>SJYA01002500.1:1578325-1694775 GCA_006410615.1 Neotragus moschatus
TCTAGTCAAGGCTATGGTTTTTCCTTTGGTCATGTATGGATGTGAGAGTTGGACTGTGAAGAAAGCTGAGTAGCGAAGAATTGATGCTTTTGAACTGTGGTGTTGGAGAAGACTCTTGAGAGTCCCTTGGATTGCAAGGAGATCCAACCAGTCCATTCTGAAGGAGATCGGCCCTGGGATTTCTTTGGAAGGACTGATGCTGAAGCTGAAACTCCAGTACTTTGGCCACCTTATGCGAAGAGTTGACTTATTGGAAAAGACTCTGACACTGGGAGGGATTGGGGGCAGGAGGAGAAGGGGACAACAGAGGATGAGATGGCTGGATGGCATCACTGACTCAATGGGCTGAGTCTGAGTGAACTCCGCGAGTTGGTGATGGACAGGGAGGCCTGGCGTGCTGCGATTCATGGGGTCGCAAAGAGTCGGACACGACTGAGCGACTGAACTGAACTGAACTGAACACAGACACAAACCAAGAAGGGGTGAAGGTGGTGAAGATGAGTCCCACGAAGCTCGCTCCTCCCTGTCCTGAGAGTGTGCGCACCGTGAGCCAGTGGCAGCTCACCGCCACTGGCGCCAGGCCCCAGGAGGAGCGGTGTGGGCAGGGCCCAGCCACAGAGGGAGGGGCCACGCAAGCCCCTGAGGGGCGTCTCACTTCACTTCACCAGGGTCTCCTGTGCTGCTACACTACTTGGACTGCTCCACTGCTTTTGTAACTGGAGAGTTGGCTAGTCTAAGGAACTCTTACCCCATAAACTATCTGAATCAAAGGGTTTTTATTTACTCTTTCACCAAACACAAAAGACTGATTTCCATCTACAATTATTTTTTTAGGTGAGAAGAATTGATGCTTTTGAACTGTGGTGTTAGAGAAGACTCTTGAGAGTCTTCTCAAGAGTCAACTGAGAGAGGGTCAACTGAAGAGAGGGCTGCGGCCTTGGCTCGGAATGGTGACACTGTTGACACTGGACACACGGCCTGGGGGGATGAGCCTCGGCCACAGCAGGAGGGCCAGTCAGCAAAGCTTCTCCAGGAAGGCCCCGCAGCACCACACGCACTGCTGGTAAACAGTGTCAAAGTCAGCCTCTAGCCATAACAGGGATCTTCAATGATAAGTTGTTTTTGTGATCATAGCTCCCAAGTAGTTCGATTTTCACTCTGCAGTTTTTAACTTGATTACTTTTTCTATTCAGATCTCTCAGATTGCTCTCATCCATACACAGGATAAAATCAAAAGTGGCAAAGACTTCTTTGGTGACCTGTCTTGCTTTATGGGCTGTGTTAATGCCATGATTTCTTAGGCAGCTCACAGTTCTTGGAGCTGGTGACTGGCCCACGTTCCAGTCAGAAACAGCACCACTGTCAATGATCCAATTATCTGAAATGTTTTGATCAGTTACAAGTTTCCTGAAAACCGCTTCTGCGATGGGTGATCGACAGATGTTGCCCAGACGCACGAACAGCACCGACTTGGTCACCTGCTCAGCCATCTTCCCGTGCACGCAGATGTATGTCTTCTTTGGAAAAATGTCTATTCAGATCATCTGTCCATTTTTCAGTCGAGTTTTTTTTTTTTTTTTTGACATTGAGTTTTATGAGCTCTTGTATATTTTGGATATTAACCCTTTATCAGACACATCGTTTGCAAATATCTTCTCCAATTCAGTAGGTAATCATTTTATTTTGCTAATAGTTTCTTTTGCTGTAGTTGGATGTAGTCTCATTTGTTTATTTTTGCTTTGTTCTCCCCTGCCTGAGGACACATATCCACAAAAAAATGTTACTAAGACCAATGTCAGAGGGAGTATGCCAACATTTTCTTCTAGAAGTTTTGTGGCTTCAAATCTTACATTTAAATCTTAAACCTTATATAAGACTGCTCTGGGCCATACAGTAGTAAGATACACTGTGTTCATGGATTGGAAGAATTAATATTATTTAAATGACCATACTACCACAGGAAAAATACAAGTTCAAGCAATTCCTATCAAAGTACCAAAAGCATTGTTCACAGAACTAGGACAACTATTCTAAAATCTATACGGAAATGCAGGTAAGTCTTTTTATTCAGCTTTGAGCTCAAGGGACCAAACAGCATATCCCACAACTATTCATCTATAGCTTAATTCCTTCTTTTCAGAAAAATATTTATATCAAACTAAAAGTAAACATATTTCAGTCGAGAGTATATTTCACACAAGGTACAGTGAGTCTGAAAGATAATAAGTAGCATCTACATGCTTATTATATGTTCCAGGTTGTCTTCAAATATAAATGCATAACCAATGATCACAAATGGACTATAAGTGTTAAATGACTAAACATTTAGAAAAGAAGAAAACTAAAGACTAGAAAACAGAATTTAATATTTCCCTGCCAACATCTACACATATGTGAAGTACTGAAGATATCCCAAACCTCAGCTACAGTAGCTATAAAATAAGTTTATTGTCAATCGGCCACCAAAGAATAGTAGGATGGCTTTTAGATGAAAAAGAGAAATAGAATCTTTATATTAAATAGAATTAGGGAATTGTAAACCATCTGCAGTACCCATTTCCCCAATTTTATTAATAACAAACTAATTAAGAAAAGTACACCTGGGAAATGTATTAGAACTTGAAAAATTCCCTAAAAAACTATAGAATGAACTCAAAAGTTTAAAAGCTTCAGGGAGAAAAAAAAAATTAAATGTCTCCATTGAGAAACAGCCTGCATAACTTGCTTCTTAAGATGTAAAGGAAAATTGTTTTGTTATAGAATTCAATGGCTAAAGGATTCTGGGACATACATTAGTTGGTACATAGCTATCAATTTTGTCAGTTGAATAACTATACAATGGTAAGTGTTTTTTTTAACTTTTCCTAAAATGAGAATATAATTTTTAATGTTTAGGAAATGATGTTCTGGGGGCATACTCAGAACTGGACCATTCACTCCTTCCTAAAACTCCTTTGGCATCTGTGATACCATTCTCTACTGGTCTTCCTCAAATTGCTTTCCAGTTGTTCCTTCTCAGTCTCTGTCAGGTATTTATTTTCTGCCGCTCCTTAAACACCAAGGCTCTCAGGCTCTGTCATTAGCATCTACCTCCATGGGCGTTCCTTCAGTGATTTCACCTCTCTCATTATAAACTAATTTCCAGTTTTTATCCCCAGTCCTCTTGATATCCTACTGCCTAATGGGAACATATCTGCTTAGATGTTTCACAGGATCACACACTCAGCAGTCCACAACTGAACTCATCCTCTTCCTGTAGAAGCTTTACTTCTTGTATCTTTGTTAATGGAATCCACCACCTGCTCAGACCAACAAACTTGAAAATCTTCAAGAGTCAATTTAGGCTTCTCTTTCTGCCTCATTTCTCACAAACCATTATCAAGGCCCTATACCACTTTACTTTTTATATTTTTCTCTAACCTGTTTCATCCTCTCTATCCCAGCCACAATTACCTTAGCTTGGGCCTCTGTTAGTTTTAGGACTTGGCTACTGCAATGATCTCATCTAAGTCACAATTCTAACTTTGTTTCTGTGAATAAAGTTCATGTTCTTCATTGCCAAAAGCAGCATTTCCTGTATCAGTTACCTATGGATGCTTATGAAAATGCCTATTTCTAGACCAGTCTGAAATTTTACACACTTCCCAACTAATTGTGATACAATGTAAAACTTGAGAAAGAAAGGCTAAAGTTTAAGTCCAAAATTCTTACCAAGGCACACAAGGTACTATAGACCCTTTGTCTACTTAAGCTAGCATCTCCCTCTCTCCCCCATCAAGTCTTTATTATTTAGAATACTGAATTTTTCTGCACTTATCTCAGAGCCTTTGGTGTCCTTGCCTTTGTTTTTTGTCCCCTTTCTTTACTTCACCAAGCTTTACTCAACCTTTTTGGAATCATGAAAGAAGGTCCATCGTGAAACTGCTTTTATTCTTTCAAGCAGACAGTTAGCTCCCAAATCGTATCAACCAAAAACTGGCTTTCCTTGAAATGGTATCATAGAAAGATATTTGGTCTTTGTCTCTGGCTCCAGGCATAGAGCTCCTAAAGCCCTTGTGATTTCCTGGGTGATAAGGGTGATGGAGCATTTTTTGATCTAATGAGGTGACTCTTGGTGGGTCCCTAAATAGCTTCAGGAAGGGAACTAGTGGCCAGAACAATCAAGTCTTAATTAGAAGCTTGGAAATTTCAGCCCTACCCTGCAAACACTAGGAAGGGGAGAGGGGTTGGAAACTGAGTTAACCATCAATAGCCAATGATTTAATCAATCATGCCTAAGTGATGCAATCTCCATAAAAACTCATAAAGGACAGGATTCTGAGAACTTTCAGGTTGGTATACACATCAAGGGGCTGAGACGGTGAGACACCTGGAAAGGTCATGGAAGCTTCATAAGGCAAGCTCCCTCATAGCTTGCCTCATGCATCCCTTCCTTTTGCCTAGTCCTGGAGTTGTATCCTTTTTAATAAACTGGTAACAGCAAGTAAAGTACTTTCCTGAGCTCTATGAGTGCTTCTAGCAATTATTATTGAACCTGAGGAGAGAGGTTGTGGGAACCCCTGACTTTGTAGCCAACTTGGATAGAAGTGTGAGTAATGTGGGGACTCAATACTTGAGACTGGTGCCTGAAGTAAGGACAGTCCTGTAGGACTACATCCTTAAATTTATGGAGGCAGATGGTAACTCTGGGTAGTTATCAGAACTGAATTGACACATAGCTGGTGTCCTCAAAGAATTGGAGAGTTGGCTGCTGTCAGGAAGAAAAACATCTCACTTGCCTTCAGAAGCATGTGTATTCTCTGAAGGAGATGGAACTTATAATTAGGAAAATAGGTAAAATTATTATCCTCCTCCGTTTTTATGAATCTACTGCTAAAATCAAAGGCATCTCATTCTAATACAACCAAAAACAACAAAGGAAGACTCTCTGGGATTTTCCACTGACCAGAGTTTCAAAAACAATCTTTAAAGTACCCCATTTGACCTGTTAAAATTGATGACAGGAAACTGGAATCCTTAGGAGGAAATGTAACAATGCCTTTCACAGTACTGAAGTGGATTAAGTCTAATTCTACAGCTTCCTGAAGGAGAAAGCCCACGTTTATATATGGGCTTTTCTAATACCCTCCAAACTTAAACTCACATTGGGAAATGTTATGTTTGATTAAGAGTAATTTTCATGAAAACTTAAATACGATTCAAGTGAATCTTTAAAAGAGGTTTCAACATTTATTAGAGGGCCTCTTTGTTTTCTCCTTGAAAACTGCTTCTGTTATAAAATTACGTCGTTCACTGTGAAAGAAAAATGTTAAAAATATAAAAACATACAGAACATGTCAAGTCTTAAAGTGTCAGTCGCTGAGTCATGTTCGACTCTTTGCAAACCCGTGGACTGCAGCCCTCCAGGCTCCTCTGTCCATGGGATTCTGACAAGAATACTGGAGTGGGTATTCCCTTCTCCAGGGGATCTTCCTGACCCAGGGATGGAACAAGTAGATTCTTTACTGTCTGAGCCACCAGGGAAGCCCACAAGTCTTAAAAACTACCCATGATTCTACCATCCTGAGGGATTCCATGGTTTTATGTATTACCTTCTAGATACACATGCAGAAAAGTGTTTTATTATGCAAAAAGTGATTTTACACTGTAGAAGTTTTAAAATATGCTTTTATAAATGAAAATTTACTGTCATTGTAATTTTTAAAATTATTTTCAATCAAACAAATGAGGCAAGAATACATTGTTTAAAAAATTCCAACTACACTAGTAAACATAAAGTTCCTTTTAGAAAAATCCCAGGCTCGGTTTCCTCCCAAGTTAAGTGGACCTATTAGCTAGACTTTTAGACATGTGTATATGTACATTTGCACAACAGAAATGACATTTTATTTACATAAACAGTATTATATTATATTTGCATGTACATTCCCAGTCACTCAGTCGCGTCTGACTTTTGGTGATCTCATGGACTATAGCCCACCAGGCTCCTCTCTCCATGGGATTTCCACACAAGAATATCGAAGTTGGTTGCCATTTCCTTCTCCAGGGGATCTTACTGACCAAGGGTTCAAACCCACGTCTCCTGTATTGGCAGACAGATTATCATTTACTATCCTGTAATTTGCTTTCTTTACTGCGTATGTTATTTGGAAGATCTTTCCCTGTTAATATACATGGATTTATCCCATTCTCCGTAAGCTCTGCCTAGTTGTCCTGAGTGTAAGCATTCTCATATGAATGAATACGGGATTTGTTTTGCTATTACAGGACAATGCTACAACAATCATTCTTGTAGCATGTGCTTGAGTTACATGTAAGAATGTTTTTTTAAGGGTAGAAAACAAGAAAGGAAACTGCAGAGTCATAGGTACAGGTAATTTAAGTTTTAACAGATACTATCAAATTGCCCTCCAGTGGCTATACCAAATTCTAGGTCCACAGTTTATGATACTACTTTTTGCTCTATTCTCTCATTCAGTTCAGTTCAGTTGCTCAGTCATGTCCAACTCTTTGCGACCCCGTGGACTACAGCACGCCAGGCCCTCCCTGTCCATCACCAACTCCCGGAGTTTACTCAAACTCATGTCCATCGAGTTGGCGATGCCATCCAACCATCTCAACCTCTGTTATCCCATTGTCCTCTTCTCCTCCCACCTTCAATCTTTCCCAGCATCAGAGTCTTTTCCAATGAGTCAGTTCTTCTCATAGGGGGCCAAAGCATTGGAGCTTTAGCTTAAGCATCAGTCCTTCCAATGAATATTCAGAACTGATTTCCTTTAGGGTGGATCTCCTTGCAGTCCAAGGAACTCTCAAGAGTCTTCTCCAACACCACAGTTCAAAAGCATCAATTCTTCAGCACTCAGCTTTTTTTATATTCCAACTCTTACATCCATACACAACTACTGGAAAAACCATAGCCTTAACTAGGTGGACCTTTGTTGGCAAAGTAATGTCTCTGCTTTTTCATATGCTATCTAGGTTGGTCATAACTTTTCTTCCAAGGAGAAAGCGTCTTTTAATTTCATGGCTGCAGTCACCATCTGCAGTGATTTTGGAGCCCAAGAAAATAAAGTCTGCCACTGTTTCCACTGTTTCCCCATCTATTTGCCGTACAGTGATGGGACCGGATGCCATGACCTTAATTTTTTGAATGTAGAGCTTTAAGCCAACTTTTTCACTCTCCTCTCTCACTTTCATCAAGAGGCTCTTTAGTTCTTCACTTTCTGACATAAGGGTGGTGTCATCTGCATATCTGAGGTTATTGATATTTCTCCTGGCAATCTTGATTCCAGCTTGTGCTTCATCCAGCCCTGGGTTTCTCATGATGTACTTCGCATGTAAGTTAAATAAGCAAGGTGACAATATACAGCCTTGATGTACTCTTTTCCCAATTTGGAACCAGTCTGTTATTCCATATTTGGTTCTAACTGTTGCTTCCTGACCTGCATACAGATTTCTCAAGAGGCAGGTCAGGTGGTCTGGTATTCCCATCTCTTTCAGAATTTTCCACAGTTTGTTATGGTCCACACAGTCAAAGGCTTTGGCATAGTCAATAAAGCAAAAGTAGATATTTTTCTGGAACTCTCTTGCTTTTTCCATGATCCAGTGGATGTTGGCAATTTGATCTCTGGTTCCTCTGCCTTTTCTAAAACCAGCTTGAACATCTGGAAGTTCACAGTTCATGTACTGCTGAACCCTGGCTTAGAGAATTCTGAGCATTACTTTACTACACGTGTGAGATGAGTGCAATTGTGCGGCAGTTTGAGCATTCTTTGGCGTTGCCTTTCTTTGGGATTGGAATGAAAATTGATCTTTTCCAGTCCTGTGGCCACTGCTGAGTTTTCCAAATTTGCTGGCATATTGAGTGCAGCACTTTCTCAGCATCATCTTTTAGGATTTGAAATAGCTCAACTGGAATTCCATCACCTCCTCTAGTTTTGTTCATAGTGATGCTTCCTAAGGCCCATTTGACTTCTCATTCCAGGATGTCTGGCTCTAGGTCACTGACCACACCATCATGATTATCTGGGTCGTGAAGACCTTTTTTGTGTAGTTCTTCTGTGTATTCTTGCCACCTCTTCTTAATATCTCTGCTTCTGCTAGGTCCATACCATTTCTGTCCTTTATTGTACCCATCTTTGCATGAAATGTTCCCTTGGCATCTCTAATTTTCTTGAAGAGATCTCTAGTCTTTTCCATTCTGTTGTTTTCCTCTATTTCTTTGCACTGATAGGTGAGGGAGGATTTCTTATCTCTCTTTGCTATTCTTTGGAACTCTGCATTCAATTGGGTATATCTTTCCTTTTCTCCTTTGCCTTTCTCTTCTTCTCACAGCTATTTGTAAGGCCTACTCGGACAACCATTTTGCCTTTTTGCATTCCCTCATTACATCAGTTATTATCAAATTAAATATATTTGCTAACCCATGGGTGAAAAGTTTTATCTTATTTTTAAATTTCTCTAATTACTAATGAGGTTGAATGTATTTTCTTATGAGTCATTTTTATTCCCTCTTCTATGAATTTGTTTATTTTTCCTATTATTGTTTTTAGGAGTTCTTTATGGATCAGGAGTATAAAGCATTTGCTCTATATACTGCAAATACGTCTCAGTTATTGCTTGTTTTCTAATGTAATTATGGTGTCTTCTTTTATTAAAATTTGTATTTGACATAGTCAATTTATTAATCTTTTTTTTAGGGCTTTTGTGTTTAGTCACCTACTTAAGATTTTTCCTTTCTCAAGGGAACATAAACTTTCCTATATTTTTCCTCTAATGACTTTATATATTTTTAAATGTATAGGTCTATAACCCATCTAGGATTTATTTTTCAGTTTGAACTAATGTAGGGCTCTAACTTCTATTTTCATATGGACAGCTAATTTACGAGCTCCAGGTGTAGTTCTTCCTATCACCACCGATTTGAAACATTATTTCTATCATGCAGTAAATCCCTATATACACACATAAACCTATCTGTTTCATTAATTTATACTGCTTTAGGAAAAGTTTATAATATATTTTGATATCCTCTAGGGCACATTTCCTCTAACCCTCTTTTTTAAAAGTATCTTGCTGGGTATCCCTGGTGGCTCAAAGCTGAAGAATCCGCCTGCCAGTATAGGAGTCACGGGTTTCATTCCTGGTCAGAGAAGATCCCACGTGCCGAGGAACAACTAAGCCTGTGCGCCACAACTATTGAGCCTGTGCTTTAGAGCCCAGAACCACAACTACTGAGCTCACGCACAACTTCTGAAGCCTGCATGCCAGGAGAGCCCATGTTCCACTACAAGAGAAGCCACTGCAATGAGAAGGTCCTGCACTGCAACTGGAGAGTAGCCCCCACTCGCCACAACTAGCGAAAAGCCCTTGCAGCAACAAACACAAAACACAGCCAAAAATAAATTAAAAATAAATATATGTATACAATAAAAATAAAAGCATCTTGCTATTCTTGAGCATCTTCTCTTCCACGTGATTTTTAGAATCAAGTTTCAAAAAGCCAGTTAGGATTCTGAAGGGGATTGCACTGAAGCTATAAGTTACCTAGGGTAGAAATGGCCTCTCTCCAATATTAAGCCTTTTCTTTGAGAAACATGCACAGATCTGCACTCAGGTTTTCTTTTACATGCTTCAGTAGGGTTCATATAGGTCTTACAGATTTCTTGTCAAAGTGCTGCCAGGCACAGCAGGCACTCTGTAAATGGTAGCTACTATTATTACTAAGGGTTTATTGGGTGCAGTAAACTAAAAATAAACTAAGAAGCATATTCTAGAAACTACTGTTAGTTTCCCAGGACAAAACCAAATCTGGATCCTAAATTAGTCTTCCCCCCATCTCCCTTCCTATTCTTACCTCTATTCCAATGAAAAGGTCCATTTTTCAGAATTATTTTAAAAATAAGTTTTAAAAAATCTAATTTTAGTCACTAATATAGTAATTCACTAGAGAATATATTTAAGCCTTGAACAGTCTCTAGGCAGATCCTTAATAAAACACTAAAAGCATCTAAAAATACATTTCTAAGACAGAGCATGTAAATCACATTTCCTGTGCAGGAACTGAGGTTTCTACTCTATGGATCCAGAGGTCAGTTAACAGAATTATCTCTCAGTGTGTTCTGTATGCCTGCCAATAATTATCATAAAATGCAAGGAACAAAACCCAATTAGAGTACTCAAATTATATTCCATGGTTTCAAAGACACTTTACCAAGAGTATACCGTATCTTTGAATCCTAAAACGGAATAAGACCTTAGAGATTCAACTCTTATTCTCAGATGAGAAAATTAGGGCCGGATAGATGAAGAGATAGGCTATGGTCACAGAATTAAATGGGAGCAAAGTCAGATGAATGGCTCTTCTACCATGCCAATGTTACTTCTTCCAGATCATGCAACCTGTGTTACTTTGGGGCCACCTATTTCAGGATTCACCTACTCCTATGGATGATATTTTGGTAACAATATAATAGCCAGGATCAGTAATTAATTAATGTCATAAAAGCAAGCTATTATCATAGAATGCATTTAATAGAATAAAAAAATGTCTTGGAGCACGCACGGGGATTTTTGTACTTTTGGGATGTTATCATTATGGAATTGTTTAATGAGGATTAATGGAGTTAAGGTGGGGTTTTAGAAGGGAAAAAAAAAAACAGGGTACTTCAGGTGTGTTTCATAGATCTTCTTTTGTAGACCCATCTAAAATGACATATGGAATTTAAGAATAGAGTTTAAGACAGGAAAGATAAAGCAGGCCAGTGTTTCACATGAGCTGTTAAAACAACACGCCCTGAAGTCAGGCTCAGTTCAGTTCAGTCACTCATTCATGTCTGACTCTTTGTGACCCCATGGACTGCAGCACGCCAGGCTTCCCTGTCCACCACCTCCTGGAGCTTGCTCAAACTCATGTCCATCAAGTCGGTGATGCCATCCAACCATCTCATCCTCTGTCATCCCCTTCTCCTCCTGCCTTCAATCTTTCCCAGCATCAGGGTCTTTGCCAATGAGTTAGTTCTTTGCATCAGGCTACCTGGATTCTAATCCGTTCTACCCCTTATCTGTTCTTCAATTTCCTCATCCGTAAAATGAAGACAATAATAGTGTCTATCCTCAGAAGGTTCTGGGATCATACCTGCAAAAAGTTTAGAAGAGTGCCTGGCAGTTCAAAACAAATGCTCAGGAAACATTGGTTNCAGGCTACCTGGATTCTAATCCGTTCTACCCCTTATCTGTTCTTCAATTTCCTCATCCGTAAAATGAAGACAATAATAGTGTCTATCCTCAGAAGGTTCTGGGATCATACCTGCAAAAAGTTTAGAAGAGTGCCTGGCAGTTCAAAATAAATGCTCAGGAAACATTGGTTACTCTTCTTTCTGTCTCTTTAGAGAAAAGAAAATCTGTAATCCTCACAGAACAGGGAATAGATCTATTTTTAAGTGGTCTTCTGCACTGGAGGTTAGGGGATGCTTTTACTAAATATTAATGTTAGAAAAGGATTTTCAGTTTTGTAATTTAGTGTGAAGATAAACATTTCCTTCTTCATCTTTTATAAAAATCAGGATGATTTTACCAAATGCAGAACAGTGAAGATAAAGGAAGAAATTGCTTAGACAGATATTGCACTGACCTCACTATAGAAAATGACAGACACCAGCAAGAAAAATCCTAAATCCAAGCTAAAGACTGGGGATCCTTCATGGTTCCATGGAATGGTTAGAACAGACTTTGAAGAGCACCAAACATAAAGTGTATTCCTTTCCCACCAAAAGTTCAGAAATCAGAATTGGAGCTTTAGATACAATACTTAGTTCCAGAGTAGAGACAAACCTGGAAACTGGGCAACCCTCTGGGGTAGGATCCATATGAATGCAAAATACGAACTTAGTAACTTTTACAAATCAAATACTTTGATGCTTTATGTTGCTATAGTTTTAAAAGCAATGTTAATTACATACACACCAGAAAAAGTCACTAAAAAGAAAGGAAAATATAATTTATGTAATTTCCTAAATAACTTACCATCCTTCTAATTTAAAATAATGAAATGCATTTTATAGAAATATTGAGTCTGGTTTCTTAAAGGAGCAAACAAATAGTGTTGTTAACTGGATAGTCACCTACAAACAAATTAAGTTGGACACTTACACACAAAAATCAATTCAAAATAGATCAAAGAGCTAAATATAAGGGAAAAACTATAAAACTCTCAAAAGGAAACATAGGGGTAAATCTTCATGATCGCAGGGTTTACAAAGGATTCTAACATACACACTAAAAGGACAAGCACAAAACAAAAAATAGATAAATTTGATGTCATCAAAATTTAAATGTTTTTGCTTCAAAGGACACCATAAAGGAAATAAAAGACAATCTACAGGAGAAAATATTTGCAAATCATATATTTGACAAGGGACTTGTTCCTAGAATATACAAAGAACTCTTCAGTTCAGTTGAGTTGCTCAGTTGTGTCTGACTCTTTGCGACCCCAAGGACTGCAGCACGCCAGGCCTTCCTGTCCACCACTAACTCCTGGAGTTTACTCAAACTCATGTCCATTGAGTCAGAGATGCCATCCAACCATCTCATCCTCTGTCATCCCCTTCTCCTCTCGCCTTCAATCTTTCCCAGCATCAGGGTCTTTTCTAATGAGTCAGTTCTTCATATNGGAGGCCTGGCGTGCTGTGATTCATGGGGTCACAAAGAGTTGGACACGACTGAGCGACTGAACTGAACTAAACTGATAATTGCTTATGGTTCACTGTAGCTTTACTTGAAAATGGTTAACATCCTTGATGAATGATTCCCAGATGAATTTTCTCTTTAGGGCTTCCTAACATCTTTAGTTCAGTTACTCAGTCATGACTGACGCTTTGAGATCCCATGGACTGCAGCACCCGAGGCTTCCCTGTCCATCACCAACTCCCGGAGCTTGCTCAAACTCATGTTCATCAAGTTGGGATGCCATCCAACCATCTCATCCTCTATCGTCCCCTTCTCCTTCTGCCTTCAATCTTTCCCAGCATCAGGGTCTTTTCCAATGAGTCAGTTCTTTGCATCAGGTGGCCAAAGTATTGTTGTTTCAGCTTCAGCATTAGACCTTCCAATGAATATTCAGGACTGATTTCCTTTAGGATGGACCGGTTAGATCTCCTTGCAGCCCAAGGGAGTCAAGAGTCTTCTCCAACACCACAGTTCAAAAGCATCAGTTCTTCAGTGCTCAGCTTTCTTTATAGTCTAACTCTCACATCCATACATGACTACTGGAAAAACCATAGATTTGACTAGATGGACCTTTGTCAGCAAAGTAATGTTCCTGATTTTTAATATGCTTTCTAGGTTTATCATAGCTTTTCTTCCAAGGAGCAAGTGTCTTTTATTTCACAGCTCCAGTCATCATCTGCAGTGATTTTGGAGCCCAGAAAAATAAAGTGTGCCACTGTTTCGTTATCTATTTGCCATGAAGTGATGGGACCAGATGCCATGATCTTAGTTTCTTGAATGTTAAGTTTTAAGCCAACTTTTTCACACTCCTTTCATTTTCTTCAAGGGGCTCTTTAGTTCTTCTTCACCTTCTGCCATAAGGGTGGTATCATCTGTGTATCTGAGGTTACTGATATTTCTCCCGGCAATCTTCTCCAGCCTATGCTTCATCCAGCCTGGCATTTCACATGATGTACCCTGCATATAAGTTAAATAAGCAGGGTGATAATATACAGCTTTGACGTACTCCTTTCCCAATCTGGAATCACTCTGTTTTTCCATGTCTGGTTCTAACTGTTGCTTCTTGACTTGCATACAAATTTCTCAGGAGGCAGGTAAGGTGGTCTAGTATTCCCATCTCTTGAAGAATTTTCCACAATTTGTTGTGATCACACAGTCAAAGGCTTTGGCATAGACAATAAAGCAGAAATAGATGGAATTCTCTTGCTTCTTCTATGATCCAACATTTTTTTTGGATGTTGGCAATTTGATCTCTGGTTCCTCTGCCTTTTCTAAATCCAGCTTAAACATCTGGAAGCTTATGGTTCACATACTGTCTCCTGGCTTGGAGAATTTTGAGCATTATTTTGCTAGCATGTGAGATAAGTGCAATTGTGCAGTAGTTTGAACATTCTTTGGCATTGTCCTTCCTTGGTATTGGAATGAAAACTGACCTTTTCTAGTCCTGTGACCACTGCTGAGTATTCCAAATTTTCTGGCATATTGATTGCAGCACCTTAACAGCATCTTTTAGAATTTGAAATAGTTCAACTGGAATTCCATCACCTCCACTAGCTTTGTTCGTAGTGATGCTTCTAAGGCCCACTTTACTTCGCATTCGAGGATGTCTGGCTCTAGGTAAGCATTCCAATTAGTATCTCTTTGTCATTTAAAAACCTTTACACCATACATTTATAAGCAAGTAAAAAAAACTGCATTAAAAAAATCAAAATATCCTTCTGTGTAAATGACATCCGTCACAACTTAAACAATAAAAAAGAAAAAATTAGCATAGCATATTTCTGGGCATCATGTTACTTTTGGTTTTTAAATCTGGAAGCAAAAATAAATAAATAAATAAAATAAATTGGGAAGCAGCAATGTTAAGAGTTTTCTCTTGAAATACAATCCATAATTCTCATCTTAACCCCTAAAATAGTGACATTATTCCCTTGGCTACACTCATCTGTTATAAATTTTGGCTGGTGTAGCAGGAAAAAAACATCATCATTGGTCCATGTTGCACATCAGGAGTCAAGCTAAGCCCTGGACAACCTCCATTTCTTCATCTTTAAACATCACATGCTATGCCTATAGTAACAACACAGCCACCATTTATTGAAGGCTTAAAACGGCCAGGTTCTATGCCAGGCATCTCAAAATAGTAACTCTGGAGTTGCACCAAATATCCATTCAAATCGTGCTAATTTGATTACATGTGCTCAGAAGAGAATAAGTGTGCATGAAAATAAAAGTTATTGTTTAGTGTCCATGATTTTAGTACATGCCATACCTTCAACAAGTGCATGCAACAAAATGAGTGTGAGACGGGAGAAACTGTGCCCTGCTGGATACTCTCGGTTACAAAGCTGTATGCTAACAACATGTACATTGTTCTTTATGGGTGATTTAAGGGAGTTTTTTTTTCAAGATGAATTTTTACTATAATTTGACTTTTTCCTATATGTTAACTCTCAAACCCTGCTAAAGTGGGACTTCGCTGTATCTCATTTGGTTCTCATTAAGATTCCATGAAATAAGTATAAGTATTAACCCTATCTTAGAGAAGAATTGCTGCTTTTGAACTGTGGTGTTGGAGAAGACTCTTGAGAGTCTTTGGGACTGCAAGGAGATCCAACCAGTCCATCCTAAAGGAAATCAGTCCTGAATGTTCATTGGAAGGACTGATGGTGAAGCTGAAACTCCAATACTTTGGCCACCTGATGTGAAGAGCTGACTCATTCGAAAAGATCCTGATGCTGGGAAAGATTGAAGGCAGGAAGAGAAGGGGACGACAGCGGATGAGATGGTTGAATGGCATCACTGACTCGACGGACATGAGTTTGAATAAACTCCGGGAGTTGGTGATGGACAGGGAGGCCTGGTGTGCTGAAGTCCATGGGGTTGAAAAGAGTGAGAAACAACTGAGTGACAACTGAACTGAGAGAAGAATTAATAAGCAGAGAGATTACAACTTGCTTGGCAGAGATAGGATCCAACTAGCTCTTTCTGATTCTGATTGTGATCTGATTTCAGATCCACAGTCTCTGCACTTAACCACTATGCTATATTGCAATATTCCATGTCCATTTTCCAAATGAAGAATGAGAGGCACAGAAAAGATTAAGCCAACTTGTCCAATATTACACTGCTAGCCAAGTCTTTATAGCAGGACTTAAACTAAGTAGTCCACAAGATAAATCTGAGCCACAGATGTGTTGTGTTTAGCTCCCAAAATACATTTCTTTAAACTTCATTAGTTGTTACGATAAACAAACTTGGACAACAGCCCTTCCAAACATCTTCTCCCTTGTTGCCACTCGACAATTAAGATGGAAAGTCATAGGCTTGCACTCCCAGGTTCTCTTGCAGCTAGAGATAACCATGGAACCTAAGCTCTGGTCAGAGACTATAAGAGAAGTCGGCTAGGAATTGAGTTGGTTTCCAGAAAAACTTTTGCTTGCCTAATTAAAAGTAAAGCTAACCGTTGGCTCTGTATCTTTCACTTCTTGAATTACTGTATCTTTCACTTCTTGAATCAAACATGGATGTACTGACAGGAGCTACAACAGACATTCTTTAGGCAAAGACAATTATAAAAATGTGACTCCAACATACTATTAATGACAGAACAGAAAGATGTAAAGAACTTGGATCCTTATGGTATTGTTAAGCTGCTGAGTGAGTTAGTCCTGAACTATATGTCTTTGGATTTCCTGCTAGACAAACCGAAAATATGCCTATGGTTTAAACTTGGTCTTTCGTTACTTGTAGCCAAAATCTCTCCCAGACAATCCGGCTGCCAACATTTAAAAATCAAGAGATTTCACATGACAGTCTGCATTACTAGTGTTTCTTGAAACAGAAGACTTTTCCTTCAACACTGGGTCTGCATTCTCACTTGGTCACAATTGGTAGCCTCTGACAGGAAAGCTTAAGGTCTCCAGCTTACTGCAAGCCCCATTTAGTCAGCTTCATTAATTTCAGTCACTTGCCTGATCCCACCACATTTAAATATGTGACCTTCTGTAATTATATCTCTCAGCATGTCTAGCCTAGAATCCATGTGACCACCTGAATGTCTAACATCTCAGAAAACCTCCAGTCAATTTCTACTAAAGGCATAGTACAGTTTTTACTACAGCAAAAACTCTTCTGAAACTGCCCAAAAGTTGAGTAATCTTGAACCTTATCCCTTAGAACCAAACTCTGGAAATGATTTAACAGGAATTAGGATAGTTAATTTTCTAGTTTTGGAATTCTGTGAAACCCTAGGAAACAACATTTATAAATAAACTCCAAGATTTTAATAGTAATCAAAGGTCCAAGAAACATCCTGGATTTGTTTCACAGAAGTAGCAAAGAAATATAAAAACCACTGTAATCAAAACCCCCCAAACAAGAGACTGGTTGTGATTCAGTAATCTTAACGGGGATGTGAGCTTGCACCACCACTGCACATTACTGGTAAAAGGCTTAGGATTCTGATATCCAAACCTGTTAAGAGAATTTTACAGAAACCTCAAATGCCACAGGTGAGGGATGATGTTGTGGGACATCTCAAAAAGACTGTCATTTAGTACAGCTAAATAATGGAACCTTTCATGAGAAGCCATTTCAAGACATGGTATTTCTCTCAACTGCCAAAAGACCATTTCTTGTCAATTCTTCAGACAAAAACATAAATGAAAGGCTGAATTACTTCAAATATCACTCATGTGTGATCAGTGAGCACTGGACTCATATACTTAGTGCAAAAGTTCACTGTGTCTTTACCTAAAAAGAATTTAGATAGCTTTAATGGTAATTGTAGACCACCACTAACAGTTTTCTCTATCTTCAAATGTACATCATCACATATTACTTCATTACCATTACAAAGATAGTTATGTCAATTTCAATCCAGGGTGTACAACTTGTCACAAAGTGATACATCTGAAAGTAATACATATTTGACACAATTCAGTGAAGACTCAAATACATCATATATAATAAATTTGCCTTAGAAGCATAGCTTCCAAATCATATCTTAATCTTTAAAAATTTAATACCGCTAAGGAATTCTGTGCAAAGAGCAAAGAATTAAATCTACTTAACATTAGTAATCACTAGCTGTTACTGACCACTCGCTACGCTGTTATAGTCCTAGACACTGTGTTAAGCATTCATTTAGTTACTTCATGAAAGCCAACAATATTCTTTAAGATAAGGAAATCAAAGCTCAGAAAGGTGATTTTCCTAAGGTCGACACCTAATAAGTGGGAGAGCTGGGATTTTTAACTCCAGAATCTGGCTCTAGAACCTTAAAAAGTCAATTTAACCACAATGCTATATTCCCTTAAGAACAAGAATGTAAGACATAAAATCATTATTAAATTAGACAGAGAGGGAAACTGTCTTTTGGGGTCTGGATCTGGCAAGGAAGAAAAGTATACTGAGGATCAGTGTACAAAACACTTCTTCTTCAGAGAAATATAATCAGGAAAAGTAGCAGCATTAAAAGAAAATTATTTCAGTATCAGTGTCATGTTGGTTACTGATCTTGAAGAAATTCTGCTCTCAATTTCCAGAATGGTATTTCAGAAAGTCAATAAAAAATCAAGTGAAGTATGCAAAAAGCAAAATGAGAAAAGAGAATTATCTAATTTTAGGGAGGGGTCAGGAGATAATTATAAGGCATTTTCTCAATTACTGACCCATATATTTTTAAATAACACTTGTATATTCAAATATTTTGCAAAGGCAATTATCCATTTCAATAATTTTGTTCCTTGCCCTTGAATTTAGGACAAGTGATCTAATTCTACACTATAAGGTTTCACTCTGGAGTCCAGACAACCATTGAAGAAAAGTTATTTCTAATTAGAGACTCACTACCATGGTTATTTCAGAAATGTGAGCCACAAATAAATACAAAATTCAAAAGTACAAAATCAAAGAGGGGATTTCAGTGTATCAGCAGAAAGAAGAAAAAGCAAAACACAGAACCTCAATCATCCAATTTTCTAGATCACATGTTCAAGACAAGGTAACTTGTTTTTAAAAAGAATACATTGTCAGTCCAGTTCAGTCGCTCAGTCTTTGTCTAGATCTTTGTGATCCCATGAATTGCAGCATGCCAGGCCTCTCTGTCCATCACCAACTCCCGGGGTTCACTCAGACTCACGTCCATCGAGTCAGTGATGCCATCCAGCCATCTCATTCTCTGTCGTCCCTTTCTCCTCCTGCCCCCAATCCCTCCCAGCATCAGAGTCTTTTCCAATGAGTCAACTCTTTGCATGAGGTGGCCAAAGTACTGGAGTTTCAGCTTCAGCATCATTCCCTCCAAAGAAATCTCAGTACTAGAAGCTTAAATGTGCACCTTAGGGACTTAATAAATGTCTGCAAAAGGAATCCCATTCAATAAAGAGAAAAAAACATCTATGGGGGAAAAAAAATGTAAGCCTGGGACCTGTTAAAACATTGTTTTCCTCTAAGCACAATGAATCACCTGAAAAGACAACTGGAAACAAACCAAAGACTAATTTCATAAGCAACTGTTCTAACTGCCATATACTGGTATTCTAAACAAGCTCACGAAACACAGAGGTTCAAATCATCCTTGAGGTCTTCCCTGGTGGTCCAGTAGTAAAGAATCCACCTGCCAAAGCAGGGGACATGAGTTGCATACTTGGTCCAGGAAGATCCCACGGGACAGTTAAGTTTGCGTGCCACAGCTACTGAGCCTGTGCTATAGAGCCCGAGAGCCCCAACTACTGAAGCCTGTGCACTCTAGAGCCGACGCTCCATAGCAAGAGAAGCCACCACAGTGAGAAACCTGTGCATGGCAACTAGAGGGCAGCTCCCACTTGCCGCAACTAGAGACAAGCCCATGCAGTAAGGAAGACCCAGCACAGCCAAAATAAATAATAAAAAAAATTTTTAAGTTAAAAAAAATCATCCTTGGACCTTTAAACTTCTTCATTTTGTGCCACAATTATATTCTTCTATAAGACAATTTTAAGAACACAGTAAGATTTTACCCAGTTTTGTTCAATGAAATTTTCTCATTTTTTTAAGAATAAGAAATTATTATAGATTAAAATCTCACAAAAATGGTGCTTAAATGGAAATCTCCTAAGGATACTTTCTTTCTCCTAAGAGCCTTGTATTTCATCTTTAAGATTCTGTATCCTGCAAGAATGTTTTGTAGGCAAGTGAAGGAGTTCCTGGGTTTTTCAGCCACACCTTGCCTAACCAAAATTCCTTTACAGCCTGTACAGTTTCCTTTGAAGTTTAATTGGAAACCACAGAATCAGCATAAAAGTGCTCAAGAGTTGAGAAAGTTGCAGCTTGTAGAAGACAGATCAAAAAGACAAATCAAAATATTGTGCTCATAGAAATCTTAAGCGGAGAAGGCAGTGGCACCCCACTCCAGTACTCCTGCCTGGAAAATCCCATGGACAGAGGAGCCTGGTAGGCTGCAGTCCATGGGGTCGCTAAGAGCTGGACACGACTGAGCAAATTCACTTTCACTTTTCACTTTCCTGCATTGGAGAAGAAAATGGCAACCTATTCCATTGTTCTTGCCTGGAGAATCCCAGGGACGGGGGAGCCTGATGGGCTGCCGTCTCTGGGGTCGCACAGAGTCGGACACGACTGGAGCGACTTAGCAGCAGCAGCAGCAGCAGCAGAAATCTTAAGGCAGTCCTTTTCAGCACTCTCTCAAGGAAGAAACAGGTCGCCTCTATTTTCTGACAAGGTTCAATAATAAAAACCATAATCTAAATGCAACCAAAGTCTGAACCAAACCTCTCTTGTTATATCATATGTGAGTTTATCCAGTTACTTCGGAAGTACATCTTCAAAAAGCAGCATTCAATTTCTACTGCCAACTCCTTGTATAGCCGGATTAGACAGATCATTCTTCTCAACTATTATTTCCTTGTCGTTGTGTTGTTCAGTTGCTAAGTCATGTCCGACTCTTTGTAACCCCATGCACTGTGGTATGCCAGGCTTCCCTGTCGTCTACCGTCTCCCAGAGTTTGCTCAAACTCATGTCCATTGTAGTCAGTGATGCTATCCAACCATCTCATCCTCTGTTGCCTGCTTCTCATCCTGTCCTCAATTCCTCCCAGCATCAGGGTCTTTTCCAGTGAGTCAGCTCTTTGCATCAGGTGGCCAAAGTACTGGAGTTTCAGCTTCAGCATCAGTCTGTCCAATGAATATTCAGGGCTGATTTCCTTTAGGATTGACTTGTTTGATCTCTTTGCAGTCCAAGGGACTCTCAAGAGTCTTCTCCAGCACCACAATTCGAAAGCATCAATTCCTTGGAAAGCATTATTTCCAAGTACAAACATATATTTAAATCCATAAACACCTTTAAACATACTCAGTGTCCTCAGATTCTCCATATTAAAAAAAAAAATCCATCAATTTCTGTTCTGTTTTGCCACATGATTTATAACCTCAGTCACTAGAAGCACCAGCATATATAGCCTACGATACAAACTAAGGTGACCACTTACAAAGATCTGTGCTACCATAGAGCAAAATATCCAATAGATTAAAATGCTGCTAAGCACGGCCTAGAAAAATTGATAAGTTCCCAATGGGAAAAGATCTTTAAAGACTGTAGTTGCATTAATCATTCTTTATGGTGCTCCAGGGTCATACACAACATACTCTGTCACAGATTGGCAACTAGATCTAAGATGCCCCAATGTTTAAAATGTAGCTATTATTGAATAAAAAATATACAAAAGAGAGAAAAAAGAGAAACTAATCCTTGAAATAGGCTGTTCATATGAATTATATTGTCATAAAACAAATATCTTACCCACCAAACTTGTGCTATAATGAAAAATTGCTTAACCACCAAATAGCAACTCTAAATTACCTTCATTATAAAACTGCCTAATACTTCATGAATGCATGCATATTTGGTGCCAGGCATGATGCTAAGGCACTCTAATTCTTATTTCTGTGCAAGAAGTACTATATTATCCCTGCACAGATGGGCAAACTGAAGCACAGAACTGTTAAGGGACTTGTGTAAGTCTAGTAAGTTCTAAAGGTGGGGTTCAGATTCAGGCAGGCACTTTCCAGACCTTACACTCTTAACCACTGTGCTAAACTGCTTCATGTTGCTACAGGCATTTCTGAAGGCCTAAGAAGGGAGAAATGAAAATATATCCAGGGATTCCCTACTCCCATGTGATTTATATCATAATCATTGGCAGATACTATTTTTATTCTAAACCACAATCACTTTCTTAAACCTCAAAGAATCAGTGAGCTTCCCTAATAGATTAAGATAATGTGTTATGAGTTGCTAACCTGTGGTTTATTTTAATTCTCGCCTGAGACGTGCTAAGTATCATAATTGTGGAAAAAAGGGGCTCTTCCAAATTGTTGCTCTTTCTATAAAAGTGTCTGAAGCAACAATTGGAGAATCATTGCTCTAATGATTAACTTGCACAGAGTGTCTTCCCTTAAAGTTCAATGAATATAATTTCATATATTCACACGCATGAAGCATTAAAAAAAGAGGTTGCTATTGTTTTTAAGTGGGGGAAGGTACAGAGCAGGGAGAGGGACAAGGTAGTGCCTACAAACACACACTCTGAAAAGACAGAAGCTTCTGTGTCTGGCTACCATGCCTTAGATAACAAATTGTACAATAATCACCCTGTGGAGAAACTGACTTCTAATTGTGAATGGAACTGAAAAAGATTCATACTTAATATTTGGAAGTAATAAACATATCTTTCACTTTCTTAGCTCCAAAAATCTTTTGCTCCTCCAACTTTTCCAATTAATCCATTAAACATTCTCTGTCCAGTATCTCATGGAAAATTGACATCTCCTTCCCATCCATGCTCACACTTGGTTTGTGCTTCTCCTATTCCACTCACCATTCTAGGGCTTTGTTTTGTTTTAATTCATGCTTACCTTATAGCTGCCTTACCCTACTAGACCTATAAATTCTAAGGCAAGGACTCAGAAGTCCTTGCTGGCCTTCTTTGTCTTCCTCAAGGCTTACACATCAATTATGATTACTATACTGTAATATAATTACTTATTTAATATACTCTAAGCTTCCTGAGGCCAGGAACTAACTGACTGCTGGAGCCCCAATCCTGGCATGAATGAGTAGATAAATAGATACCTTCAGAATCAAATATAGCACAGGATACAAAAAGGTACTAAATTATCTTAAAAAAAAAAAAAAAAAAGCAGCTTCAAGAAAAAAACCAAGGCTGTAACACAGTAGATTACTTCTGCCCATTTCTTTCTAAGCATAGCCTCTCCCACTAAGTAAGTGAAATTATNGGGTTAGGGAGCAGGTTCTGCGGCTGGGGAGGGGGTGTCGCTGGAGTCCCCACTCTTGAAGGACAACCTTTTTTTATTACCGAGATTGGGCGCACAGCTTAACCCACCTTAGTGAGAAAAAACGGAGGTGAAAATCCTGACGCGAACGAGTTTCCGGGTGGGAAAGAGCGCCGCGGGGTTTCAAACGCTTCCTCTGAGCGCGAATGGGACTTTCTGGGCTAGAGACCTTACCGTCGACCCGGCTCTCGAGGGCTTTTTTCTGAGCTTCCCCACCTTTCCACTCTGAGTCCATGTTTTATGATGAGACTTTTTGAAAGAAAGAAGGATTTGTAATTTTATACCCCGGGAGTCTTCATGGTACCCTCGTGCTTCCTCTGTTACCCTGGCCCCTGTTCTAAGGGCTCATTCATTATTCCTGAAGTGCAGGGAGGCCGAGAGAGCCCTGGGGGAAGCCGAGAAAGCTGGGTTTACGGAGTTACAAGGGTCCAACCTGCTATTTACCTCCCACTTGCTTCCTGCTGGGAAGAAATTCTCTTGATTAGACAGGATTTGCTCGTTGGGGTTTTCCTTCTCTTCGTCTCTAGATTTCATTATTTCATAGACACATGCGAAATGTCGATTGAATATTCTAAAGAAATGGTTTTCTAAAAGATAAATCATCAGCTGAACCTAACCCAAGAACATAATGAAAAATCAAGATTTAAGGGGGGGCGGGGGTGGAAATCGCGCCATATAAATACCATAGATTGATTACACAGAGAAACAGAGTTGACAAAGCTATTTCTTAATTTGAGTGATGTGCTGGTAAATACCACCATACATAACATGTCTGTAAAACGCAGACATTCTGGAGTTTGCAGTTATTAATCCACCGCCTCTTGTTTGTCACTCAAAGTCTCTTGGATCTTACTGCTTGTTGAAAATTGGCAGAGCAGCCTTGAGCCCTTTCTGGCCGCTGTATGGTTAAGTGCCACTGGAGTCCTCTGTGCTGAGCCTTTGTTCTCTCCCTGGGGCCCTGTGGTTGAAATAATTAGCAGGGAGGTTCCATCAAGAATCAGACACTGAGGGTCCCTGTACTGTACAGTCCTATGTCGAATGTACAGGAGAGAAGCCGGCTGGTAGGCTTTTGCCCCCTGGTGGTGGTCAAGAGTGCCTGCGAGCCAAAATTAAACAAAGATGTACGGTTCACAGATTAAACAATCTGACTGTGTTTTTCCCAGAGCTACTTAGTAAACAGGAAAAGAGCAGACAAAGTTCAGAAGTAAGAACTTTGAACCAAAGCTTAGCAGATCAAACAGGAAGCTATATGCCTAGGCAAGAATTTTACATTGCTGAAAGCTGAATGAACACAAATAAATGAAACGTGGCTTATTAACCAAAGTATAGTTCTAGAAAAAAGTGTTATTCAAATTCTGTAAAGCAATTATCCTTCAATAAAAAATATTTTTTAAAGTGTTATTCAAATCAATAGGTCTTAGTAATGTACTTCTAACTCAGCAATAGCAACACTGATTATCTGCTTTTATGTGGCAACACAATCTTAAATTCTTTTGGACAATGATAATCTTACAGTGCAAAATAATTTTACAGTGGGAAAGAGCACACCTTAGCCATTAGAGATCTCGCTTCTAGCTCCTGGCCTCTCTAAAATCTTTAAGCAAAGGCTTAAAGTTTTTAAGTTTTAGTTTATTTCTTCAACAGAGTTCTAACTCACAGGATTCTTGTTCTCGAGAAAACAATGTAAAGTGCAATATGAACTGTAAAACCCCGTGTGTAATTAAAATAATTTTGTTATTCTCTTAAGTTTGTTCCAAGTTCAATCAGCATTTTCTGAGTATACCTTATGTGTAGAAAATAGCTCAAGCAAAAAGGGAATAAAAGATATTTAAAAATACATGATTCCATGCCTTTTCTTAACATTAGGAGAAGTAGATTTGTGGTCAAGATATGTCTTATTTGTAGGTAGGTTTAGAATGTCTTTATTCACAACTGAGGTGATAAAATTCTGGTCAAAATTTGGATTGTAAGGTACCCAAATTCACATAAGGTTTGTAATAGAAAGCTAATTTATTAGGAGAAATATCTTTTCCTGGTGTATTACTTTTTAAGGAAACTAAGATTTGAAAGTTGTTCGTGCATGTTCATTGGGTCATTCACCATTAATTGAGAAAATAGTGTGTATCATATACTAGTCACTGTTTTAAAAACAAAAGTCTGTCTATCTCTCACAGCTTGTTAGCAGTGGAAAACTCATCAAATAATTACAGTANTCTTTTCCTGGTGTATTACTTTTTAAGGAAACTAAGATTTGAAAGTTGTTCGTGCATGTTCATTGAGTCATTCACCATTAATTGAGAAAATAGTGTGTATCATATACTAGTCACTGTTTTAAAAACAAAAGTCTGTCTATCTCTCACAGCTTGTTAGCAGTGGAAAACTCATCAAATAATTACAGTAGGCTTTAATGGTACTGTTGTTTCAGTCGCCTCTGCTAGGCCCCATAGGAAATACATACATACATATATATATATATATATATATATATATGAGAAATCTAGAAATGTACAAAGTGCTTTAGAAAAACAGAGAAGGTCTGGGCAAATGCAGGCTTTATGATATTGGCTTTCAGTCTTTGCCTACAGTCCCAGTACAGCCACATGGTGAACTGATCTGGATCCCTGTGCCATTGGAGTTCATTTAACCCTTGACTTGTATTACCGTTCTTCAGGGGTGAAATTATAAAAGAGCTTTTGCAATTTCTGTGATCAGCTGGTTCTTAAGCTTTGAGAACCTGATGAAAACTGTTAACCATCTCCCCAGAAAGATGCACTTACATATTTCACACACACTGAAACCCATTAGGAGAAGGCAATGGCACCCCACTCCAGTACTCTTGCCTGGAAAATCCTATGAATGAAGGAACCTGCAGGTAGGCTGCAGTCCATGGGGTCGCTAAGAGTCGGATACGACTGAGCAGCTTCCCTTTCCCTTTTCACTTTCATGCATTGGAGAAGGAAATGGCAACCCACTCCAGTGTTCTTGCCTGGGGAATCCCAGAGACGGGGGAGCCTGGTGGGCTGCCGTCTATGGGGTCGCACAGAGTCGGACACGACTGAGTGAGTTAGCAGCAGAAACCCATTAAGGGGCTCTAGGTTAAGAATCCTGATCTTAGGTTTAAAACAGGGCTTCCCTGGTGGTCCAGTGGTTCAGACTCTGCCTTGAAATGCAGGTTGTGTGGGTTGGATCCCTGGTCAGAGAACTAAGATAACATATTCTGTGGAGCAACTACTGAGCCCATGTACCACAGCTAGAGAGTCCATGCACCACAACGAAAGATCCTGCATGATGCAATGAAGATCCTGCATGCTGCAAGTAAGACCCAGTGTAGCCGAATGAATAAATCTTAAAAAAATAAAATTTAAAGGAGTGGCTCTCAGCCTTTTCTCTTATCATGACATCTATAGAAATCATGATATTTGTTCAGCACACTGGGATAAATTAGAGGGGATTTGGAAGCAATAATGTGGGGCTTGGTGAAAAAAAGTTATTTTCTCTATATAGTTATAATGTGAAAAATAACAAACATATTAAGGATGATATTAAATATTGAGTTTGCATAAGCTTCCAAATAAAATTTGCCAAAATTTTAATGAAAAATCCAAGATTGCTTCTATAAACATAACATTTTCTATGTAGGGTTTTATGATCGAAATGATTGCATCTAATTCCTGAACAAGACAGTTTGACAGTGATCACTTAGTAGTCATTTTGATGAGAATTTATATTCACCATATATATATGGATGAGAACAAGTAGGTGATAAATTTTAAATAATTTCACAACAATTCAAAATTTACAAGCATAAATTATATATGACTAATAGCTCTTACTTTTTTCCCACCAGAAAACATAATGTGGTAATATTTTATGATAACATGACTGGATTTAGAATCCACTCAAACTTTTTCATATTAAGTATAATTTACAAAATAATGATGAAACTTCACAGAGTATGACTGTATTATGAGAGCAATAATTCTGCAGCTAACTTGGATGTAGCGAAGAGACACATCAGTCATAAACAAAGGGAAGCATTCAATGTATATGAAGAGAGAAATGGAGAGCTAAATCCATGAGGAGTATCTGACAGACTTCCCTGCCTTTCTTGGCCACACATTAGGCTCTGAGTCCTGCTCCTTGAGTGCCTGGAACAAGCACTCCTCTAGTAGCTTCAGGGCTCAATGTTTGTGATGAGCAGCAATATATACTCCGACTGGCCTATGAAAGTGATGTCCTGGAGATAAAACATTCCTTGGGTTTGTTCCATTATTTGAGGATACTTGCTTTAATAAAGCAAGTCCCCCTTGTGCTTGCCTCCTATGGGACCATGGGGCACACTAGAGTGGATCATCAGACTCTGATTCTTTGGGTTACTCTTTGAGAATCCTTATGTCAAACTGCTTCTGCCCAGGGCTGAATTATGTAGAGGCACCAACCACCCTAGTCCTTTCAGGCCACTCTTGGGGCTGCATAGATAACCATCTTGCAGTACATCTGTAATTCATTGATCACACACCAAATAAAGTATGTCATATAAAAGACTATAGTTTATATAGCTAAGCTTGTTAAAATGTGAGGGGAAAATCGTCCTTAATAATCCAACCTCTTACATTTGAAATGACAAGTTAGAAAGTAATAAAACAAGTAGAAATCGGGACTTCCCTGATGGTTCAGTGGATTAAGAATCCACCTTGCCAAACAGGGAACTTGGGTTCAGTCCCTGGTCCGGGAACTAATATTGCCAGGCTGCAGAGCAACAAAGATTCTGCATACCGCAACTAGGTCTGCAGGCCACAATGAAAAATCCCATGTGCTGCAATTAAGACCTTCAATTAAGCCAAATAAATAAATATCCAAAACAAACAAACAAAAAAACAGAAACATATACACAGAATATATAATAGCTAAGAGTGAATGGAGTATGATTCAATTATATATTGCCTCTGTGCTGTATTTAGTTGCTCAATTGTGTCCAACTCTTTGAGACCCTATGGACTGTAGCCTGCCAGGCTTCTCCATCCATGGGGATTCTCCAGGCAAGAATACTGGAGTGGATTACCATGCCTTCCTCCAGGGGATCTTCCCAATCCTGGGATCAAACCCTGGTCTCCTGTATTGCAGGCAGATTATTTACCTTCTGAGCCACCAGGGAAGCCCATATTGCCTCTACCTGGTTGCAATTTTTCTTAAATTTTAGTAATCTTATACTAACTTTATTTGATAGTGTCCAGATAGGAGATAGAAACCACACCAGTTAATTGAACAGGTGATTTAACAAGAATTGTTAACTAGGTATGAAGTTAAGGGGGTGACTGAAAAACTAAAAAGAGAAATGTAAGGTATGACAGAAGTAGTGACTGTTACTACCTTTAGGGCTGAAAAACAACCTAAACAAAGGCATTAAGTGGAAAAAAAAAATCACAAACTTGGAGGAGTGACCCCTCAGATATCTGAGGAGGCACTGCCTGACTGGTGTTGGTATCTCTGAGCTTAGATGGGGGTGTTTGAGGGGGCCCAGAAGTCTGGGCCCCAGACCTCTACAGCAGAACCCTAGCTGCTGTCAATGAAAGTTACAAAACTGTAGAAAAACAGCAAACTGGTTTCAACTGTTGCTACAGAAAGAATCTCCTACTACCAGAATAAAGAAGCATTGCTGGAGTGAAGCATACTGGAACCAACACACTACAGGAAGCAGTCATGAGATAGACAAGAAGGAACAAGCCTCTTGTCCTTCCTCAGCCTTGGGGTCTCCCTCCAATGCCCCCAATTAGCAGAGCTTAACAGAGCCAGCTGGCAAGGCAAAGAAATGTAGTTTTCACACTCCAGCTCCAGCATGAAAGAAAATTACAACAGGAGCTGAGGAAATAATAACAGGCAATTGGCTGATGTGGAAATTGATACCAGAAGTGGAATCTATCTTCCATCTTCTGGTTTTGCATATATCTCATGATGACAGTTAAAGACCTTGCTCCTTTTGCTCCCCAGATCCAATGAGCATGTTATCAATGCACTGAATCAACTTAATGCTGATTGGAAGGTCAAGATGCTCAACATCTCTGTGGACTGTATTATGGCAGAGAGCAGGAAAATTGACGTAGCCCTGGGGCAAGACTGTGAAGTTATATTGTTGGCCTTGCCAAGTAAAAGCAAATTGCTTCTGGTGTTTCTTGCCAATTTGTATGGAGAAGAAAGCATTTGCTGGATCACTAGCAGCATACCAAGTGACAGGAGTTGTGTGTTGATTTGCTCCAGTAAAGTTACTATATGCAGAAGAGCAGCTGCAATTGGAGGCACCACCAGACTAAATTTATAATCACCCATAGTCATCCTCCAAGATCCAGCTGCCTTCATCACAGGCCAAACAGGTAAGTTAAATTGATGTAAGATAAGGACTTCCCTGATGGTTCAGTGGCTAAGACTCCACACTCCCATTGCATGGGGTCTGGGTTCTGATCCCTGGTCAGGGAACTAGAGCCCACGTGCTGCAACTAAGAATTTGCGTCCAGCAGCTGAAGTACTTGTAGGGAAGATAGCACAACTAAGACCCAGTACAGCCAAGTACATAAATAACTTTTTTTTTAATTGGCATGAGATAGATTTCATCACTCCTGCTTCTTTAATCTTTATTGGTGTCACTAATCTCTGTAGTTCCCCTTCTGCCATCCCAAAAAAGCAATGATTTTTGTTTACTCTCTGGTGTGTGTGTATGAGGGGGAAGGGGGTTCCCAAGGGCTTCAACTTGGCTCTTCATACTGTAATGGTCCTTATTCCAGGATCAAAGGGCCAAAACAGAAATTCTGCTAGTTCCCAGGTATCCTAATTGTATATTCAAGAGCTAATGAAATATCACAGAATGGTTCTATAGACCCACTGTGCCCACTGCGATTCAAACTTGAGTTAAGACTCCCTGCCTGATATAAGCCCCTTAAACTGGTGGAATGCATTTGGGTCCCCAGAAATTAGCACCAACTAATGCCAATGTTTAGAAATCCTTGCAAAACCCGAATATTGTTTTTTCCCCCATTACAGTCATTTTAGGAAGTGGCCACAGTTGTCTGTGGAAAAGACGTGGGGGAAGATTTTCAGTATACACTATGGCAGTGCTGCAGAATCCTTCCTTAAGGGGATCTAGCCTTCCCTTTCAATTAAGGGGCTCAGCTCTGGAAACTGGGAGAGAGAAGTCAGAACTCTCTACTGTGGTGACTAAAGTCGTATTTTGGGCCACAATATATATAGATTTTAAGATATTATATGTAGAGACTTACATTGTGGTCCAGTGGTTAGACTCCTCACTCCCAGTACAGGGGCCAGGGTTCAATCCCTGGACAGGAAACCAGAAAGAACCCCACATGCTGCATTGAAGAGTTCACATAATACAAATAAAGGTCCCACATAATAGTAGTAGTGTTAGTCACTCAGTCATGTCTGACTGCAATCCCATGGACTGTAGCCTGCCAGGCTCCTCTGTCCATGGGATTTTCCAGGCAAGAAAACTGAAGTGGATTGCCATTCCCTTCTCCAGGGGATCATCCTGGCCCAAGATCATCCCGACCTACTGTCCATCTCTGGGTCTCCTATATTGCAGGCAGATTCTTTGTCAAAATATCTCACATGCTGCAACTTTTTAAAAAAAATCATAAAGAATCCCACATGCTTCAATGAAGATTGATGATCCCATGTGTGGCAACTAAGACCCAGCACTTAAGACCCGGCATAGACAAATAAACACCTAAATATTAAATAAATATTATGTGTGAATGATCAGTACTTTGTTAGAAAGTGAAAGAAACTGTTAGTCGCTCAGTTGTGTCTGACTCTGTGACCCCATGGAACTGCACCCTACCAAGATTGCCNAGCAGGAAGTGCTTGTGTGTGCACATGTGTGCATGTGCACACTTACATGTGCGTGCAAAGGGAAGGCTTAACATTTTCTAGGCGCTTGAGTTAAATGACTTCTGCAGTCCTTTACAAAGTGAGCTCAGCAGAGGAGTGTGCTGTCAGGGGCATTCTGCAGAATCTCCCATCAGCTCCAGAGGAGGCAGTCCATTATCACAGAAGGCTCTCAGAGTGGTTTACAGTGGGGGCCCCAGAGCTGCCTGCCTGGGGCGCACAGCCAGGAACCCGGAAGCCTGGAATCAGCCTACAGTCCGCCTGGAGCAAGGAAGACCCCTTCAGCCCTGAGTGCAATTGTGCTGTCTTTTCCATCCAAGGCCATGGCTGTCTCTGTTAAATTCTAGACACGCTAAGGAATGATCACAATTATGTAGCAACTAACATTTACGGAATATTTACTATGCACAGCGCTAGGCACTTTATCACTGCTTTGACTCTGTATACCAAGTGTCTAAGGTGGGAATTATCAAATGAAGTGAGAAGGGTCAAGAGACTAGGCTAAAGGTCACATGACAAGCATTTGAGCAGAAGCACATTGCGGGCTCCATTCACAGAGTGGCCTGGGGCCTCCATGGTTCTGTGTAAGAGCAGGGCGTGTCCTCAACACTGTGCTCTCGAGCCCCACAGTGTTTCTGTTGCCATCAGTGTGGGCCCTGGTCAGTAAGGGGTTGATGAATAAATATGTCTTCCTCCTCAAAAAAAAAGAACTTACCTGTCAAAGATGTTTGTTGTGGTCATGTGACTGGTGACAGCAAAAAGGACCCATGGATGGAAGCAGCTGGCTTCACAGCTCAGGTGATTATCTCAGACCAGCCAGGCCAAATCAATGCTGGATATGCCCCTGTGCTGACTGTCAGCTCACATTCTTGCAGGTTTGCTGAGCTGAAAGAGGTAATTGATCATCATTCTGAGAAAAATCTGGCAAGTGGCCCCAAATTCTGGAAATCTGGTGGTGCTGCTGTCACTGATCTAGTTCCTTGCAAAACCCATGTGTATTGAGAGCTTCTCTGACTATCCTCTTCTGGGTCATGTTGCTGTTCGTGACATGAGACAGACAGTTGCTGTGGCTGTCACCAGAGTAGCAGACAAGAAGGCAGCTAGAGCTGGCAAGGTTACCAAGTCTGCCCAGAAAGTTCAGACTATTACCCCCAATACTTGCCACCCTCATCTTAATCGATGGTGGAAGAAAAGTCTCAGAACTCTTTGTCTCAACTGGCTATTTAATCGTAAAAGACTGGTTAATGATAACAATGCAAAGTATAGCCATCTCTGCTCTGTTTTGGTTTTCAGTTGGGTGGAATATCTTTTCCCATCCCTTCACTTTGAGCCCATGTCTGTCCTTAAAGCTGGGTTCCCCAGGTCCTTCAGTGGTAAGGAATCTGCCTGGTGATACAGGAGATGCAGGAGAGGCAAGTTTGATCCCTGGGTTGGGAATATCCCCTGGAGTAGGAAATGGCCACCCCCTGAAATATTCTTGCCTAGGAAAATCCCATGAACAGAGGAGACTGGTGGGCTGCAGTCCATGGGGTGTTAAAGAGTCAGACATGACTGAGCACGCACACACATCCTTAAAGGTGATATGAGTCTCTTGTAGGCAGCATATGTGTGGGTCTTGGATTTTTTTCATCTATCCAGCCACTCTATGCATTTTGATGGAGAATTTAATCCATTTTATTGATAGATGAGGACTTACTCAGCTTATTAATTGACATCTAATTAAATGTTATCTTGGGACTCCCTGGTGAGTGGCTGAGACTCTGCACTCCTAAAGCAAGCGGCCCCAGTTTGATCCCTAGTCAGGGAACTAGATCCCACATGCTGAAACTAAGAGTTTGCATGTAGCAACAAAGATGGAAGGTCCCAGGTGCCACTATATATATATATATATATATATATATATATATATTATTCTCTCTTCCCCCAGTGTTTCACACTGGCAGTCTTTGCTGGCAGGGTCAACTTTTTTAAAACATCAATTTCATCACATTTGTCCTATGCTTAAAAAGCACAAAAATCCAAATTCCTTGATTTATTGTGACTAACTCTTTGCAGTTGAAAAATTACGTTTTTGGCCTCATCTTCTGCCACTTTCTAGAATATAACTATGCTCTGCTATGAAAGCTTCGAATACTTTTTGAACTTTCATTCCCTAGCGTGTAATGTTCCTTCAGCCTCAGATACTCTTTTCCCCCTCCTTTACACAGACAAAAAGTCTTATTAGTCACTTAAAATCCAGCTTGGAAATACATTTTTCTGTGAAAGCTTCTCTGACCTCCCTGGATACATTAATTGCCTCTGTGTTCCTTAACATTGTGTATATGCCTCTACTTTTGTCCTTACAGGTGGTATTGCATTGGTTTATCCCATTTTCTCTCACTAAACTAGGTATCCTTCAAAAGCAGGTCTTACTCATCTTTTTAAAAACATATTTATGTATTTATTTGGCTAGGCCTGGTCTTAGTTGTGACATGTGGAATCTTTAGTTGTGGCATCTGGAATCTAGTTCGCTGATCAGGGGGTCAATCCAGGTCCCCTGCATTGGGAGCACCAGTCTTAGCCACTGAACCACCAAGGAAGTCCTTTATCCATCTTTTTAAGCCGAATATCTGCCTGCATATAGAAGGTCCTCAGTAAAAGTTTATTGAGTTGAATTTATCTGGGTGCATCTAAACAAAACCAATTTGAAAAGAAATGGGAAGAAGTTTTCTAGCAGGAGACGGACACTGTAAACAAAGCAGCCTGTGAGAATGCACTATTGGGACCTAGCAAAGAAATCAATTTTATCTTATTTATTATTTATGAATTGCTTCAAAAAGACTTTGAGGCAGCTATTTTTAAGTGTTCGACACTGTTGTCTCCAAAGGCAGTACAGTGGGTTTATTTGAGCAGAACATATGTTGCTAAAAAGAAAGTGAATACTCTAGCACATACACATGTGCTAAGTCAATTCAGTCGTGTCTGACTCTGCGACCCTGTGGACTACAGCCCTCCGGCTCCTCTTTCCATGGGATTCTCCAGGCAAGATACTGGAGTGCGTTGCCATGCCCTCCTCCAGAGGATCTTCCCAACCCAGGGATGGAATTCGCATCTCTTATGTCTCCTGCATTGGCAGATGAGTTATTTACCACTAGCAATCCACTCCAGGGTTCTTGCCTGGAGAATTCCGGGGATGGAGGAGCCTGGTGGGCTGCCGTCTATGGGGTCGCACAGAGTCGAACATGACTGAAGTGACTTAGCAGCAGCAGCACCACCACCTGAGTAGCCCCTGAAAGTGAAAGTGAAGTCACTCAGTTGTGTCTGACTCTTTTCGACCCCATGAACTATATAGTCTATCAGGCTCCTCTGTCCATGGGATTTTCTAGGCAATAGTACTGGAGTGGGTTGCCATTTCCTTCTCCAGGGGATCTTCCCGACCCAGGGATCGAACCCAGGTCTCCCTCATTGTAGACACACACTTTACTGTCTGAGTAGCCCCTAGCACATTATAAATAAACCATTTCACATAAAAAAGTCTGTAGATTGTAACTTTCCTAGAGCCAGAAGCCATGTGTATAAAATTTACTTTTTATGTAGCACCTAGCTACACAAACTTTTAAATGATTTTTGGCATAACAGTGATTTTGATAATCTGTGACTGAATCTGTGGTCATTTGCAATGAAGAAGGGGAGGTGGCAATTATCCATTTTTATTGCTCAGTATGAATAAATAAACCAGATAAATCATATTCCTCTCAGAACTCCCCCTTCCAAAAATACATTTTAGCAAGGTTATTATTCTAGTGTCTGTCTTTTTCACACAAATTAGGTAGCCAAAAGAGTTTCACTTCATTTCACTTTGTAATTTCAAAAATTAATGAGGATAATGATAATGTTTTAAAAATTCAATTGCATTATTATTGCTGGTTTGTTTTTTTCTGACGCTAGTGATGATGACTACTGTGATATTCTCCTGTTTCCCTTAACACTAGCCTAGTACTAATCTAGCTTTGGTCAGTAACAACAGTAATAACAGTAACACAGTTTGAGAAGTTTACCGGCTGAGAACTTATAACCACTCAATAGAATGGTGAGATGAGGTGGGGGTGGGGGCAGATTTTGATCTTTCAGAGCATCTTTGGTTGTTTGTTAATATTTTCTTTCCCTCTTTTTGAATTAATACTAGTCTGGTAATACTTTTTCTTACCATTTCGTGATATCTTTCTGTGGTCCAGATGAGTGAGTCAGCACCTCAAGAGGAACCTGCTCAGGTATCTGATCTGCATAGTTTCTAACCATTTAACTATGAGAGGATTTGAGATTCAATTTGGGAAGTTGAGATGCAATGTCGTATACTGTCATTGAATTATTTCTCTTTTTAATTGAAGTGTTCTCCATTAAGTTTTGACAAAAATGGGGTCAACTAATAGTTGAATCACAGTGGCCTGCTTCCAGTTGCTTGGTATTCTTGATATATAGCAGGTCTGTTACCGTTTGAATTTTTTAATACAGCTGCTCTGTGTGATTTTATTTGGTATGATGTTTACTCATGTGAATTTTTTACATAAAAAAGCTTGCTATGCTAAGCTAGGTCACTTCAATCATGTCCGACTCTGTGTGGCCCCATAGACAGCAGCCCACAAGGCTTCCCTGTCCCTGGGATTCTCCAGGCAGGAAGACTGGAGTGGGTTGCCATTTCCCTCTCCAATGCAGGAAAGTGAAAATGAAGACACTCAGTAGTGTCGAACTCTTCGTGACCTCATGGACTGCAGCCTACCAGGCTCATCCGTCCATGGGATTTTCCAGGCAAGAGTACTGGAGTGGGTTGCCATTACCTTCTCTGAAAGCTTGCTATGCTAGAGTATAAAACATTAGTTTTATTTCCAGCCCCTATTGGATACCATTTACTAAAACTATGTCCATTTCAGGAAAATGGAAAAGAAGACAAAGAAAGGAACCAGGGAGGAAGTGAAGCAGAAGAGCTTATTCAGGTAGAGTTTTCATGAATAATNACCTTCTCTGAAAGCTTGCTATGCTAGAGTATAAAACATTAGTTTTATTTCCAGCCCCTATTGGATACCATTTACTAAAACTATGTCCATTTCAGGAAAATGGAAAAGAAGACAAAGAAAGGAACCAGGGAGGAAGTGAAGCAGAAGAGCTTATTCAGGTAGAGTTTTCATGAATAATCAGATGTTAATGCTGGAAAGTAACTGGAGAAATTAACTTTCCTAGGTGAAAAAAAGAGGTGTGAGTATTCAAAAAGATAAAATGGCAAATGGGAAAAAACAAACCCATGTTGATCATTAAGCTGACTCATCTGAGTCAGTTTCAGGAAACTTCCACAGAGAGGTAAATTATTTGTGAAGAGCTATTATGACTTTATAGAAAGGGTATGGACCTAACAGAAGCCGAAGATATTAAGAAGAGATGGCAAGAATACACAGAAGAACTGTACAAAAAAGATCTTCACAACCCAGATAATCACGATGGTTATCAGAGCCAGACATCCNGATAAAACCCAAGCCTCCTGCAGTGGAAACACCAAGTCTTAACCACTGGACCATCAGGGAAGTTCACCCAGGGATATTTTAAATGCAATTTGGGAAATAGTCAATGCTGGAGACCTGGGTTTGATCCCTGGGTTGGGAAGATACCTTGGCAAAGGGAACAGCTACCCACTCCAGTACTTTGGCCTGGAGACTGTATGTCCATGGGGTCACAAAGAGTCAGACACAGCTGAGTGACTTTCACTTTCACTTTGAAATATATTCCCTTCAGACCTACTGTACAGCACATGGAACTTACAGCACATGGAACTCTTCTCAATGTTATGTGGCAGCCTAGATGGGAAGGCCGTTTAGGGGAGAATGGATACATGTATATGTTTGGCTGAGTCTCATTACTGCCCACCTGAAACTATCACAAGGTTGTTAATTGGCTATACCCCAATACAAAATAAAAAGTTTAAAGAAAAAAAATATTCCCTTTACTTTCTATTGATACTTTTGAAACAACTTTATTAATCTTGTACTTAAAGAGAAAATTTACCTAAAAGTGGACTGACACATAGCAGACAACCCATAAATACAAAAATCTAGTGATTCGACCTGCCTGTTGTTTTTCTTTCTTCTTTTTACTTTTGTACTTGACAACACATTTGTTCTGTTTGACTTTTAGCCCAATCCTTAATCCAAATTCTACATGATTATGCAGGTTGAAAATTTATATGGTCAAAAGATAACAACTAAATAGGCAAAATAGTCAGCCCTTTTACTACTGTTCTTCTAATTTTAGATACTTAGGGAAATCCTATACTACATAAATTTTTCACAATATTCAAAATTTAACAATTTATATTTTAGTTAATTGAAATTCTTTAGAATTTAGTTTACAACTGTCAAATGTTTAATATGTGCTAGGCTGAACTATAATAATAATTATTAAAGCATTTTCTAAACTATAATTCGCTATATAGATGCTAGCTATAACTTATAGATGCTTAGTCTTCTCAAAGTATTTTTCTGTTTTAAACCAATTAAAAGAATTATTTACATTTCTTCTTATTAGTTCATATTATAGTACATACACATGAAGAATAAAACTACTCAGCATTTATTTTGCCTTTATTATAAACTTTCACAGTTCACTAATTTTTAAAAAGTTTTTTGGCAAGTCCTTCCCTCCCTGCCCCCTACCACCAGTTTCCTGATTTTGCTTCCTCCTCACTCCCTCCCTCCATCACCACTACCCCATAAATCCCTTTGCCTTTACCATACTCACATGGACCAGGTTTATAAATAAACTCTTTCATTTTAAACTTGCTAAATAAAATTGTGATCTAAATTAAATTTCCTATAAATTTAATTAGGTATTCACTGTAATCAGTTTATGGCCAAATCTGTACCTGCAAATCACATGTGTATTCCATTCTTTAATTTATTGCCTCTCTAGAACACATGTCAAGAGTTTATGGTCTTTCCTGTTCTCATACTTTGAATTAGCTACTGCTTTATAATGTACGATAGAGGGAAATGTATTGAGTAAGTCTGTTCATCCCAGTATATGATATACATTGAAAATATTGCAGTTGCTTGTTGCAATATCAAATGCAATGCAATGTATTTATTTATTCAGTGATCAGTCACTATTAATTTTAATATTCTAAATCTCCCTTTGTAAATATGTATGTGTTTGTGTATGTGTATGTGTGTGTGTGTAATAAGTGGGAAGAGAAACTGTTATTCCAGTTTCAACACATCAAAAGAAGTGTCTTTATCTGCGTTATATGCTGTGTTGTGCTTAGTTGCTTCAGTCGTGTCTGACTCTTTGTGACCCTGTTGACTGTAGCCCTCCAGGCTCCTCTGTCCATGGGATTCTCCAGGCAAGAATACTGGAGTGGGTTGCCATGCTCTCCTCCAGGGGATCTTCCCAACCCAAGGATCAAACCTGTGTTTCCTGCATCTCTGCATTGCAGGCATATTCTTTACCACTGAGCCACCAGGGAAGCCCATCCTTGTTATATATTTGTCAAAATTAAAATGATGTTATTTTGCCAGGAAGCTCCCAGAATACACTCAAATACTTATCTTTGCATAGAAAACATTGTGTCTAAATGTTTCATGTGAATTCCTCATTTCTTTCCCTGGTTATTACATTTTTCAGGCTATGAGCTCAACTTGTGTTTTGAGAAATTTTGTTTCTTTTTTTATTGATTTGCTCAGCTTTCTTCTTATTACACAGCCCTAAGTTTTAAAAAATTCTGCAGGAAAATACCTTTTCCTATAGCTATTGAATTTTAATGCCAATAGTTTGAATAGTGCTTCTTTTCCTCCTCTCACAGTAGTTTTTCTATATTATGTACAAATGTTAAGAAATCCTGACAAGATCAAGCCAGCTGAGCTTCAGACAGGACCTGTGTTTTAAGAGAACATAGTAGGCATATGTTGAGTAGCCCTGCTGGGTCAATTTTCACCAGTTCAGTCAGCAGCCAGTCCCTCTAATGTTGTATGCCTTCTGTGAAGAAAGAGTCTGCTAGAGCTTATTGTAATGTGAATTATAATTCATTCCTATTTGTGTCCTTAAATAGAGGTGTGTTGAGGCCATGCCCAGCAGTGGGCCAGGTATTTATAAAAGTCATTGGACCTTTCAGAATATGAATAAGGAATTTTTTTGTGTTTCTACTTCTTTAATTGAAAGCATTTGTGCCCGTAGTGCCTGAATAGGATTTTGTATGTTAGAAGGTGGGTTAATACGGAGTGAAGATGTGCATGTTGGGTAAGTATTTGAAAAGCTTTTAATTCCATAGAAGTTTAGAAAGTCCTGAAAAATAATTTCAGTGCTTAGCATAGTGCCTGGCACTATGACATCAATAATTACTTATTGAGTGCATATGTAAATGAATCAATCTATCTGTAAAAGATTTAGGACTATATAAGCATAGGCTAAAAAACCCAGTATTTGCTTGAAACTGTATTCAGTTAAACTCCTTAATTAATTTTCCACTGGGGCAGTGGTGTAATTTATAAATTCAGAGATCACCCAATCAAAGGACTGCTACTGATAGGCTTATTCAGAATCCTGATTTACTGACCCCGCTATTGATGTGTTTTTTTGTGTGACTCTTTTATTTTCTTGGTTTTATGGCTCTAAGAGAGAAGTGTTTGACCAGAGTTGTAACCAAACACACGTCTACTTCCATGCTGCATGTTGGTGGGGAGAGAGCAAGCACTAGGATTATTGCTTAGCAACCTGTAATACCAAGCACCCTAGAGGAGCACTAGCAGTCTGCAGCAAAGATAAGAGAATGCACTAGTTCATTTGTAAGTTTACTAATGAGCCATGCAGATGCCCAGATATTAAGTTGCTATACGTCTGGAGGAGGGATATCTGTCTTGGGTTATGCTGGAGGAAGGATATCTGCCTTGAGTTATGCTGAAGAGGTTAAAAAGAAAGAGAGACTGCATTTTTTAAATTTAAGTTATGTGAGATAGATTTCTACTGCTCAAATTGAAATTTTAATAATACATCCTTCTTTAAACTCTTCTTCTTGTAGTTTCTGTGATTCTAATGTATCCTATTTTCCTCCCACCTCCCTAGTCACTCTCAGACTCCTGTGTAAATGTATTTTATCAGCCTATTCTTCTAAAATGTTGCACAAAATTCCTTTTATGGTCCTCTTCTCACTCTAGACATTCTGAGTGAGCTCATCCAATAATAATAATAGTAATAATGACTACAAATGCTTCAGGATATATGTGTTATATATATAATTTCATATATATATATGTATAATTTTTTCATCATGATTATCCTACAAAGTATAATTATATTCCCATCTTATAGAAACAGAGTCTAAGTTTATTAGCTTATTCTATAAGGAACTACTGTATATTAGAGCTGAAATTTGAACCCTGACACCTCTTATTCCAATGCCTATAATATTTTTTAACACAGTGTTTATTCATTCATCAAATACTTGAATGCTTACTATGTTTCTGACACTGTTCTAACCACTGCTAACTAAGAATTCAGTAGTAACCAACACGGACAACATATCTTCATAATTTCGAAAGATGGGTTAAAAAAAGATTATTTTTCCTAAAAGATGTATGGGTTTAGCCAGTGTCATAAGGCAAATAAGGAATATAAAAATTATAAAAGTTATCAGGAAAAAATAGAAATATCTTTTCTTTTTAGCAGATGAACAAAGCAATCAATGTAAGTTATCAAGGTTTCTGGATACAAAGTCAATATACAAAAACAATTAATATTTCTATTATATATTAGCAACAAACAGACAATGAAAATTTTAAGATCCAATTTTAATGTCTTACAACCCCCTAAATATCTCAAAGTAAGTCTAACCAAAAATGAACAATACCTCTACACTGAAACTATAAAGCATAATTAAAAGAAATTAAAGATGACTTAAATATATGAAAATATATACCTTATTCATGAACTAGAAGGCTTAATGTTGTTAAGATAGTAGTGCTTTCTCAACTGACCTCTAGCTTCACTATAATTCTAATAAAAATTTATGCAGGGTTCTGTATGTGTGTCTGTGTGTTTATAAAATGACAATTTGATTCTAAAATTTATGTAGAGGTGCAAAAGACCCAGAAAAGCCAAGGAAATCTTGAACAACACAGCTAGAGGATTTATATTTCTAAATATCAAGATTTATAGTTAAGTAACAAAAATTAGGACAGTATGACATTGGCATAAAAATAGACAAGCCAATGGAACAGAGTCCAGTTGAAAATTCTGTGTTGAAAACAAGAATGATGCCAAAATGGAAAATATATATTTTTGAGTCCTACCTCACCCCACACATGAAGACAAATTCTGCATGTATTATAAGTGTAAATGTGAATTTTAGAAGAACACAGGAAAATATTATCACAATTTGGGGGTAGACAAAGATTGCTTAAACAAAATACAAAAGATGCTGACTATAAAATAAATGAGGAATGGACACATTAAAATTAAGAATTTTATTTTTGTTCATTAGAAAACACTTCTGTTCATCAAAAAACACCATTAAGCGAGTGAAAAGCCAAGCAAAATATGAGAAAAGATACTTATAATACCTATGTTCACAAAGTTGGTTCACAAATCATCACCATCCCTACTCAAGACTCTTTCATCATCCCTAACAAAAACTCTGTACCCATTAAACAGTATTTCCCCCTTCCCCTCTTCCCTCACCCCATTGTGATTTCTATTCTACCTTCTGTCTATGAATTTAGCTACCTCATGTAAGTGGAACCGTATAATATTTGTCCTTCTGTGTCTGGCATATTTAACTAAACATAATGTTTTCAAAGTCCATCCATGTTTTTCAGTTCAGTTCAGTTGCTCAGTCGTGTCCGACTCTTTGAGACCCCATGAATTGCAGCATGCCAGGCCTCCCTGTCCATCACCAACTCCTGGAGTCCACCCAAACCCATGTCCATTGAGTCGATGATGCCATCCAACCATCTCATCCTCTGTTGTCCCCTTCTCCTCCTGCCCTCAATCATTCCCAGCATCAGGGTCTTTTCTAATGAGTCAGCTCTCTGCATCAGGTGACCAAAGTATTGGAGTCTCAGTTACATATATCAAAATTTCATTTTTCTATGGATGAATTTCTGTTTTTTAAATAACCATCAATCCTCCATTCTTTTATTTACTTTGTTCTTTTTATCCACCTTGACTTTATCTTGCAGCTTGCTGATTGTTTTCTGATGTTCAAGCCAATGTATTGAAGATTTATTGGCAACAACAATCCTTTTTCATTTTCAAGTAATCTCTCTTGCTTTACTGGTTTGTTTAATTTATTTTTTTAATAAGCTTTTATTTTTAGACTACTTGTTAAGTTTACCAAAACAAAAATTGTGAAAGTAATACAGAGAATTCCTCTCTACCCCATATCTAGTGTTACCTATTATTAATATCTTATGTTGGCATGGCATATTTGTCACTATCAAGGAGCCAGTATTGATACATTATAACTAACTAAGATCCATACGTTATTCAGATTTCCTTAGTTTTACCTAGTGTTCTTTTACTGCTCCGGGAAACCTCTCTTGGATACCAAATTTAGTTGTCATGTCCTTTTAGACTTTTTTTTTGTTCTAACACTTTATCAGATTTCCTTGTTTTTTATGACCTTGACAGTGTTAGAGAGTACTATCAGGTATTTTTGCAGAGTGGCCCTAATTGGGATTTGTCTGATTTTTTAAAAAATTCATAATGTGACTGAGATTATTGGTTTTTAGAGAAAAGTTACAGAGAAAAATTGCTATTGCCGTTTCATCCTATCAAGCATATCATATATGCCACCAGCACAGCTCATTTGTCACAATTAATGAGCCAATGTTGACTTTTCATTGTTGATATTAGCCTTGATCATCTGACTGAGATAGTAGTTGTCATGTTTTTCCACTGTAAAGTTATTCTTTTTCCTCTGTTTCTTTATTTCCCCTATTTCTAACTGTACTCTTTGAGAAGTCACTATGCACAGCCCACACTTAAAGAGAAGAGAATCACGCTCTTGTGCCTTGAGGGCAGAGTACATAGTTATTTGGAATACTTCTGCACAGGATATTTTTCTATTTCCCCCATTTATTTATTTATTGAAGTATTTGTTTATATCATTATCAGTTCAGTTCAGCTCAGTTCAGTCACTCAGTTGTGTCTGACTCTTTGCGACCCCATGAATTCCAGCACGCCAGCCCTCCCTGTCCATCACCAAACTCCCAGAGTTTACTCAAACTCATGACCATCATCAGTGATGCCATCTAGCTATCTTATCCTCTGTCGTCCCCTTCTCTTCATGCCCCCAATCCCTCCCAACATCAGAGTCTTTTCCAATGAGTCAACTCTTTGTATCAGATGGCCAGAGTACTGGAGTTTCAGCTTTAGCATCAGTCCTTCCAAAGAACACCCAGGACTGATCTCCTTTAGAATGGACTGGTTGGATCTCTTTGCAGTCCAAGGGACTCTGAAGAGTCTTCTCCAACACCACAGTTCAAAAGCATCAATTCTTCGCTACTCAGCTTTCTTCACAGTCCAACTCTCACATCCATACATGACCACTGGAAAGACCATAGCCTTGACTAGACGGACCTTTGTTGGCAAAGTAATGTCTCTGCTTTTGAATATGCTGTCTAGGTTGGTCATAGCTTTCCTTCCAAGGAGTAAGGGTCTTTTAATTTCATGGCTGCAATCACCATCTGCAGTGATTTTGGAGCCCCCCAAAATAAAGTCTGACACTGTTTCCCCATCTATTTCCCATGAAGTGATGGGACCAGATGCCATGATCTTAGTTTTCTGAATAGACATGGATATTTGTTTTATACTGGGGTTATAATCCAATATTACTTTGTTGCTCAAATTGTTCCATTTTTGGCCTTTGAGAGAGCTTTCAGTTGGCTACTGATTCCCTATAGCATGTCCCAATCAATGCAGAGGTTGTTTTGAGCTCTTTACTTTCTGGCACTAGAAGATACTCCAGGCTCTTCTTAAATATTTCTTGCCCCAGTGCTAGAATCAGCCATTTCTTCAATAAGTCATGATTTATTTCTTTTCTTTTCCTTTTTTCACTGTGCACCACATGACATGTGGGATCTTAGTTCCCCATCAGGGATGAAACCTGTGGCCCCTGCAGTGGAACCCTGGAGTTTTAACCACTAGACTGTCAGGGAAGTCCCATTTTTTAGTTGGAGAATGATAATAGAAACAAAAGTCTGACCACTAGGTTTCTAAGTTCTCTTAATTTTCAAAAATGATAAAAACTATTTTTATTTCCTCTATATCTCTGTTCTGAGGCTATCCATTTAATTACAATTATTTTAGAAGTCCTTAGGGCTTCCTTGGTGGCTCAGAGGTTAAAGCGTCTGCCTGCAATGTGGGAGACTTGAGTTCGATCCCTGGGTTGGGAAGATCCCTGGAGAAAGAAATGGCAACCCACTCCAGTATTCTTGCCTGGAGAATACCATGGAGAGACGAGCCTGGTAGGCTACAGTCCATGGGGTCACAAAGAGTTGGACACAACTGAGTGACTTTACTTTCTCTTTCATATTTGTTTTATTAATGGTGCTTCCTGGGATAGTATTAATCATTGCATTTGTTCAGTTGTGGAGATAGTTTTCTTTAAATATGTAGTGATTCTTGTGTGTGTGCGTACATTTGCATTTGGGAATCCCTGTTTGCTTTTCTGTGGATGACATTTCTGTTTTCTGTAGCCTGCTGCCTGAGATTTTGGAGGAGGGGTGAGATACGCAGACAGTGAAGTCTGCTGGAAATTCATTTTCTGTGGGTATGGAGGCGTTGTCCTGCCTTTCTCACCCAGACCCACTTATCTCAGCTCAAGGGTGAATGCCTCTGGTGCCTGATGATTAGCTTCAGTGGGGATGAAGATACACAAAAAGATCAATCACTCCCCTGTTACCCATACACACATTCTTTAAGCTTAGGGTGCCTCATCAGTTCAGTTCAGTTCAGTTGCTCAGTCATGTCCGACTCTTTGTGACCCCATGAATCGCAGCACGCTAGGCCTCCCTGTCCATCACCAACTCCCGGAGTTCATGTGCATCGAGTTAGTGATGCCATCCAGCCATCTCATCCTCTGTCGTCCCCTTCTCCTCCTGCCCCCAATCCCTCCCAGCATCAGGGTCTTTTCCAATGAGTCAATTCTTCGCATGGAAGGAAAGTTATGACCAACCTAGACAGCATATTAAAAAGCAGAGATATTACTTTGCCAACAAAGGTCCGTCTGGTCAAAGCAATGGCTTTTCCAGTAGTCGTGTATGTATGTGAGAGCTGGACCAGAAAGAAAGCTGAGCGCTAAAGAATTGATGCTTTTGAACTGTGTTGTCTGTCTCTTATACACATCTCAACTCTCACATCCATACATGACTACTGGAAAAACCATAGGCTTGACTACATGGACCTTTNAGTAGTCGTGTATGTATGTGAGAGCTGGACCAGAAAGAAAGCTGAGCGCTAAAGAATTGATGCTTTTGAACTGTGTTGTTGGAGAAGACTCTTGAGAGTCTCTTGGACTGCAAGGAGATCAAACCAGTCAATCCTAAAGGAAATCAACCCTGAATATTCATTGGAAGGACTGATGCTGAAACTCCAATACTTTGGCCACCTGATGTGAACAACTGACTCCTTGGAAAAGCCCTGATGCTGGGAAAGACTGAAGGCAGGAGGAGAAGGGGACGACAGAGGATGAGATGATTGGATGGCATCACCGACTGAATGGACGCGAGTTTGAGCAAACTCCAGGAGTTGGTGATGGACAGGGAAGCCTGCTGTGCTGCAGTCCATAGGGTCACAAGGAGTCAAACACGACTGAGCAACTGGACTGAACTGAATGGCATTTACCTTACATTTTTCAGAGACCTTCAAAATTTCTGACTACTGAAGGCCCTCTTTATTACTCTTAGCATTTTTATGTTTATATTAAAACACACATACACAGGGACTTCTCTGGTGTTCTAGTGGTTAAGAATTCACCTTGCAGTTCAGGGGAGGTGGGTTTGACCCCTGGTTGGGGAACTAAGATCCCACACGCCCCAGAGGCCCACGGGCCACAACTAGAGAGTCCATGTGCTGCAAGGAAAGATCCCCCATGCTGCAACTAAGACCCCATGCAGCCAAACAAATGAATAATTAAACCTCCCACCACCACACACACACCCTATCATTTCTATCATTTCTAGAGATTTTGGTAGGAAGGGAATGTAGGTGCCTCTTCTTAGTGAACTATCTTGGTGTAAAATCTCCAACCTGAAAGAAGCTGTAAGCATGAGAGTGGGAAGAAATATATTTACATATATAAGTGTGGCAGACTCTTCATTGCTTACTCAGCAGACATTTTCCCACCTTTCTGTCTGCCAACTGAACCTTAATTTTTAATTTTATAGCATATATAAATGACTTGACATCAAAGAATTATGTCTAAATCCTGAAACAAAGGAATAAATTATGGTTGGTCAAAACTATTCCCAATTAACCCCTTTTCTGTACCAGCTGTTGGCTTAGGGTGGGCATATAACCTAATTAGGGCCAATGAAACATAAAGGAAAGTCTTGTAGTGAAGAGTTCGGATTCTTCCCTTCTTGGGTAGCAAAACAGAACCTCCAGAGGAGAAAGCCGTTTTGTTCTCAGTCCTTTTCTACTGTAACAAAGTGATGCACTGGGGACCTCCCTGGAGATCCAGTGGTTAAGATTTTGCCTCCCAGTACAGGGAGTGCAGGCTCAATCCCTAGTCAGGGAGCTAAAATCCCACATGCCTTGTGGCCAAAAAGCCAAAACATGAAACAGAAGTAATACCGCAACAAATTCAATAAAGACAAAAAAAGAAGAGATGCCTTGAGCTGCAATAGCTATCTTGTGATCTTGAGGTACAAGCACAAAAAATAAAGAGCAATAGAAACAGGATAGGTACTTAATGAAAGCACTGAGCTGTTGAACGACTGTTAATTAAGAAAATAATAAATGTCTTGATGGTTAAAATCACTGCTGTCTGATTTTCTGTTACTTTTACTTGTGTTTGAATATACCATGTAAATTTTTTCTAATAATATTCTAGAGTAACAGATTAAAATTTACTTCTAATATTTCTTACATTTCACTTTTGTTCCCTCAGATTTAAACCTGGAGAACCAGCCAAAAATCTCAGCTTGTTCAATAAAGGAGTCTAAAACTAGAGTCTCAAAGAATATTGTCTTTAGAAAACCTGCAAAAGTGATTTTCAATTTAGATCAAACTGCACAGGATTCAAACTGGGAACAACCATGGAAGAAAAATCTTTTAGAAAGAGTGCAGGCAAGAGCCCAGGCAATGCATCAGAAAATCATAGATAAGGAAAATCTGAAGAAGGAACTAGAAAAAAAGGCTGAAGAGAAACTCCCCAGGGATAATTTGGCCAAAGAGTGGTTTAATACTGAAAACATGACACTGAGCACTCGTGCGTATTTGCTCGACAAACTTTTACCCACCTTAGTTCCTGGAATGGAAAGAATGTTAATGCAAGTGGAAAAGAAGAAGCTTTTGGCAGATGTTGATATTCCCACCAAGTTTGACCCAATTAACCATTTGGGAGAATACTTAATGAGAAACAACCCTAATTATATCAAAGATTCAGGACTGTCTGGTTATCAGAGGGTGATGAGAGATATCTCGGAAGACCTGAAGATATATGTTCCTAACACTACTTACAACAGGTACAATTTGTTGGTGTTTTCAGTTGATGATCTAGCTCTCCTTATGTTAAAAAGCAAGTAGAAAAAGAATGTAATACAAAGAGGATTTTAAGTAATTTGATAGTTCTTTAGAAAGGACTTATGAGCTACTACTATGTGTTTCACTATTTATGAGACACTATGAAGACTAAGAGAAGGCGATGGCACCCAACTCCAGTACTCTTGCCTGGAAAATCCCATGGACGGAGGAGCCTGGTGGGCTGCAGTCCATTGGGTCGCTAAGAGTCGGACACGACTGAGCAACTTCACTTTAACTTTTCACTTTCATGCATTGGAGAAGGAAATGGCAACCCACTCCAGTGTTCTTGCCTGGAGAATCCCAGGGATGGGGAGCCTGGTGGGCTACCGTCTATGGGGTCACACAGAGTCGGACACGACTGAAGCGACTTAGCAGAATGAAGACTAATAAGGTTTGTTAAGCTCCATGTATTCATGAATTTAGTTATCTCACTAGGATCCCAAGTGTATATTTATCTGTTTATCTGTCTTCTTGTACTGGAAAGTAAGCTATATGAGAGGAAGCACTTTCTGGAATTTAAATTTCCAGATAGGTAATATGTTTATCTGGTTCAAAAGCTGAAATGTATAAAGTGGAAAATATTTTTAACTCATTCACATGCTTTGAATAAAAGAAGAAAATTAAGAATGCATATTTGCATTCACTTATGTGTTACACTAGGGCTTCCCAGGTGGCGCAAGTGGTAAAGAACCCTCCTGCCAATGCAGAGACATGAGAGATGCGGGTTCAGTCCCTGGGTTGGGAAGACCCCCTGGAGGAGGAAATGGGAACCCACTCCTGTATTCTTGCTTGGAGAATCCCAAGGATAGAGGAGCCTGGTGGGCTACAGTTCGTGGGGTCGCAAAGAGTCGAACACGACTGAAGCAGCTTAGCACACATGTATGAGTACACTAAGAAACTTCCCAGGTGGTGCAGTGGTAAAGAATCTGCCTACCAATGCAGGAGATGCAGGAGACTGGGGTTCCATCCCTAGGTCAGGAAGATTCCCCTGAAGAAGGAAATGGCAACCCACTCCAGTATTCTTACCCGGAAAATTCCATGGACAGAGGAGCCTGGTGGGCCACAGTCCATGGGGTCCTAAAGAGTCAGACATGACTGAGCAACTGAGCACACATAAAATGTTAGACACCAGAAACTTTCCCATTCTTTTTCAAAAATTATTTATTTATTTGCTACACTGGGTCTTGGTTGCATCATATGAGCTCTTTCATTGTGGAGCATGGACTCTCTAGATGCCCACTGGCTCAGTAGCTCCCCAACATTTGGGATCTTAGTTTCCCAGACCAGGGATCAAACACATCCCCTGCATTGGAAGGCAGATTCTTAACCACTGGACCACCAGGAAGTCCCTCTCTCCCATTCTTACACTCCATCCACCCAGTGCTCCCCCTCAGCTATAAATAACTCCTGTTCTTAATTTTCAGTACATTCTTCCAAGTTTCTTAGTGTACTCATCATGCGTGTGTGCTAAGTCGCTTCAGTCGTGTTCAACTCTTTGTGACCCTATGAACTGTAGCCCACCAGGCTCCTCTGTCCATGGGATTCTCCAGGCGAGAATACTGGAGTGGGTTCCCATTTCCTCCTCCAGGGGGGTCTTCCCAACCCAGGGACTGAACCCACATCTCTGATGTCTCTGCATTGGCAGGAGGGTTCTTTACCACTTGCGCCACCTGGGAAGCCCTAGTGTAACACATAAGCGAATGCAAATATGCATTCTTAATTTTTTTCCTTTTATCCAAAGCATGTGAATGAATTTAAAATATTTTCCTCGGTTTTTCACCTGCCATTTTTGTTTGTCATGCAGAGGACTTTTTGTTTCTATGTGGTCGAGTTTATTTACTTTTATTTTACAGCTTCTGGGCTTTGAGTCATTGTTGCACTTCATTTCAAGAAGTTAAAAGAATTAATTATCCTTTGTTTTCTTCTGGAATGACCATCGTTTTGATTTTCTTTTTAAATATTGATCCATTTAGAATGTGTCCTAGTGTAAGATTTAAGATATGAATCTAGCTTTCTCCTTTTCCAAATGGCTACATAGTGAACCCAATAACATAATATAGAATAGTCTATATTTGTTCTTCTTTTCTAATCACTGCATTCTGTTACTGTGTGGTTAGTTTTCAATAAGAATTTTAGGATTGATTCATCTACCTGAAAAAAATGGGGAGAGAGAACACCAAAACAAATATTATAGGAATTTTTATTGAAGTCAGATTAAATTTATTAACTTAGGGAAAATCAACATCTTTAATAAATGACATTATCAGAATTAGGGTTTTATTTTCCCTGGGCAAAACCCCAAGATCCATATGTCAACATATGACAGTGTCAGGCATTTGTAGAATATTCAGAAATCTTAGGGATGTTTAACAACAGCACAACATTTATTGACTTAAAGTTTGAATACCCAGAAATCTTAGCAAAACCAGTCCTGCTTTTAAATCCTCTGAACTGTATTATTGTTTGCATTTTCTCAAGCCATTAGAGAGCTTTGGAGAAGCCCATTTATTTCAGGAATGAGAGTTCTCCTTATTTATGCTCAAGAAAGAGGACAAATAAGATTTTTGTTTGGTTTGTCAAGACTTAATCTTCTAATGATAATGTTAAAGTGTTGATTTGACTCAACCTCATGCAAAAAATTTTCATCTGCCTACTTCTCTTGAACAAAAAGGGATTCATCTTTTTCAGGGTCTAACTACAACAGATAGAGAAGATATTCCTTACTGATTTGGAGTGATTTATATAGTGGTGACCACTTACCTAAAAAATAAAATATCACTGCTATTTGTAAGTTTTATATATGCAGTATATTTTATTGCTTTTCCTCAGGGTTCCTGAAAGACAAGTACAGAACTGGAGTGGACTATAATTCTTACATGTAAATTTGCAAACCTGATCAGGAGGTTAGGTTTGTGTCATTTTGCTTTTCTTTTCGTATCTTTTAGTATCTTTTCCTTATGATTCTGGATCCCTGCAACTCTTGGGAATGCATATTCTATATCACTACTGCCTTATTGTGAATTAATAATGAAAAATATTTGCTTGCTCTAAAAGCAAGATTGCAAACTTTCAATAGCCTGATTATGATGATGGTTACACATATTTATGGGGCTTCCCAGGTGGTGCTAGCGGTAAAGAACCTGCCTGCCCATGCAGGAGACCCAGCTTCAATTCCTGGGTTGGGAAGATCCCAAGATCCCCTGGAAGAGGGCATGGCAACCCACTCCTGTGTTCTTGCGTGGAGAATTCCACAGACAGAGGAGCTTGACAGGCTACAGTTCGTGCGGTCACAAAGAGTCGGACACGACTGACTAACACTTTCATTTTCACACATATTTATACATGTGTTGAAATTTGTATGCTGCTGCTGCTGCTGCTGCTAAATCGCTTCAGTCGTGTCCGACTCTGTGCAACCCCATAGACGGCAGCCCACCAGGCCCCTCCGCCCCTGGGATTATGCACCAAAAAAGGTTAATTTTACAGTATGATATTTTTAAAAATAAGCATTAAAAAAAGAATTACAGAGACATTATTAATGTTAGAATTTCACAGTCTTGCAGAGAAGCAGGACCTATAATACTATAGATGTTCTCATTTTCTCCACCAGTCCTGATCCTAATTCTTAATNCCCTCCGCCCCTGGGATTATGCACCAAAAAAGGTTAATTTTACAGTATGATATTTTTAAAAATAAGCATTAAAAAAAGAATTACAGAGACATTATTAATGTTAGAATTTCACAGTCTTGCAGAGAAGCAGGACCTATAATACTATAGATGTTCTCATTTTCTCCACCAGTCCTGATCCTAATTCTTAATGTTAAAAGAACAGAAGTAGAGTTCCTGAGTCAAGTTCACTCCAGCTAGGGCTGGATATCTGGCACAATACCTGACAAGATGTGGTAGTTATGGAAAATTAATACCTAAAACTATTCAAGATGTCCAATTCTAACTCAACATGGAACAACAGACTGGTTCCAAATAGAAAAAGGAGCACATCAAGGCTGTATATTGTCACCCTGCTGATTTAACTTATATGCAGAGTACATCATGAGAAATGCTGGGCTAGATGAAGCACAAACTGGAATCAAGATTGCTGGGAGAAATATCAGTAACCTCAGATATACAGATGACACCACCCTTATGGCAGAAAGTGAAGAAGAACTAAAGAGCCTCTTGATGAAAGTAGAAGGGGAGAGTGAAAAAGTTGGCTTAAAGGTCAACATTAAGAAAAGTAAGATCATGGCATCCAGTCCCATCACTTCATGGCAAATAGATGGGGAAACAAAGGAAGTGGCAGACTTTATTTTCTTGGGCTCCAAAATCACTGCAGATGGTGACTGCAGCCATGAAATAAAAAGACGCTTACTTCTTGGAAGAAAAGTTATGACCAACCTAGACAGCATGTTGAAAAGCAGAGACATTACTTTGCCAACAAAAATCTTTCTAGTCAAGGCTATGGTTTTTCCTGTAGTCATGTATGGATGTGAGAGTTGGACTATAAAGAAAGCTGAGCGGTGAAAAATTGATGCTTTTGAACTATGGTGTTCAAGAAGACTCTTAGAGTCCCTTGGACTGCAAGGAGATCCAACCAATCCATCCTAAAGGAAATCAGTCCTAAATGTTCATTGGAAGGACTGATGTTGAAGCTGAAACTCCAATACTTTTGCTATCTGATGAGAAGAACTGACTCACTGGAAAAGACCCTGATGCTGGGAAAGATTGAAGGTAGGAGGAGAAGGGGACGACAGGATGAGATGGTTGGATGACATCACCAACTCAATGGACATGAGTCTGAGTAAACTCTGGGAGTTGATGATGGACAAGGAGGCCTGGTGTGCTGCAGTCCCTGGGGTTGCAAAGAGTTGGACACAACTGGGCAACTAAACTGATTCAAGATGTCCAGAAATTCCTAGGATTTGCCAGATATTCTGCTGATTCATTTTAAACTACTCAGCAACTGATATCCTTAGGAGAACCTGTCACTGCACCTTGTGTCAGGAACCTCATTTCGTAATAAGATATATGTTGAATAGACAGAAGAAAATAAGAATTAAGTATAATAATTAAGTATATATGTATTTTTATAGGAATACTCATCACAGGAATAATATGAACATGCTTCAAGAAGTCCAGCTTAGCTTTGTGAAACTAAGACCATCAGAGCTTAAAAACAAACAAACAAAAACTGAGCTTATTAACTTGCCAGGCAAAGGAATCTATACCAGTGAAGAAATCACTGACTAGTTTGCAGAGAGGGAAGATTCTAGAGTTTTTAAGTGTTAGGAAGGGAGCTTTATAATGGTCATACTTTTAACAATTAAAGACAATCACACTGCTAGAATGAGTCCATAGGTTTGTACACGATTGATGAAAACAAGTACTATTGTTTAGCAGCCGAGAAAGAGGCTTCAGTTAAGTCTAGCAATGGTCTTGTGTACTGAGGTCGCTCAAAGTTCATGGTCTATTATCCAGTTAAGCTGGCTAGAATCAGTTTTTATGAAATACAACATTCAGTTTTGATATAATCTAGGCAAATTCTCTAAGTGAAAGATTTTCCTAACACAGCTTGAATGGATGGATAGAATTTGGATTGTGACAATAAGAAAGAAAATGCAAGAAAGCATTTTTACTTCTACTCTTTAAGTAGTTAGATTTATATCATACTCTTAAAAATCGCAAAACATTTAAGAAGGGGAGACAGTTTTTTCAGCTATGCTTCGTCTTTGTTGCAGCATGCCAGAGCTTCTCTAGTTGTGGTACACAGGCCTCATTGCCCCATGGCATGTGGGATTTTAATTCCCTGACCAGGGATCAAACCCACATCACCTGCATTGGAAAGCAGATTCTTAACCACTGGACCACCAGGGAAGTACTGTGGAGACTGTTTTATTAACTAGCTTTGGTTGCATAACAAAATACCTCAAAACTGAGTGGCTTAAATAAACAATCATTTATTTGCTCATGATTTTATGGGTTGGTAACTTTGGACTGGGCTCATGGCTCATCTCTGCTCCACATGGTATCACTGATACATTACAGTAAGATGGCAATTGATAGTCATCTGGCTATTAGTTGGCTGACTGTTGGTAAAGCCGTGGAGCAGGTTAGCCTAGGCTTATTTCAAGGTGGTGGTGCAAAGGCTCTTAAGTTTAATGAAACAGAGCAAACCCCAGTGTTTAAACACATTGATTCCTTTTCTTCCCCCTGTTTTATTGTGATTTATATAAGTTTTATTGTGATATAATTTATAGCACTTCTCAACTTTCTGCTTCCTGTGTTTGCTAATGGCCCATTGGCCAAAGGAAGTTACATGGCCACAGCCAGACGCACGAGATGCAGAAATAGACTTTAATTCTTAATGGGAGGAGCTGCAAAACTACATTGCATACAAACAGACCTGCTTACAGGAATGGAAAGAATTTGTGACAATTTTTGCATTTTACCACATTGTAGGTTTTTTTTTTTTCAATCTCCTTAAAAGTAGATTGTGGATTTACACTTAGAATCTGCTTACAGGTTATGTGTACCCTACACTACAATACCCTAAGTTAAGAATTTTGGAGGCTATGAAATTCTGTTGATTAGATATCCTCTTGAGATAATGCAGACCACAAAAGAGAAATTTTATTCAGTCCCTGAATGAGTTACATTATAAATTAAAAATCCATCTGGATTGTATTTAGAGCCTCCTGTGCAATGGCCGTGAAGCACAAAACCAGGTTCTGTTTCTAAATGTGGACATTAATAAGAGGGAGGAAATGATGTCTGAACTGAGACCTAAAGGATGTGGAGGATCTAGCCAAAAGAAGAGAGGGAGGAAGGCTTTACAGGCAGATGGAACTGTGACAGAAACTCAATTTTGTTAATCCATTTTGATTGATAAACCTGAGAATCTGGAGACACCTAGTACTTATTACACAACATCACTTACTTATCTGTTATGCATTGGGCCCTAAGCTTTACAATGGCAGAATCCATAGTAGGTGCTCAGTATATGTTTGTGTAATGAGTGAATAAGAAACTCAGTGAGTGTAAATGAATGAATAATGAGAAAAAGCTCTAAGAAATACACAGAATAGAGAATCAGGAAGGAAAGATGGGAATTGAAGAGAGAGCTATATAGAGGATCCCCAGGTGGCACAGTGGTAAAGAATCCACCTGCCAGTGCCAGAGACTCAGGAGACCCTTGATTCAAATCGGAATCAAGACTGCCAGGAGAAATATCAATAACCTCAGATATGCAGATGACACCACCCTTTTGGCAGAAAGTGAAGAAGAACTAGAGCCTTTTGATTAAAGTGAAAAAGAAGAGTGAAAAAACTGTCTTAAAACTCAATATTCAAAAAACTAAGATCACAGCATCTGGTCCCATCACTTCCTGGCAAATAGATGGGGAAACAATGGAAACAGTGACAGGCTTCATTTTCTTGGGCTCCAAAATCTCTGCAGATGGTGACTGCAGCCATGAAGTTAAAAGACACTTGCTCCTTGGAAGAAAAGCTACGACAAACCTAGACAGCATATTAAAAAGCAGAGACATTACCTTGCCCTGACAAAGGTCCATACAGTCAAAGTTATGGTTTTTCCAGGAGTCATGTATGGGTGTGAGAGCTGGACCATAAAGAAAGCTGAGCGCCAAAGAACTGATACTTTTGAACTGCAGTGTTAGAGAAGACTCTTGAGTGTACCTTGGACTGCAAGGAGATCAAACCAGTTCAATTTTAAAGGAAATCAATCTTGTATATTCACTGGAAGGACTGATGCTGAAGCTGAAGTTCCAGTACTTCGGCCACCTGATGAGAAGGCCAACTCTTTGGAAAAGACCCTGATGCTGGGAAAGACTGAAGGCAGGAAGAGAAGAGGATAACAGAGGATGGGGTGGTTGGATGGCATCACTGACTTGATGGAGATGAGTTTGAGCAAACTCCAGGAGATGGTGTCAGGGAAGCCTTGCATGCTGCAGTCCATGCGGCAGCAAAAGAGTCTGATACAGCTGAGCAGCTGAACAACAACAGGACACCAGGGTTCAATCCTTGGGTTGCGAAGACATCCTGGAGCAGAAAATGGCAACCCATTACAGTATTCTTGCCTGGAAAATCCTATGGACAGAGGAGCCTGGCAGGCTCCATGGGGTCTCAAAGAGTCGGACAGCACTGAGCTACTGAACACACACGCATGCTGTATAAAGAGAGGGAGAGAGTGGGAAAGGGAGAGGTAGACAGATAAAGCGGCAGAGGGAGAAAGATAGTGGAAGAGAAAGAGAGCCAGCTGAGAAGAGACTGAGGGTTCGGAGACAAGTGATGAGGTTTGGCTGGTTAGTAGTCACATCAGAGGAATTTAGCACTTCCTTTAAAATGCTAATTATCTTCCAGCAGTTCAGACACCAGGCTTTCTGCACTATTAAACAACTTGCCTGCGGGTATTCCCTGGCTATCCTGTTCTCTGGTTGGGGAGCTAAAGTCCAAGATCCCGCATGCTAGATAGAGGCCAAAAAAACAAAACAAAACAGAAGCAATATTGTAACAAATTCAATACAGACTTAAAAAAACCTGCCTGTTTTTATTTTCAAACTTGAAATTTTATTTTTGAAATCTTTTCTTACAGAAGTTTGAAGTCCTTATATGGGCATAAAGTTATGATTTAGATTTATATTGTTTCTCTTGGATTACTGTTTGTTGTTGTTTGGTCACTAAATTGTGTCAAATTCTTGTGACCCCCACCGACAGTAGCCCCACCATGCTCCTCTGTCCATTGAATTTCTCAGGCAAGAATACTGGAGTAGGTTGCCATTTCCTTCTCCAGGGGATCTCCCCAACCGAAGGATTGAACCTGCATCTCCTGCATTGGCAGGCAGACTCTTTACCATTGAGCCACCTGGGAAGCCCCCATTGGATTATTAGTAGTGTTTGTTGCTTAGTCATGTCTGACTCTTTGGGACCCCATGGACTGTAGCCTGCCAGACCCCTCTATCCATGGGATTCTCCAGGCAAGAATCCTGGAGTGGGTTGCCATTCCCTTCTCCAAATGATCTTCCCGACCCAGGGACTGAACCTGGATTTCCTGAATTGCAGGCAGACTCTTTACCATCTGAGCTACAGCAAAGTCTCTGTATTAATCCCTCGTGGGTTATTAGAGTTCTCCAATTTACCAGTTCCTCCTGAGAAGTCTTTTGCATTTCAAAATCTGTTAGATTGCCTTAGTCTTTTCTCTGAAAAACGAAAGAAAGTGAAAGTTGCTCAGTTGTGTCTGACTCTTTGCAACCCCATGGACTGTACAGCTCTTGGAATTCTCCAGACCAGAATACTGAAGTGGATAGCCTTTCCCTCCTCCAGGGGATCTTCCCAACCCAGGGATCGAACTCAGGTCTCCCTCATTGCAGACAGATTCTTTACCAGCTGAACCATGAGAAGACCTGACTCAAACATTATTTGACAATTATGTTTGAAATCAGAAGCTACTTTTATTATTCTGAACCATTTTGGTGTTTCAGTCAAAACCCATCTGGTGGTTTTGAAGTCCTAATGTGGATGATAAATATAAGGATGACTAAAACTACAGTTCTTCCCCCATTTTCAACCTGAGTGATACAACTCTGTCTGAGTAGAATGTAACTATTCTGCTTAAGGGCTGTCAAAAGCATTTGACTCTGGCTAGATAAAAGAAATTGGCGATAAATATTCCTGGACAGAAATCAAAAGTTGGATCCAAGGGATCAGAACTACCTGAGATGCTTGTTATAAATGCAGTTTCCAGTCTCCCTGCCTAGACTTGGAATCAAAGTCTTTCCAAGATGATTTCTATGTCCAGCGAAAAAAGATGCCCACCACCCTAAGGCCTTAGTGTGTTCAATCTTGCTTTTATACATGACAGCTTCTAGAGCTATTCTTAGTACTTCTTAAGTATAGCATTCCGTTGAGTAAAATAAGCCCGACCTCTATAAAAAGTCAAGTAATAGTAGCAGGCAGCTTATGAGAAATGCCAAATTGAATATGTGCTAGGGGAAGGAGGGAATCACTGAAGGCTTAAATGAAGATCTCATGGAAAACAGGGTGAAAAATTTAAATGAGGCTCTGAACTCTGAATTCTGCCATTTGAACAATCTGAATCAAATCCAATAATCTTAACACAACATGTCTTCTATTTCTACATCCTTCAGAGTATCCAAGATGAAGGAGAATATTAAACAAAAACGAGAACAAAAAGAATACATAAATGACATCAAAGCCAAGGTGGCCAACGCACGGAAACAGGCTCTGCAGGAGCAGTTCAATGAGTGGATTCTGGACCCCAAAGGGATGATTCCGATGGTAGTGGTAAGGAGGAGGGCACCTGTGAAGGGCAAGGTGGAAGGGATGGTAAGATCGATTGCTAGATCCTGAGCAATCTAGAGTGCTTCTAGAGTGCTAGAAGCTTCCCTCTATATTTTCGATCTTGCTGAGGTAAGTCTAGCCCACCAAAGTAAATTTCTTCAATTTTCTCTTGAACATTAAAAAGAAAATTCTAGGTAGATTTCCAAAATATTAACTCTGGCTGAATTTTACAAACTCTTCACTATAGACAGACATAGCTTCTGTTTGTTTTTTGTATGTGTGTGACTAACTACTTCTGTGGACTAAACGACCATGTCCTTTTTGTGGTGTGGAGTGGGGGTATGGGCAGCACCATGCAGCTTGTGGGATTTTAATTCCCTGGCGAGGGATCAAACCTGGGCCCTCAGCAGTGAAAGTGCGGAGTCCTAACTGCTGGACCATCAGGGAATTCTCTAAAAGACCATGTCATTAGCTCCAGAAAATAACTGTGCTCTAAGAGCTAAATATGTTCTCTTAGGTATATGTAGGTGCTTCCCAGGTGGCACCAGTGGTAAAGAATCTGCCTGCCAATGCAGAAGACGTAGGAGACTTGGGTGTGATCCTTGGGTCGGGAAGATCCCCTGGAGTAGGAAATGGCTACCCACTCCAGTATTCTGCCTGGGAAATTCTATGGACAGAGGAGCCTGGTGGTTATAGTCCATGGGTTCAGAGTCGGACATGACTGAGCACACATATACACACAGGTATATGTAGATGTGAGAATAATTGTTGGTTATATACAATATCCACCCCACTCCAGTACTCTTGCCTGGAAAATCCCATGGACGGAGGAGCCTGGTAGGCTGCATTCCATGGGGTCACTAAGAGTCAGATAGGACTGAGCGACTTCACTTTCACTTTTCACTTTCATGCACTAGAGAAGGAAATGGCAACCCACTCCAGTGTTCTTGCCTGGAGGATCCCAGGGAGAGGGGAGCCTGGAGGGCTGCCATCTATGGGGTTGCACAGAGTCGGACATGACTGAAGCTACTTAGCAGCAGCAGCAGCAGCAGCAGCAGCAGATACAATACCAAGTATATTTCCAGTTCAAAGTGAATTGCTAAAGATATACCAAGGAGGACAAGCCTCAGACTGGAAGAAAATATTTACAAAAGACATGGCTGATAAAGGACAATTATCCAAAATATACAAAGAGCTCTTGAAATCAACAATAAGAAAAGAAATAAATTTTAAAGGGGGCAAAAGACCTGAACAGACACTTCATCAAAGATATACAGATGGCAAAAAAGCATATGAAAAGATGTTCCACACATGTCATTGAGGAAATGCAATCGAAAACAGCCTTGAAATACCACTACACACCTATCAGAATCCAGAACACTGACAACACCAACTGCTGGCAAAGATGTGCAGCAACAGAAACTCTCATTCATTATTGGTAGAAATACAAAATGGTTATGGCCACTTTGGAACACAGCTTGGCAGTCTCTTATGAAACTAAACATACTCTTAACATGTGATTGAGCCCTGGTAGTCTGTGGGGTGACACAGAGTCGGACACGGCTGACACGATTTAGCAGTAGCAGAGGAGTCTTTGTATTTATCCAAGTGAAAGTGAACTCGCTCAGTTGTGTCCGACTCTTAGCGATCCCATGGACTGCAGCCTACCAGGCTCCTCCATCCATGGGATTTTCCAGGCAAGAGTACTGGAGTAGGGTGCCATTGCCTAAAGGAGTTGGAAATTCATGTCCACACGAAAACTGACACATGGATGTTTACTGCATAATTCAGTTCAGCTCAATTCAATTAGCATAACTTGGAAGCAACCAAGATGTCCTTCAGTGCATAAATCGCTTCAGTCATGTACAACTCTTTCTGACCCCGTGGACTGTAGCCTGCCAGACTCCTCTGTCCATGGGATTCTCCAGGCAAGGATATTGGAGCAAGTTGCCATGCCCACCTCCAGGGGATCTTCCTGACCCAGGGATTGAATCTGCATCTCTTATGTTTCCTGAATTGCAGGTGAATTCCTTACCACTAACGCCACCTGGGAAGCCATCCCTCAGTGGGTGAATAATAAATGTGGTACATCCAGATAGTGGAATATTATTCTGTGCTAAAAAGAAATGAGCTATCAAGCTATGAAAAGATGTGGGAGAACCTTACATGCATATTACTAAGTGAAAGAAGCCAATCTGAAAAGACTATATACCATATGAGAACATAACATTAACATTCCAGAAAAAGTAAAATTGTGAAGACAGGAATGGTGGGATGTGGACAGAGATGAATAGACAGAGCATAGAAGAGTTTTAAGGTGGTGAAACAATTCTGTATTACATAATGATGGACACATGTCATCATATAATTTTGAAAACCCATTGTTAGACATAAACTATGGACTTTGGGTTTTGAGGTTCCAGTGTAGGTTTACTGGTTGTAACAAATGTACTGTTGTGATGGGGGGGGATGTTGATAGTGGACTTAAGCCATGTTTTTGGTGGGGTGGGGGCAGGGAGTATACGGAAACTCTGTATCTCCTGGTTAATTTTGTTGTGAACCTGAAACTGATCTGAGCAATAGTATTATTTTAAAATAAAATAGATCAAGAGGAGCTCTGAAATTTTATCATTGACAAATGAGGAATTACAGAGAATTCTTTGGATTGCCGAGCTTGTTGCCAAAGGTGCCTTAGCTTCATTATGCTGTGTCCAAGGATTGTTAGAAATTTCCTTGGAGCTGGCAAATGGAATCCTATCAGCATCCTAATTCTCACACAAAAGGGTTGAAAATCACTGAAGAAATACATGCAAAAGTATTTTATATACTTTGAAATATGCTATAAACTAAATGTTAACTTTTACTATTTCTGTGCATGGGTCAGAGGAATTACTCAGGGCTTAAACTGAAAGACTACAGATGGCTTTTATTCTGAAATACTAAATATATGGTAATTGAAAAGTAATATATGGTCTCTTTGATTTACAGATTCAGAACGTTCTTTATGAATTTTTTCAAAATCCAGATTTGCACCTTGGTAAGCCTGCCTCTTCCTACAGCAGTTATATTTCTCTATCTCTTTTTTTGGAGGGGGAGAATGCTGCGTTAAGACGAAGAGCCAGTATTGAGCTGGATGTTATCAAAGCTCTTACAGATGTTCTCAAGCTCCTTTGCTCTTCTCAGATGGAGAATGTAGAACAGCAGAGATGCAGTCCGTGAATTTTAATTCCTTTAGTCGAGTGGCCCATTTTATTAAAATTATTTTGTAATAACCCTTACTATTGAGGGGCTTCTCTGGTGGCTTAGATGGTAAAGTGTCTGTCTGCAATGCTGGAGACCAGGGTTCGATCGCTGGGTCGGGAAGATCCCCTGGAGTAGGAAATGGCAACCCACTCCAGTATTTTTGCCTGGAAAATCCCATGGACAGAGGAGCCTGGTAGGCTACAGTTCATGGGGTAGCAAAGAGTCGGACACAACTGAGAGACTTTACTTACTTACTATTGAGGGAGTCAGTTCCTAGGCAGGTTGATACGAAGTCTGGGGTCTCTGAGGAGGAGAAAGGGGTCTGGAATTCTCAAGGAGGAGGAAAGGGCAAACATTTTTTTTCTCTCTACATTCCTTAGTCTTAGTCACATAAAACGTTTTTGTTTTTTTTTCCCTTTAAACCCGGAACTGATGATTACACAACAAACTCAATTTAAACTCTGTACTAGGGATTATATAACAACAGTGTATTCTGCTTGAGGATAGTTTCTCCTTCCTGAAAACCTTCTGACTAATCCTGATATCTTAGAATGTATATTATGGGAGTGGGTTTGGTAGGATCTTTCTATTGTTAAGTTCTAATCGTGTTATCCTAAAATGTAAATTGTGGAAGTGGGTCTGGTAAAATTTTTACAACCTTGAGACATTCTTTTGATTTATTGTAATGACTAATTAAAAAAGGACATAATTCGCTTGCTAAAGACTAGTGAGTGGGGCAGTCTCCTCCCCACTTCTGACGTCTATGTCAGAAGCTTTCTCTGCCCCTTTTCACTGTAATAAAATTTCTGCCACACAAGAGCCCTGAGTAGGCAAGCCTGGGCTCTGGTTCCAAAGCTAAATCTTCAGAGATCACGAATCCAACATCGTTCACTGTAAGCACTTGTATCCTATCAAATTCCTAAAAAATATTACTTACTTTCACAGAATTTTAAAAGATACAATGTCATAGCTGTGATATGGAGAAATACAAGGAAAGATATAAGAAAATTAAATGTGCCATATTTCAATATATAATTGCTTGGCTACAATTTCACTGAAAGACATATGGAATAGTCAGACATTTGTTCCCAGTGGCTCAGATGATAAAAAAATCCACCTGCAATGCAGGAGACCTGGGTTCAATCCCTGGGTCGGGAAGATCCCCTGGAGAAGGAAATAGTAACCCACTCCTATATTCTTGCCTAGAGAATCCCATGAACAGAGGAGCTGGGTGGGCTACAGTCCACGGGGTCGCAAAGAGTGGGACACAACTAAGTGACTAACATTTTCACTTCTTCATTTTCATAATGAATGTTTAGATATAAAAAGAAAAGTAAAATTATGTACAATTATACTCTTTGTATTTGACATTTTGAAATAAGAGCAAAATGAATGGATTTGTATATATATGTAGAATCCCCATGCACAGAAAAACTACAAATATAGACTAACACGGGTATATTATATTGAAGTTCAGGTACAATTTATAATATTACTTTCCATTATACAATTTTCTAAAATGGTGACCAGCTCTTGGCAAAGTTCCAAATGAAGCAAAAGACAATTCTCAAATTTTGATAGTAGTTACATTCTTGGAAAATTCAACAGCAAAAAATATACTGTGTGTTTATATGTAAAATAGAATAGATTTCACATTCAAAATTATTCTAAGCAATTTTAAAAAATTTACTTGAATGTCTGGCAGGAGGGGTAAAGTCTTTACTGTGCAGGAATTGCACTCACTCCTCTGGTTTTCTTATTTAAACCAATGACTTCATTGACTCTCAATCATATTTCCATTCCAAATCTGCCACCTGAGTTCTACATACTAGATGAGTGGTGAAGCAAAAAGCAAAACAACTTGCAAGTTGCAGATCAATATGATAATATTTATGCATAGAGAATCAAAAGATATATGTGTATATATACATTTTGTTGCTGCTGCTGTTTAGTCACTAAGTCCTGTCTGACTTTTTGCAACCCCATGGACTGTAGGCCATTGGGCTCGTCTGTTCATGGGATTCTACAGGCAAGAATACTGGAGTAGGTAGCCATCCCCTTCTCCAGGGGATCTTCCCAACCCAGGGATTGAACCAAAGCAGATTCTTTACTGTCTGAGCCATCAGGGAAACCCCAGGTATTTTCATATGTGTGTGTGTATATATATGTATATGTTTACCGACCAAGTTCTGTACAAAGCTATGGTTTTTCCAGTAGTCATGTATGGATGGGAGAAGGCGATGGCACCTCACTCCAGTGCTCTTGCCTGGAAAATCCCATGGATGGAGGAGCTTGGTAGGCTGCAGTCCATGGGGTCGCTAAGAGACAGGACTGAGCGACTTCACTTTCACTTTTCACTTTCATGCACTGGAGAAGGAAATGGCAACCCACTCCAGTGTTCTTGCCTGGAGAATCCCAGAGATGGGGGAGCCTGGTGGGCTGCCGTCTATGGGGTCGCACAAAGTCAGACACGACTGAAGAAACTTAGCAGCAGCAGCAGCAGCATGTATGGATGTGAGAGATGGACCGTAAAAAAGGCTGACCATTGAATAACTGACGTTTTTAAACTGTGGTGTTAGAGAAGACTCTTGAGAGTCCCTTGGACAGCAAGGAGATCAAACCAGTCAATCCTAAGGGAAATATTAGAAGGACTGATGCTGAAGCTGAAGCTCCAATACTGTGGCCACCCTATGCTACGAGCCGACTCATTAGAAAAGACTCTGATGCTGGGATAGATTGAAGGCAGGAGAAGAAGGGGTTGACAGAGGATGAGATGGTTGGATGGCATCACCGACTCAATGGACATGGATTTGAGCAAGGTCCAGGAGATAATGAAGGACAGGGAACCCTGGTGTACTGCAGTCCATAGGGTCGCAGAGTCAGACACAACTGAGTGACCAAGTACACACACACACATATGAAAATACATAGAAAAGTTGCTGAAAGGGTGACAACAAACCACTGATAGTGGTTTCTAGTAGAGCAGAGGGGAGGGAGAGTGCTGGTGGGGGGAGGGGGAGGGGAAATGGCCCATTTTCAAGTTTTCCTGCTTATATTTCCTGCTTGTATTATTTGAATCTCTTACCAAAAGAACATATTCATATATTATTTATTTAATTATAAAAACATTAAAGACAAAATAAAGTCTTTAAAAAGCATTTATATTTTAGGACTGTCTAGCATAAACCAACACATATTTTTGTAGTCTTTTATACTATTGATATGCCTGTTTATTTCTGCTTTATCTTGACACCATCATGAAAAACGTAGGCATGCTCTTAAATGTTTGCGTTCCTTGGCTAAATAGAAGCCAGGGAAATTATAATCTTGTAGTAATTGGAATGTCACCCAACTATATATCATTCATTCTATTATAAATATTGATTGGCATTAATAATTTTATGTTCTTTTGGAGTACTATAATATGAATATAAAATGTGAATGTGTTACAACCAAACTAACTATCAAATAACTTTTGTTCAATAATTAGAAACATGCTGTCTACCAGCAGATATTGCTGACTCAATGAAACCAAGATTGAACAAAACAGAATTTATACAAGTAAGAAGTTACATTATTCACTATTTGAATAGAATTATTTTGCATGTCTCAATTGTCTTTTGGTGGATGTCATACGTACAGTAACTTAGAATTAAATAAATGAAAGCATAGTAGCTAATTTGGGGCTTCTGAGGTGCTACTAGTGTTAAAGAACCACCTGCCAATGCAGGAGATGTAGGAGATGCAGTTTCGACTCCTGGGTCAGGAAGGTCCCCTGGAGGAGAGCATGGCAACCCACTCCAGTATTCTTGTCTGGAGAGTTCCATGGAGAGAGGAGCCTGGCAGGCTGCAGTCCATAGGGTTGCACAGAGTCGGACACAACTGAAGCAACTTCGCAGGCAGACAAGCAATAGCTTATTTTATCAATTCTCAGATGTACACTTTAAATATTTCACTTCAGTTCAGTTGCTCTGTCACGTCCAACTCTTTGCGACCTCACGGACTGCAGCCCCCCCAGGCTTCTCTGTCCATCACCAACTCCCAGAACTTGCTTATATTCATGTTCATCGAGTCGGTGATGCCATCCAACCACCTCATCCTCTGTTGTCCCCTTCCCCTCCTGCCCTACAATCTTTCCCAGCATCAGTGTCTTTTCCAATGAGTCAGTTCTTTGCATCAGGTGGCCAAAATATTGGAGTTTCAGCTTCAGCATCAGTCCTTCCAATGAATATTCAGGACTGATTTCCTTTTGGATTCAGTGGTTTGATCTCCCTGCATTCCAAAGGATTCTCATGAGTCTTCTCCAACACTATAGTTCAAAAGCATCAATTCTTTGGCCCTCAGCTTTCTTTATGGTCCAACTCTCACATCCATACATGTCTACTGGAAAAACCATAGCTTTGACTAGACAGACCTTTGTTGGCAAAGTAATGTCTCTGCTTTTTAGGTTGCTGTCTAGGTTTATCATAGCTTTCCCTGCAAGGAGCAAGTGTCTTTTAATTTCATGGCTGCAGTCACCATCTGCAGAGATTTTGGAGCCCAAGAGAATAAAGTCTGTTAGTGTTTCCATTCTTTCCCCATCTATTTGCCATTAAGTGATTAAATTAAATTAAATCAGCAACTCCTGGAAACTTCAGCAATTCTTATTCCTACTTTTATAGATGAAGATACTGAGGTTCAGAAAGGTTAAGTAACTTGTACAAGGTCTCACAGTAAGTGGAGCTGGAGAAATTAGTATTCAGTCCGTTTGCTTCAAAGTCAACACAAAATTACACTTGATAAATTATGATTTTATTGTAGTGGAGTAAGCAAAAGAAATGGTTTAACAGTACCAGGGTCCTATTTCTTCAGCCTGCTTCTATATTTTTTCATGACTTCCCTCTAATTCCCCTTGTTTTTCTGAGTACCAGAGTCAAGGTAACTTTCTCCTTCACTCATTCACCCTTGCTTCATGGACAGTGATGACTGTGCACTAAATACAATTTCAAGATTCTGTATGAAGGATTTCTGGAACCCTTGAAATGATTATCATGTAGACAGGAACTTGGCAATCTTGTCTCTATTATTTTCTGATTTCTTAGATTCTGTATTTGAGTTTGTTCATTAGTCACAGGGCCAAACTAATGGCCAAAATTGTTCATATATTCTCTGTGATCCAAAGCACATACTCCAAACCACCTACTTGTTTAAACCTCACTCACCAAACCAGTATTTCCCCTGCCTCAAATCAACCCAGGACCAGATGCCAGATAACGGGACAGCTCCTGTGCCCCAAAATCTACTGGAATTATTCAAATTGCCAGTCCTAAACTGTTTACCCTGTCCTGCCTTATCTTTCCTGAGCAAACTCCAATAAAGACTCTGTTCTGGACCAAGGAGGATGGTGGAATTAATAGAGAGGTTGGGATTGACATATATACACCATTGATATTATGTATAAATAGATAACTAATGAGAATCTGTGGACTTCTCTGGTGGCTCAAGGGTAAAAAAATCTGCCTGCCTATGCAGGAGACGCAGGTTCGACCCCTAGGTTGGGAAAATCCCCTGGAGAGGGAAATAGCAAACCAATGCAGTCTTTTTGCCTGGGAAATCCCACAGACAGAGGAGCCTGGTGGACTACAATCCATAGAGTCCCAAAAGAGTTGGACATGACTTAGCAAATAAAAACAAAACAAAATATTCCTTCATATGGACATAGCACATTTATCCATTCATCAGTTGGGCTGTTTTCACTTTCTTATTATTGTAAATAATGCTGCTATAAACATTTGTGAATATATTTTCCTGTGAGCGTATGTCTCAGTTCCCTTAGGTATATACCTAGGAGCGGAATTGCTGATTCATATACTAACTCTATGTTTAACCTTTTAAGGAACTGCCAGACTGCTTTCCACAGTGGCTGCCTGCCCTGTTTTACATTCCCATAGTGAATGAGTATTGTAGTTACTCCACATTGTTGGCAACACCTGTTATTCTCTGTTTTGTTTGTTTGCTTTGTTTCATCATTTTGTTTTTTAACTATAGCCACCCTGTGGGTGTAAAGTGGTAGCTCACGGTGCTTTAAAACGCTAAATGGCTCTGATGGCTAAAATGACACCGAGCATCTTTTCAGGTATCGGAGACTTGCATATCTTCTTCGGAGAAATGTCTACTTATATCCTTTGACCATTTTTAAATTCGGTTATTTGTCTTTATTATCAGGTTATTAAAGCTTAATATTGTCTATATGTTTTATATAATCCAGATATATTTGACAATCCCTTGTCAAGTATATTTTAGAAATATTTTCTCCTATTCTGCTGGTTATCTTTTCATTTTCTTTTCTTTTTTAAAAAGTTTCGTGTCCTCACTGTTGCATGTAGGAATTTAGTTCCCAGACCAGGGATCAAACCCACGCCCCTGCAGTAGAAGCACAGAGAGTTCTAACCTCTGGCTTGCCAGGGATGTCCCTCCTTTCATTTTCTTGATTCATTTTCTTGATGATGTCCTTCAAAGCACAAAATTTTTAGTTTTGATGAAGTCCCATTTGTCTATTTTTTTCTTTTGTTGCTTTTGCTTTTGATGTTATATCCAAGAAACTATTGCCTAATTAAATATCATAAAGATAGGCTCATATATTTTAGAGTTTTAACTAATATATATGTCTATTTGGAGAGGCAATGGCAACCCACTCTAGTACTCTTGCCTGGAAAATCCCATGGACGAAGGAGCCTGGTGGGCTGCAGTCCATGGGGTCGCTAAGTGTCGGACACGACTGAGCGACTTCACTTTCTCTTTTCCTTTCATGCATTGGAGAAGGAAATGGCAACCCATTCCAATGTTCTTGCCTGGAGAATCCCAGGGACGGGGGAGCCTCGTGGGCTGCTGTCTATGGGGTCGCACAGAGTCGGACACGACTGAAGCGACTTAGCAACAGCAGCAGCAGCAGCAGCATACGTCTATTTAAATGTCTCATCCTTTGAGTTCATTTTTGTGTATGGTGTGAAGTAACAAAACTTTTTAAGTATTTGATAACTTAAAAAGGCAAAAAATAAATAAGGATATGAAGAAGCTGTTATACTGTTCTATATATAAGACATCATTTAATATAATGTCTGTGATGTAATAAGATAGTTTACAAGCATGTACAGAACTTCAGTCCCTACAGTTACCCTGATCTAGTTTTCAAAGAATATTATCAGACTTTATCATAAATAGGCCACCAAGAAAACTAGAAATCTGATGTTATATTTTCTTGAAAGTGAAAGTCTTTCAATCATGTCTGATTCTTTGGGACCCCATGGACTATACAGTCTATGGAATTCTCCAACCAGAACGCTGGAGTGGGTAGCCATTCCCTTCTCCAGGGGATCTTCCCAACTTAGGGATCTAACCCAGGTCTCCCACATTGTGGGTGGATACTTTACTAGCTGAGCCACCCGGGAAGACCAAGAATACTGGAGTGGGTAGCCTATCTCTTCTCCAGCAGATCTTCCTGACCCAGGAATCAACCCAGGGTCTTTTGCATTGCAGGCAGATTCTTTACCAGCTGAGCTACCAGGGAAGTCCATTTGTTATGTAATAAAACTGGAAAGTAAACAATTTTAAAATTGTGTAAGCCCAACCATTTTGAAATTTAAAAATACTTTATTTAGTAATTATTGGGTCAAGATCTTACATCTAATTGTATGGAATGCTACTAAATATTTACTCAGTTGAGAAATTATAGTCTTAAAACTTTTAAAAATATAGAAGGATGAAGAATTTTAAAAGCACAGATAAATATAAAAATAGAATAACAATGTATATATTCCCATAACCTATTATTAGGATTAATTCTTAATATCACCATGGAATATTTTTTAAGGAAAAATTACTTGATTTTGTAAAAATTATCATGACTAAACAAAAAGTATTCAAACAACTCGTAAAACTGCAAAGATGATGATTTAAAATTTTTCATAAATTTCTTTTTAAAAACATTTATTTATTTATTTGGCTGCACTGGGTCTTGATTGCAGCATGTGAACTCTTTGTTGTAGCATGCAGGATCTAGTTCCTCAACCAGGGATCAAACTTGGGCCCCTCTGCATTGGGAACACAGAGTCTTAGCCACTGGACCACCAGGGAAGTCCCTATAATTAATTTCTTACCCAGAAATAACCATTGTTAGTCTTAGATTAACATCATTTAAAACAGGTTTATATTTTTTTGTCTCAGAAAATAGAGGTGTATATAATGTCTCAGTAAATAGAGGGATATGTAATGTGGATGTCATAAATTTTGTTATAAAATTTTAATTACTTTAAATAAAAGGTATTTAATTATACTTGATTCCAACAGAGGAAAGAGAAACTAAAGTATAAATAAGGGAATTATTGAAATTGGACATATCATCACAAAAATTATTATAAAATCATTCTAAGAAAAGGCAATATGATGAAGATCAGGAAAGGTTACAGTCATTTTTTAAATCACATATTTCAATTACATAAAATAACAGTTGACACACTACTATAAAAGGTGAAGGGTTTAATATTTCCTCATGTCTTCCTATCTTTTTTTCTTTTTATGTTCCCCAAGTTTAGTTTAGTTTTTTCTCTTGGCTGTGCCCCCTCAGCTTGTAGGATCTTTAGTTCCCTGATCTGGTATTGAACCCAGGCCCCAGCAGTGAAAGCACCAAGTCCTAACCACTGGACTGTCAGGGAATTCCCCCAAGTTATTTTATCCAGATTTACATTATTTACTTTTTTTTCCTGTAATTACAGTTCCTATAGTTGATTAATCTTAGTCTAATATTTAGATGGATTTGAGGTTCACCTCCTATCTTTTTACAATGGTTTTTCTATTCCTGAGTTATTTATTTTTATTCATCTCTTAATTGGCTAAATTTCTTGTAAAGTTTTTTCAGTAAGGTCACAAGGGTGCTATATTTTCTGACTTCTTTTATGTTGAAAATGCCTGCATATTGCCTCTGAAACTGTATTTTGAATGAATATACTGTATTTGGATCACCTTTTCTTTCTACCTCAAAACAATATAGGCATTGCTTAATTATTTTCTGGTATTGGATGTTGTGAAGTCTGATGTCAGTTTTATTTCCTCCCTTCATTCATTTAAATTAATTCAACAACATGTACATATATATATACATACATATCATATATGAATACATATATGTATATATATGTATGTAAGTCCACACAGTTAAATGAGAAAATGGTTAAGGGTGGAATATATATATAAATGCTGTGCTTAGTCGCTCAGTTGTGTCCAACTCTGCAATCCCATGGATTGTAGCCCACGAGGCTGCTCTGTCCATAGGGATTCTCCAGTCAAGGATACTGGAGTGGGTTGCTATGCCGCTCTCCAGGGGATCTTCCCAACCAGGGATTGAACCCAGGTCTCCCACATTGCAGGAGGATTCCTTACCCTCTGAGCCACCAAGAAAGTCATCAGTTCACTTCAGTTCAGTCGCTCAGTCGTATCCAACTCTTTGCGACCCCATGAATCGCAAGCACGCCAGGCCTCCCTGTCCATCACCAACTCCCGGAGTTCACTCAGACTCACGCCCATCAAGTCGCTGATGCCATCTAGCCATCTCATCCTCTGTTATCCCCTTCTTCTCCTGCCCCTAATCCCTCCCAGCATCAGAGTCTTTTCCAATGAGTCAACTTTTCGCATGAGGTGGCCAAAGTACTGAAGTTTCAGCTTTAGCATCATTCCTTATATATGTGTATACACAAACACATTTAATAGGAACTTTCAGCATTCTATGTAATACCTTTGTAGATGTATATATCTATATATATGTGTGTGCATATGTACATGTGTGTTTATATAAATAAAAAAATTTTTAATGAGTGGTTTGGGCTAATAATAGTTTTTCTGACATTTCCCAAACCTTCTCCTAAAATGCAAATAGCACATCTTAGCACTTTATTTAGAGTGAAGAGCTATTACATCAACAGAAAACAAGGAACTGTTTCTTATATATTGGATATATATGACATCAGACAAAGAAGTAGTGTTTAGAACACCTAAATTTAAAAAAAATTACCTAAATTTTTTTAAATTTATTTTTTATTGAGGTAACTTTAGTTTATAAGATTCATGTATAACATGGATGGAATATTTGCTTTTAAAGAGGTGTGTTTTAAAGTTTTTCTGCCAGCACTCAATGAAACTGAAACAAAATGAAATTATACATGTCGGCTATTACACACAGGCGCCACCCAGTGGCGATACTATGCCATGCAATTGCCCCTCTAATTTTTTTAATGAGCAGTGTAATTAGCCTTCAGGTTGGAGCATGTTTGGAAAAAATGAGTCCCTGAGTAATAATTACTGATAATATAGAGAAAAAATAAATGGAGAGAATGAATGGCCACATATACTTCCATATTCACATCATTTTTCTAGCATTTCCATTTTCTAGTGGGTAAATGAACAGACGATAATCTTTTTGTTGACAATAACCTCTCTTTTCATCTGTTTCATTTTATTCATCATTTCATCATTTTCATTTTATTACAGTAAGTGAAGGTGACAAATAGCTATTTTAGAATATTTACTTCTAGTTTCTTACTTCTTAAGTATATACTATTTACTCTCTGCGCTAGAACAGAGCTCAAAGTTCGAGTTGTATTTCTTACACTTAAGGATCAAATAATGCATTGTTGTATGGGAGTGTGCCTGTGAGTATAGGCAGGCATTTATGTCCACGTGTGTATGTGTGCGCTGGATGAGGCCAGAGTAGGGTACAGGGAATGAAAGAATCAAAATATAAGCAAATTAAGGATGTGCAGGTGTGCTCAGTTGTGTCTGACTCTGCGACCCATGGACTGTAGCTTGCCAGGCTCCTCTGTCCGTGGCATGGGCAACAGGAATGGGTTGCCATTTCCTCCTCCAGGGGATCTTTCTGACCCATGGATCGAATCTGAGTCTCCTATATTGCAGGTGGATTCCTTACCTGCTGAGCCCTTGGGGAAGTCCCCAAGTTAAGAACACATGCCACAAAAAGACAATTACAAAGCAATGAACAGGTGCAAAACATTGTGAGTTATACTGTTATGTTTTTATTATGGTGCTGAGGGATGCACAGTAGAATAAAAATGAGACTTCAGTGGACCAAGGTTCGTGCAGGAAAGTTTTCTAGTGTTCATGAGTTTTAAATTTCTTCTACTTAAGTATCTCTTACTTTAGAAAGAACGCTAAGAACAATGCTTTAAACGTTTACTTATTGACAAGGACGATTTCTTTTAAATTTTTATTTTCTATTGGATATAGTTGATTAACAATGCTGTGTTAGTTTCAGGTGTGCAGCAAAGTGATTGGGTTATACATATACGTGTGTCCACTCTTTTTCAGGTTCTTTTCCCATTTATGTTGCTACATAATATTGAACAGAGTTCCCTGTGGCATACAGTAGGTCCTTGTTGGGTTACCCATTTTAAATACAGCAGTGTGTACATTGACAGGAACAATTTCAAATGTAAAATGTGCTAGTTTATTTGAGATTGTTTTGATTACAAATAGAATATTTAGACTCATAAGAAATATATTTTGGGAGAGTGTCAAGTTCATTTTAAATTCTCAGAGCACTCTGGCTCCCATGAGACGACTCTCTCCAGGAGGCAAAACTTAACATTTGCATCATTTTTACGGCGAGTTGTTCAAGTACATATTGTGCTCCCTACACAAATTTTAAAAGGAACGGTCGTCTTTTTTTTTTTTTTTTTTTTTGAGTATAAAGTTATTTCACAGCACTGTGCTAGTTTCTGCCATACAGCAAAGTGAATCAGCCATATATATACACATGTCCCCTCCCTTCTGGATGTCCCTCTCATCTAGGTCACCAGAGAGCATCAAATGGAGCTGCCCACGCTATACAGCAGGCTCTCACTAGTTATTTATTGCGTTCATAGCAGTGTACACATGTCAGTCCCAGTCTCCCAATTCATCCCACCCTCCTCCCCCGCCTGGTATCCCTACACTTGTTCCCTATGTCTGAGTCTCTATTTCTGCTATGCAAATAGGTTCATCAGTACCATTTTTCTAGATTCCACATGCTGCATGAACACACCGCTTCTTCAATGATAGACAACATATATACTGTGTATTTCAATATTCTCTAGTGCTTGTTTGCAGACATTTCTGAAGTGTTATTTACTACCAAAGCTTACAAATACAGTTTGGAAGTTAATACCTAACATAGTTTCCAAACACAGTTTCTTACTGTTGCTCTCAGGTCACCCACTTCATGAGCTCCCCTGTATGTCTATAATTAAATGTGTGAATCCCAAGGCTGTAGAATGTAACAATAACTGCTGCTGCTAAGTCGCTTCAGTCGTGTCCGACTCTGTGCGACCCCAGAGACGGCAGCCCACCAGGCTCCGCTGTCCCTGGGATTCTCGGCAAGACGATTGGAATGGGTTGCCATTTCCTTCTCCAAGGCATGAAAGTGAAAAGTGAAAGTGAAGTCGCTCAATCGTGTCCCACTCTTGGCGACTCCATGGACCACAGCCTACCAGACTCCTCCCAAATGTGACGTTTACCTCATCCTCAACGCTGTGATTTTCCTGTCAGAAATGAAAAGCCTAGAATCCATTATGTTGGGATACAGTACCTACAGATAACATGACTGAGCACAGTTCAAATGTTTGACAGCTCACAAAATGATTAAAGAGAAGGATATTAGTAGTTAATCATATTCTTAAATTCATCTAAGCAGTTATGTCAGGATTTATGGATATTAATTGATTCGTTCCTTGGGAGGATGTAAAAACACAAAGGCTACGCTATGTTTTCACTTTTTTGTTTTTACAAGAGACCCTGGCAGAATGCTGTAATTGTTCTATTTGGAATTTGATATGTAGTTCAGTTGGCATCTAGTATTTTTTTATGTCATATAGCCCAGGCTTACAGAACATGCTCATTCAGAAAATCCATAGGCTATAAATCTAGAATGTTCAAATGTGTCTTGGAGGAACAGTTAGACTAATTCTTGACTTGATAGCATTCCCACAGCCAGAAAACGCATATGGTTTTGAGGTCAGTTCCCAAAGCTTAATCCAAAACAAGATGAATCTTTTTTTCTCTCTCTATTTTTGGCCATGCATAGCATGATGGCTCTTAGTCCCTGACCAGGGATCGAACCTGTATCCCCCCATGGACCACCAGCAAAGTCCCAACAAGAGGAATCTTTTCATGAATCAGTAATTTTTATTTCAGCTTTAGAAGATAGAGCCACAATATTGCCAGAAAATATAAATTATTCAGTAATTCTACCTTACCAGTAATTTAGAAAAGTATCTACTATTCAAGAAAAATTGACCGAGGACTGAACAATAGGATCTTAGAATACTGGTATAATTAGGACCAGTTTCCCCAGACCATCTAGTTCAAACTTCAGTGAGTTTGAGCGAAAAAATCACTCAGAAAACTTCTAAAAACATAGGTTCTAGGTCTCACCCTAGAGTTTCTGATTCAGTAGGTTTGGAGTAGGGCCCCAAATTTTCAATTCAAATAAGTTCTCAAGGGACCACACTTTGAGAACCACTGATCTCATTGGATTTTTCCTTTTAAAATGTGAATGTCAGCTGAGAGGACTTTTATTTTATAAAGAAAACCTTCTCCATCAATTTCTTTCCTAGTTCAAAAGGAAATGAGACTTCACGGAACTTAATGCATGAAATACCTGTGCTTCGTTTATATAAAGGAGCCTCTCCATGACCCAGTGAAATAGCTACCATGGTAGCTATTAAGGAACAAATTAAAGTCCAGTGTAAAGTCCAGTGACTCATTCAAGGTGATGGTTGTTGTTTAGTCGCTAAGTCATGTAGGACTCTTTTGCGACCCCATGGATTGTAGCCCGCCAGTCTCCTCTGTCCATGGGATTTTCCAGGCAAGAATATGAGAATGGGTTGCCATTTCCTTCTCCGGGATATCGTCCCTCATCCTATGTTACTCAGCCAGTACATATAGGAACTGAGGTTTGAAACCAGAGAAAATGTGAAGTCTTAACCTATACACTACTCTGCTTTCCAAGGCAACAAATGAGACCTTAATTGTGCTCATTAACCCATCAAGAGGCTGTTAAGGAAATGAAATATTTAGAAAAGCTCCTTTGCTCCACTTTAAGTTTTCCTCTTGTGATCGCTAAGCCAGTTGAAGGATGGTTTATGGTTAACTAATATGGATTCAAGTCATATTTCTTACATGTTAAGTTGCTCAGTCGTGTCCGACTCTTAGCGACCCCCATGGACTGCAGCCTACCAGGCTCCTCCGTCCATGGGATTTTCCAGGCAAGAGTACTGGAGTGGGGTGCCATTGCCTTCTCCATTTCTTACATAATACATCCTAAATTAAAGAGGATATTAAAGAGGAAATGAAATATGGAAATCTAGCTATGGAAGCACGGTCATTCTGTACAGATTTGGCTACCTCTTTGCTTGGGGCAGAGAAAGAAGTGGGTTAACACTTAAAGAGGATCCCACTGAGAAACTCACTGAGATACTTATAGTCAAGAATAGAACAAGATTGTAATGTTCCTGATGTATCAAATTATCAGAAATCTGGAAAGTAATACACATTGATGTTGAGGCTGAGGAGAAATGACCACTCATAAATTAGTTGTGGGAGTGCAAAAGGTGAGAGTGAAAAAGGGTATACAAGCCTGATGTCAAAACCCACCAAAAAATACAGAAGCTTTTACCTTCTTTTTATTAATAAATAGTTATTTGTTTAGCTGCGCTGGGTCTTGGTTGTAGCACACAGGATCTTTAGTTGCGGCATGTGAGCTCTTATTTGCTGCTTGTGGGATCTGTTTCCTTGATCAGGGACTGAACCCAGGCTCCCTGCATTGGGAACTTGGAGTCTTACCCACTGGACCACCAGGGAAGACCCCAGATGCATTTACCTTCTAAGCAAACAATCTCTCATCTGGGATTCTATTATCAGGCCTCAAGAGGTATAACCTAAGAGCATAGATATTCTCAGATTCTACACTTTCAAAGGAAAAAACAAATCATAGACAAAGGATTTGTTGTCATCATTTAGTCTCTAAGTTGTGCTTGATTCTTTGCGACCCCATGGACTGTACCCCACCAGTCCTATGTCCATGAGATTTTCCAGGCAAGAATACCAGAGTGGGTTGCCATGCCCTCTTCCGGGGGATCTTCCCAACCCAGGGATTGAACCCATGTCTCCTTCATCTTCTGCATTGACAGGTGGATTCTTTACCTCTGAGCCACCTGGGAAGCCATCCCCGTCCCTTACATGCCAGTAATTAAATGTAGCCAGTCTTGGAAAACGAAAACACATGCTCTTATATCCCCTACATCAAAAGAAAAACTGCATTCCATTTGAAGAACTATTCATTTACTGGCCACATTTTATGACTGCTGCTATTTCATACCATGAGGTTAACAACTGCTCCCTTATAAGACTGATGTGACCTAGAGGGAAACTGTTCCAACTGTGTGTACTGGTCTATGGTGTATGTAACTCCTCTATGGTGTTGGGGACTGTATTGATCCCCTCTCTCTGCAGCACAGCCACAGAACAGCATTAAGTTGAAAATGCTTTATCTAAGTGACACCAGATGATATGGAAAAAATTGCAGCCAAATAATTGCATGCACATCAATGGAATCCTTGGAGGAAAAAAATCCAAGTAAAGAACACGGTTTTTAATCAATCACTTATCTTCTTTTCCTCCACAGCTCATCTCTTTCCACGTTGCAGGCTTTAAAAGTGAAACGTTTGAGAAGCTCCTTAAGCACCTTTGCCATTGTGCGGACGAATTCAGGGAAGTCATAAAAACTGACATGCGGAGACAGATGTTTGCTGAACTCTTTCTGTATTGTGACCGTGGGAAGGTAGGAGAAGCCTCTTAAAATAGTGCTTCTCACACTATCTGTTGTGAAGGACCAGTCTTTAGGTTGTTGATGGTGATATTTTTAATATATGGACTGATAATGAAAATGGATTACTAAGAGGGAAAAAGGAAATAAAAATACAATCCAAACATATTCTAATCTAAGAGCTATTAACAAACACAGGGAAGTAAATTGCTGATTTTTGTTTAATTTTTTTGTTTTACCAGTTCCTACAATTTCTCTTGGTTTTCCCTTTGACTTTTCTTAAAAAGATTTTTTTGATGTGAACCATTTTTTTAAAAAGTCTTTATTGAGTTTATTGCAACATTGCTTCTGTTTTATGTTTTGCTTTTTGGCTGCAAGACATGTGAGATCTTAGTTCCCCAACCAGGGATCAAACCTGGACCCCCTGCATTGGAAGGCAAAATCCTAACCACTGGGCAATCAGGGAAGTCCCTTCTCTTCAACTTTAATAAGTAGCTACTGATTAAAAAAAAAAATACAGTCCACATTGTGTTACTACCAGATTCAAGTCTGATTTATTATCAGTTACTTTCTCAAGTTGCTATAACATTTTCTAGATGCTATTCTCAATTCCTACCTTTCTCATCACACACAGACTGGTACCAGCTTGCAGACTACATCTTGAGTGGCACTGCCTATGATTTATAACTTGTCTCTAAGTTTCTTTCCCATTTTTAAGAGTGGGTTGCTTAGGATTTTTTTTTTGCTTAGGATTGTCTATGCTGGTGTCTTTCTAGAGAAAAGAGCTGCTTTTCTCTTTGGGGAATAGAAAGCCTACCACATTTTATTCTGTTTCTTAAAAAAAAGAAAGGTTTATATCAAAAAGTATTTCTAGGAATAGGATTTGAGAGTGAAAGTGAAAGTCACTCAGTCATGTCTGACTCTTTGTGACCTCATGGACTGTACAGTCCATGGAATTCTCCAGGCCAGAATACTGGGCTGAGTAGCCTTTTCCTTCTCCAGGGGATCTTCCCAACCCAGGGATTGAATCCAGGTCTCCTACATTGCAGGTGCATTCTTTACCAGCTGAGCCACAAGGGAAGCCCAAGAATATTGGCGTGGGTAGCCTATCCCTTCTCCAGGGGATTTTCCCGACCTAGGAATTGAACTGGGGTCTCCTGCACTGCAGGCGGATTCTTTACCAACTGAGCCATCAGGGAATTTAGGAACGTACTATTGTGCCAGGACACCAAATGAATTTGCAAAAATAGATTCCAACTTTACTGAAATATATTTGTTTATGAATATAATGCTTATTTGTTTGTATCCCCATATTCCTGAAAAGATTTAGGGAAGCTTATGTTATTCAGTCACTTAGTCATGTCTGACTCTTTGTGACCCCATGGACTGCAGCCCGCAAGGCTTCCCTGTCCTTCACAATCTCCCGGAGCTTGCTTAAACTCATGTCCATTGAGTCAGTGATGCCATCCAAATATCTCGTCCTTTGTCATCCACTTTTCTTCCTGCCTTCAATCTTTCCCAGCGTCAGGGTCTTTTCTAATGAGTCAGCTCTTCGCATCAGGTGGTCAGAGTACTGGAGCTTCAGCTTCAGCATCAGTCCTTATAAGGAAGCTTGTAAGAATAGATAAAAAGTCAGACTTAAGTTGAACCAAGTAGGGAAAAATCACTAGACCATACAGGTATGATCTAAATCAAATCCCTTACCATTATTCAGTGGAAGTGACAAATAGATTCAAGAGATAGACTGAGTGCCTGAAGAACTACGGACAGAAGTTCATGACACTGTACAGGAGGCAGGGACCAAGACCATCCCCAACAAAAAGAAATGCAAAAAGGCAAAATGGTTGTCTGAGGAGGCCTTACAAATAGCTGAGAAAAGAAGAGAATCTAACGGCAATGGAGAAAAAGAAAGATATATCTATCTGAACTGAACTGAAGCATAAATTAATCAAAAAAATTAAACACATATTCAAAAGTTTATAAGTGACTTAAAGTAACATAACAACAAACTAAGCTAATTGGTCACCTCCAGATGACAGGGAATAGCTAATACATAAATGTCTGATGTAATTGGACATTTATGCAGCCTTTCCTATATATACTGTGCCACCAGATAACCAAATAACAAATTTGGTGAAGCTTCTAGTTTTAGAAATATTCCAGTTAATAAATGAAGAAGGAATAATAGAATGAAAATAGTTTCACTAAACAATATTAATATATGTTGAAAGATTTTGGCATTGAGCATAAATATTTCTAAGATCACAAAATAAGTAATTTATAAGCATCATGGGACTCTTGAAAAATCACATTACCAACCTGGCATTATGAAAGAATGGAAAAAATACATCTAAATGTGATCCCCCTCTAGATCAGTGGATTGGAAGCCATGTTAAACCATAGCATAGTGATATGATCAGCAATGGGAAGCTTTGCAGGATAACCTCCTGGCTTCTTCAGCAATAAATTATGTAAATGGGGGGAAAAAAGTTGAGAGAGACAGAGAGATGAAAGAGAACTTACAGATTAAAAGAGACTTCAGAGACATTTGAGTCATTATGAAATATTGACAGCATTTGAAACATCCTCCAAACAAATGTAGAAAAATTACTATATTCATGAGGTCATTGGAAATTTGAATGTTAGCCTGAAATGTAATAAAAAGTAATTATTACACACACACACACACACACACAAAAAGAATAGATAAAAAGTAACAAAAGAACATAGATTTTAAAAAGTAGGATGAAAGAAGAAAAAAAGGATACTATATGAAGTTGGGAACAAAGCTGTAAATGCATACCATAATGACCTAACTATTTGTTCTGGATTGTCTGAAGATCTGAATGTAACCTCCTGGTAGTGAATGTGAAATATGACATATTATTGATTATATGACACAGTGTTTTAAGATAAGCATGAACTGGAGCTAAGAAGGTGCAGAAATTTGGGTATAAAAAGTATACTTAGGAGTTTCAGTATTCTATCTACATAAAAGTTTCAAATCTCATGTAACAACTGATTGCCAACTTTCTGCTTAGGTAGGGTTTTTGGATCGTCAGAGGACATTGGCCTTGCTGGAAACATTCTATGACCAAAGTTCAAAAGCGCTCAAAAGTATACTCCGAAACCCAAGACAATGTAAGTGCCCCCCAGGGGGAGTATGCTCAAGCTGGAGTGAAGCAGTACATGGATGTGATAAAACAACATCATTCTATCACCATGAAATCCCTCCATATAACACCTCCCTTAGATCATGATGGCTATATCTAGTTGTTCATGCCATACAATGGTAATTACCATTACCATCTAGTTGAACTAGATGTGTTTTTCACTACAGTGCAATACTAAAAGTTGTTAAGTCAGAATTGAGCTAGAAGTCCAGTGAAGGGGTGCTTTAGTGACAACCTGAATGTTTTGAAAATTAAGTTGGTAATGGTAATTCCAGTTTTAATGTCCAACTTAGAATTCTAAGATTTCTAAGAAAATTGTTTTTTTCTACCAAGCGTTTTTTTGATTGAAATATAATTGATGTACAATATTATGTTAGTTTCAAATGTACACAATGATTTGAAATTTTTATATGATAGGAAATAATCACCATGATGAATCTTGTAGCACTCTGTCCCCCTACAAAGTTATGATGATTGACCATATTCCTTATGCTGTATATTATTATTTAATAATATGACTTATTTATTATATAACTGGAGGTTTGCATGTCTTAATTCCCTTCAACTATTTCNTGAAACGTTTGAGACGCTCCTTAAGCACCTTTGCCATTGTGCGGACGAATTCAGGGAGGTCATAAAAACTGACATGCGGAGACAGATGTTTGCTGAACTCTTTCTGTATTGTGACCGTGGGAAGGTAGGAGAAGCCTCTTAAAATAGTGCTTCTCACACTATCTGTTGTGAAGGACCAGTCTTTAGGTTGTTGATGGTGATATTTTTAATATATGGACTGATAATGAAAATGGATTACTAAGAGGGAAAAAGGAAATAAAAATACAATCCAAACATATTCTAATCTAAGAGCTATTAACAAACACAGGGAAGTAAATTGCTGATTTTTGTTTAATTTTTTTGTTTTACCAGTTCCTACAATTTCTCTTGGTTTTCCCTTTGACTTTTCTTAAAAAGATTTTTTTGATGTGAACCATTTTTTTAAAAAGTCTTTATTGAGTTTATTGCAACATTGCTTCTGTTTTATGTTTTGCTTTTTGGCTGCAAGACATGTGAGATCTTAGTTCCCCAACCAGGGATCAAACCTGGACCCCCTGCATTGGAAGGCAAAATCCTAACCACTGGGCAATCAGGGAAGTCCCTTCTCTTCAACTTTAATAAGTAGCTACTGATTTAAAAAAAAAATACAGTCCACATTGTGTTACTACAAGATTCAAGTCTGATTTATTATCAGTTACTTTCTCAAGTTGCTATAACATTTTCTAGATGCTATTCTCAATTCCTACCTTTCTCATCACACACAGACTGGTACCAGCTTGCAGACTACATCTTGAGTGGCACTGCCTATGATTTATAACTTGTCTCTAAGTTTCTTTCCCATTTTTAAGAGTGGGTTGCTTAGGATTTTTTTTTTGCTTAGGATTGTCTATGCTGGTGTCTTTCTAGAGAAAAGAGCTGCTTTTCTCTTTGGGGAATAGAAAGCCTACCACATTTTATTCTGTTTCTTAAAAAAAAGAAAGGTTTATATCAAAAAGTATTTCTAGGAATAGGATTTGAGAGTGAAAGTGAAAGTCACTCAGTCATGTCTGACTCTTTGTGACCTCATGGACTGTACAGTCCATGGAATTCTCCAGGCCAGAATACTGGGCTGAGTAGCCTTTTCCTTCTCCAGGGGATCTTCCCAACCCAGGGATTGAATCCAGGTCTCCTACATTGCAGGTGCATTCTTTACCAGCTGAGCCACAAGGGAAGCCCAAGAATATTGGCGTGGGTAGCCTATCCCTTCTCCAGGGGATTTTCCCGACCTAGGAATTGAACTGGGGTCTCCTGCACTGCAGGCGGATTCTTTACCAACTGAGCCATCAGGGAATTTAGGAACGTACTATTGTGCCAGGACACCAAATGAATTTGCAAAAATAGATTCCAACTTTACTGAAATATATTTGTTTATGAATATAATGCTTATTTGTTTGTATCCCCATATTCCTGAAAAGATTTAGGGAAGCTTATGTTATTCAGTCACTTAGTCATGTCTGACTCTTTGTGACCCCATGGACTGCAGCCCGCAAGGCTTCCCTGTCCTTCACAATCTCCCGGAGCTTGCTTAAACTCATGTCCATTGAGTCAGTGATGCCATCCAAATATCTCGTCCTTTGTCATCCACTTTTCTTCCTGCCTTCAATCTTTCCCAGCGTCAGGGTCTTTTCTAATGAGTCAGCTCTTCGCATCAGGTGGTCAGAGTACTGGAGCTTCAGCTTCAGCATCAGTCCTTATAAGGAAGCTTGTAAGAATAGATAAAAAGTCAGACTTAAGTTGAACCAAGTAGGGAAAAATCACTAGACCATACAGGTATGATCTAAATCAAATCCCTTACCGTTATTCAGTGGAAGTGACAAATAGATTCAAGAGATAGACTGAGTGCCTGAAGAACTACGGACAGAAGTTCATGACACTGTACAGGAGGCAGGGACCAAGACCATCCCCAACAAAAAGAAATGCAAAAAGGCAAAATGGTTGTCTGAGGAGGCCTTACAAATAGCTGAGAAAAGAAGAGAATCTAACGGCAATGGAGAAAAAGAAAGATATATCTATCTGAACTGAACTGAAGCATAAATTAATCAAAAAAATTAAACACATATTCAAAAGTTTATAAGTGACTTAAAGTAACATAACAACAAACTAAGCTAATTGGTCACCTCCAGATGACAGGGAATAGCTAATACATAAATGTCTGATGTAATTGGACATTTATGCAGCCTTTCCTATATATACTGTGCCACCAGATAACCAAATAACAAATTTGGTGAAGCTTCTAGTTTTAGAAATATTCCAGTTAATAAATGAAGAAGGAATAATAGAATGAAAATAGTTTCACTAAACAATATTAATATATGTTGAAAGATTTTGGCATTGAGCATAAATATTTCTAAGATCACAAAATAAGTAATTTATAAGCATCATGGGACTCTTGAAAAATCACATTACCAACCTGGCATTATGAAAGAATGGAAAAAATACATCTAAATGTGATCCCCCTCTAGATCAGTGGATTGGAAGCCATGTTAAACCATAGCATAGTGATATGATCAGCAATGGGAAGCTTTGCAGGATAACCTCCTGGCTTCTTCAGCAATAAATTATGTAAATGGGGGGAAAAAAGTTGAGAGAGACAGAGAGATGAAAGAGAACTTACAGATTAAAAGAGACTTCAGAGACATTTGAGTCATTATGAAATATTGACAGCATTTGAAACATCCTCCAAACAAATGTAGAAAAATTACTATATTCATGAGGTCATTGGAAATTTGAATGTTAGCCTGAAATGTAATAAAAAGTAATTATTACACACACACACACACACACACACACAAAGAATAGATAAAAAGTAACAAAAGAACATAGATTTTAAAAAGTAGGATGAAAGAAGAAAAAAAGGATACTATATGAAGTTGGGAACAAAGCTGTAAATGCATACCATAATGACCTAACTATTTGTTCTGGATTGTCTGAAGATCTGAATGTAACCTCCTGGTAGTGAATGTGAAATATGACATATTATTGATTATATGACACAGTGTTTTAAGATAAGCATGAACTGGAGCTAAGAAGGTGCAGAAATTTGGGTATAAAAAGTATACTTAGGAGTTTCAGTATTCTATCTACATAAAAGTTTCAAATCTCATGTAACAACTGATTGCCAACTTTCTGCTTAGGTAGGGTTTTTGGATCGTCAGAGGACATTGGCCTTGCTGGAAACATTCTATGACCAAAGTTCAAAAGCGCTCAAAAGTATACTCCGAAACCCAAGACAATGTAAGTGCCCCCCAGGGGGAGTATGCTCAAGCTGGAGTGAAGCAGTACATGGATGTGATAAAACAACATCATTCTATCACCATGAAATCCCTCCATATAACACCTCCCTTAGATCATGATGGCTATATCTAGTTGTTCATGCCATACAATGGTAATTACCATTACCATCTAGTTGAACTAGATGTGTTTTTCACTACAGTGCAATACTAAAAGTTGTTAAGTCAGAATTGAGCTAGAAGTCCAGTGAAGGGGTGCTTTAGTGACAACCTGAATGTTTTGAAAATTAAGTTGGTAATGGTAATTCCAGTTTTAATGTCCAACTTAGAATTCTAAGATTTCTAAGAAAATTGTTTTTTTCTACCAAGCGTTTTTTTGATTGAAATATAATTGATGTACAATATTATGTTAGTTTCAAATGTACACAATGATTTGAAATTTTTATATGATAGGAAATAATCACCATGATGAATCTTGTAGCACTCTGTCCCCCTACAAAGTTATGATGATTGACCATATTCCTTATGCTGTATATTATTATTTAATAATATGACTTATTTATTATATAACTGGAGGTTTGCATGTCTTAATTCCCTTCAACTATTTCACTCATACCTCAAACCCCCTCCCTTCTGGCAACCACCCCTTTGTTCTCTGTATCTATGAGTCTATTTTTGTTTTGTTTTATTTGTTTGTTTTAAAGATGTAAGTTAGATCATGTAGTATTTGCTTTTTTCTGTCTGCTTTATTTGACTTAGCATAATACCCTCCTGTGTTGTCAAAAGTGGCAGGGTTTGAGGTGGAAGACATTTGCTCTTTCCTCAGCCCTATGCTATGCTTATTCTGGAGGACTAAGAGGAGAGGATAAATTTTATTTGCCTTGAAAGTCTAAGCTACTCTTCAAGCATCAAAAGAAGGAGTCATGTTCATTTCCATACATTTTAGGAAGGGATTATTTCTAATTTCCAGTAGTGAGCATCTTTTATGTTCCTTTAGATACCGTTTTGTTTTTTATTGGGTTTCTGGGAAATGTAATTGATATTCATTTAAAGCAGTAGTTCTGTGGGCACCATTACTGTGCCTACTGTAATTTGCATTAATTTACTAGCTCTGATTCTACATTATAAGATCAATTGTTTAGGTAAATGTTTTGTTTTCTGTGTTAGGGCCATTTGTTGAATTTGGAGAGATAGATTTACCTGAGTTCTGGGGAGACATGGATAATCAGAAACACATTTATGAAGACTTTGACAATGTTCTCTTAGAGATGAATACATTACCTTCTGAAAAACATTTTAGCAAAACCCAAAGTAACTTATTAGCAAGCCCAGAAGATCAACATGAACACTATAGAGAATCAATACTACCACAAAGCCCACCAGAACAGCAGAGAGGGGCAACTGTGGAACAAGGACCAAATGGAATTTCAACCAGAGAACAAGGACAGCCTGAAGAGTCAACTGGAGAACAAGAACTGAACGAAGAATCAGTATCAAAAGAAGGAGCCGACACAGGGTCAACTCCAGAACAAAGATCAAGTAGAGAGTTAATAACAGAACAAAGACCACATCACGAGCCAATAACAGAACAAGGAGTACCACAAGCAACCCACATCAAGTCAACAGCAGAACAAGGACTTTCTGAAGAATCAATTACAACAGAAGGACAACATGAAGGGTCAACAACAGGACAAGGATCACATGGAAAGTCAACTAAGGAACAGGGATCACGCAGAGTGTCACAATCAGATCTTGAACAGCCCAGAGAATCAACTGCAGAACAGGAAGCAGGGAGAGAGTCACAATCAGATCAAGGACAACCCAGAGAGACAATGGCAGGACAGGAAGCACACAGAGAATCACAGTCAGATCAAGGACCACACAGTAGGTCAGCTGCAGAGCAAGAAGAAGGCAGGGAGTCGGTAGTAGAACAAGAACCACACAGAGGGTCAGCTGCAGAACCACAGTCACCCAGAGAAACAATTCTGGAAGAACAACAGGACACAGACTTAACTTCACAATCAAGAAAAGGTAGTATCATAGGAGAAAGTAAAACATCTAGGGAATCTATTTCCTTTGAGCACACTGAAATCCCTCCACAGGAAGAAAGGACTCAAGTACAACCATATGAAGAGCTACTCTTCATAAGTCCTGAACTGCAAGAGAAAGTTGGAGTATCAAGCCCAAAAGATCAGCTTTCAGGTAGTAATATTACTTTCCTACATCAGCTCCTTGTTTTCTAGAGCAATTTTTAAAATCTGCAGAAATATCTTCATTTTGGTTTAGGATCTTTTTGTGACATATAAGGTCATGCAAACTTCAGACATATTTTGCTATTCAACATGAGTCTATACTTTGAGCAATCAATTACATGCAAACTAGGAAGTCTCTACTGTCAATTTACCTAGAAATCCCTCTACACTAGAAGCCCATGTATAAGGAATAAATCTGGTAGTATTACTTGTAGAAATTTTCACTAGACTTCTGAAAAGGCACAGAAGCTGTTTTATTTTAAATGGAGTATTTGATATTAGAAATCACTTTTAAAATTTTCTTTTATTTCAAATTTTAAAAGTATCCCACTTTTTTCAGTTGCATACAAGATGTTCTAGAAGAGTTTCTGAAGGTCATATTTAAGACAGAAAGCACCCTGGATTTCAAATATTTATTCTTCAGAAGACTTTTCTTGGGAATTGCCTATGCAAATTTATATCCTTTTAGTTGAAGAATTATAATCTTTTCGAGAGCCAATCTCAACATCACTTAAGGCCTCCGTTGTTGTTGTTGCTGTTTAGTCGCTCAGTTGTGTCCGACTCTTTACGACCCTATGAACTGCAGCACGCAAGGCTTCCCTGTCCTTCACCATCTCCCAGAGCTTGCTCAAACTCATGTCCATTGAGTTGGTGATGCCATCCAACCATCTCGCCCTCTGTCATCCCCTTCTCCTCCTGCCTTCAATCTTTCTCAGCATCAGGGTCTCCTGATGAGTCAGCTCCTCGCATCAGGTGCCAAAGTATTGGAGTTTCAGCATCATTGCTTCCAATGAATATTCAGGGTTGATTTTGTTTAGGATTGACTAGTTTGATCTCCTTGCAGTCCAAGGGACTCTCAAGAGTCTTTTTTAACAAGACGGTTCAAAAACATCAATTCTTCAGTGCTTAGCCTTCTTTATGGTCCAACTCTCATAACCATGCATGACTACTGGGAAAACCATAGCTTTAACTTTACAGACCTTTGTTGGCAAAATAATGTCTCTTGTTTTTAATATGCTTTCTAGGCATTAAAAAAAAATTCTAAAGTTCTACAGTCCCAAAGAAAGTTCTTATTTAAAACCCATAAGAGATGGGTAATGTGTGTTAAGGATTTTACACTGTCATTAACTAATTTGAAATCTTTTGTTTTTTCAGCATTATATTTATTTCTTCCCAGAACAGGGCTACTAATTTCTGGTTCTCCTTACATAGTGGGGATACAGCCTAAAAAATTAATGAAGTTACTATTAATTTTGACTCTCTGTAACAGTGATCCAAAATAACAGTGTCTAAAAAAACAAAACCAAAACAAAATAACAATGTCTAAACAAGGCAGGAGTTTCTCTGTTTCTCATATAAAAGTCAAAACTTATTTGATGGATCAGCCCCAAGAAATCAACAGTGGCTCAAGCTCTTTCTGCCTTGTGTCTCCTCCAGCCACTCACTCCAAGATAGCTAACCACCATGTCTGCATCCTGACCAGTAGGCGAGGAGAAAGGAAAAAGGATAGACATTACATCATTTCCCTTCCTTTCTATCTTGTTCATTCATCAGAATTCAGGCACATAGTGACATCTGCTGTCTGGGAGGCTGGAAAGTATAGCCCTAATTTTGCGTGGCCAAATTTGGGTACAATACAAACCCTTTGTCACAGAGTTGCTTTCAAAAACTAAAGCTAATAAGTGATATCTTTGTGATTGTAATTAAATGATACTCTTATGATACAACATATACAGAAAAGGACCTGAAAGAAAGTTTTTGTGTTCTGTATGCAAGATATGTCTTTCATTTATTAACTTCAGAATATATAATCTTCAACTCATAGGCATTTTCTTTTATACCTTTTAGAACCTGCTAAAAAGGAAGTTCAGAAAGACAAATCCTGCGAACCCAAGTCCCAGAAAATAGAAGGAAGGTCATGGACAGGTGACTCCTCCTTTAATTCTCCTTTCATGCATACTCCAGAGCAAAAACATTGTGAAAGTGAAGTTGACTATATTATGACATATGTATCTTATAGGTGAACTTCTGACTTGTAACTGGAACATGAAGTATGCCAAACATGAAGACGAGGAACAGGCAAATTTAATCTATGAGAACACGAGGTTCGCAGGTACATGTTAACAAAGCTAGGAAGAACAGATGGCCCTCTAATTTGATAACCTTTAATATGCTATGGTTCCCAATGGTAAGGACTGGACTTAGCCAAGGCACGATGGCCAGGTGACACTTGCACTGTTTTGTCCTTGAGCCAATGGACCTCAACATATTCAAGATGACTGTTCCAGGTGGTAGTGTACATGTAGTGCTACTGTAATGCTCTTTAAAGCATACGTGTTAGTACAGTTGTACATTAGTGTCTGCAGGGGATTGTTCCATGACTATCATCCACCCAAAATTTCCCCCCACCACGAATACCAGCATTCAAAATGCTCAAACCCCTTATATAAAATGGACAAGTATTTGCATATAACTCCCATATACTTTAAATCTAGATCACTTATAATACCTAGTACAATGTAAATGCTTTGTAAATAGTTGAAAATGCTATGTGAATGCTATGTAAATAGTTGCCCATGTGTGGCAAATTCAAGTTTTGCTTTTGGGAACTTTCTGGATTTTTTTTTCCTGAATATTTTTTATCCACAGTTGAACCCACAGATGCAGAACCTGAAGCTACAAAGGGCCAACTGTATATAAATATTTTTTTATGGTTATGTGGCCCTGAAACCACTTTGAAGCTATGATCCAGGTATACAAAGGGAATTCGATATTAGAACAATAGAAATAATTCCAGCAATTCCTCTCCCTTGTAGTTCCACATCTAACTATGTGAGGCAGGAGAAGCTCTGTCTTGTTTTTGAAGACTTACAAAGAATGATCTACTCAACAGAGAGAGCAAAGAATAGCTTTTAGCTCTCAGTAAACCATGTATTTAACAATTATCCCAACAAGTATTAGTATTTTACTGCAATGCTATTTTATCATTTTACCTTTCACCAATACGTAGTAGAACTTATAAGATCAAAAAATTTTCCTCCTGTCTGCAGTTTCTTTTCTCATTTAAGAATGGATCAAATAGCAAACTTTATATCCTCCAAATATTTGGTGAAATTGTATGGCATTGGTTAAGCTCTTGTTGCCTGCTACTTCATGTTCCTCTTCTCCTAATCTTACTTCTTTATTTCAGTTTTGCTCTACCATTTTGACAATTGCACGGCTGATTCTTTTTAAGTTACATCAGATCTCATATGGAAGGCATCAGCGCATGAAAGATTGAATTAGTTAATAAATCAATCGTAAATCACCAGGCTCTTCTATGAAATATACTTCATGTTATAACATCAACCTTCAAAATAAATATATGAGTCAAGCCTCCTGAGGGAGAGGTTATAGTGGTGGTATTTACAGACTTATTTAACTAGCGAGTCCAGACTGCAGCTGGCTTCAGGCACAACTGAATCCAAGGGCTCAATAATAGCAGCAGGACACTATCTCTTTGCCTCTCAGCCCTGTTCTTCTCTGTGTAACTTTCAGTTTTAGGTAGCTTTCTCTGTATTGTGGCAAAGATTTCCATGAGAGCATCTCTAAGCCTACATCCTACTAGTTCAGGAGTCAGAGTACAAGATCAGTGATTCTCCCCCAGTAGTTGCCCCAAAAGTCCTGGGGCTAATTCTCATTGGCCTGTAGTGGATCTCATTGCTGTCATATGTGAATCACTAGCCAGACCTATATCACATGGCCATCCTGAAGCAAGTTTGGTTGAGGCTCAGTACTACCTGATACATCAAAACTGACAATCCGGGAGAGATGTTTTCTCAAATTAAAAAAAAAAAAAAAGGAGGGGGACTTCCCTGGCAGTCCAGTGGTTAAGACTCCACATTGCCAATGCAAGGGGCGTGGGTTCGATCCCTCTTCGGAGAACTAAGATCCCACATGCCACCAGTCACAGGCAAAAGGATGAAGACCAATAAATAAATAAAAGATACGTTTAGGGACTTCCCTGGTGGTCCAGTGGTTAAGACTCTGTGCTGCCGATACAGAGGGCATGGGTTCAATCTCTGGTCAGAGAACTAAGATCCCAGGTACAAAAAAAAAAAAGAAGAAGAGAGAGAGAAAACGAGAACAACAACCAAAACCCAAACTTTATAAAGGATATATTAAAAATAAGAAAGGGGGTGCTGTCCTCATGAAGGCAGCATAGACCCCTGGTAGGAAAAAAGGTAGTAGGTGTTCATTACAATATGTACTCATATATTTTCCCTGAACTTTGATAAAATTGTTCATGTCACTGTTTGATATATGTTTCTTGCTTGATAGACCTGCACTCAATTATCAGAAACATTCAGTCTCACAAGGAAATAAAGGGTAGGAGTGCCTTCAATGGAGTTTCCTTCAATCTACTCCAGTTTGTGCAGCTCCTGGAGACATTTGTTGGTGAAGATTCCCCCTTGAGTGTCAGTGAAGCCCTCACCTCCTTTTTTAAGAAGGGCTTTGTTGAAACAAAAGAAGAGAAAATGAGTGGCTTAGAAAAGGTGAGTAATATTTACCAATAAAACAAGTGAGGTCACTATTATAAAGAGATATGTATATCTATGATTCATATTGATGTATGTATACTTATGACTGATTCATGTTGATGTATGTATACTTATGACTGATTCATGTTGATGTATGTATACTTATGACTGATTCATGTTGATGTATGGGCTTCCCTGGTGGCTCAGACAGTAAAGAATCTGTTTGCAATGTGGGAGACCTGGGTTTGCTCCCTGGGTTGGGAAGATCCCCTGGAGGTAGGCATGGCAACCCACTCCAGTATTCTTGCCTGGAGAATCCCCATGGACAGAGGAGTCTGGTGGGCTACCATGAGGTCACAGAGTCGGACAAGACTGAGCGACTAAGCACCTGCATCTGGATGGCAGAAACCATCACAGTATTGTAAATTAATTATCTTCTAACTAAAATTTAAAAATCTATCGACGTCAGTTCCTCCTAGACTAGCTCTTCTTAAGTAGTAATTTTGGTTGTGAATACTTATGCTAATTAGGTTCTTAATTAGCATGGCAATTAAGTACTTCATTTTATTGTCAAATGTTCTAAGATCAGACTCCAGAGAATTCATTCCTCTAATAAGAACATGATTGCTGATGGCAGGAGATGTGTTTTTGCGCCTCCAAAGCTTGAAGAGCAGATTCCAAGGAGCAGATGTTTGCATGTGCAAAGATGTGTGTGTATGTGTCCACTGTCTGATGTGTAAGTACATTTACAAATGCACATACATAATGGTATGATTGTGGCTTGAATACATATTTTTGGGTACACCAAGGTAGTGGGCTTCATCTTTCTTATGAAATTACTACTTACTTGAATGAAATATGCAAACACATTTGCTGATAGGAGCAATTTATATACTCTTATATGAAATATATAAATTAGGTTCACCAAGCATATTCAGTAACTTAATCAGTCTTATGAGTCTTCTCAATCTGATTTAGAGTTGATATTCCTTTTTCCTCCTTAACTGAAGTTCCTATCATTTAACCAAGTATGTGTTCACTTTCTTTTATCAATAAAACCTACCTTGATTAGATAAGTTACTATCTAGTTAACATAATCTAGTAAAAAAATCTAAATGGTAAATAAAATTAATGTCAGGCCAATGTTAAATATAAGAAAGAATTTTTGAACACGGTCATTTTTTGTTGTTTAAACACTATCATTCATCGCCCTTCACTACAAAACATATTTCATCAAGAAGCCAGGCAGGTGGAGAAGGAAATGGCAACCCACTCCAGTATTCTTGCCTGGAGAATCCCACGGATGGAGGAGCCTGGACAGGAAGATAATAAAAAGAAACTATCAGATGCACCCTCGGTAAAAACAAACCACTTCCCTCAATCAAAGCTGGACTCCCCAGGGAATTTAGAGCATGACAGACAAGATGATTCTTCCAGTTGTACTGATATTCAAGAGGAAGCTCTTTTTTCATCAGAATCAGATTCATTCAAAAGTTCCAGTTCAGACATCATAAGAGATCTTCTAGAAGAAGAAGAAGCCTGGGGAGCATCACATAAAAACGATCTTCAAGACACAGAAATAAGTCCCGGACAGAATCATCGCACAAGGTCAGCTGAAAGTGCTGAGCTTGAGCCAAGAAATAAGCGGAACAGAAATTAGTGTGGGTTTGCTGACTTTGCCAGTGCAGTCATTGGAAGATGGTGTTTTGTTGCCATGTACATTTCATATTCATAAATTTCCCAAGTGAAGATGTTACATTCTAAATATTACATTTAACTGATTTTCAGTCTTTTCTGCCTTTCCAGGAAAAGAAAAAATCTTACACAGCATCCTCACTTAGTCAGTTACCCACTGCCCGTAAAACATCTCACTCTAAAAACACTGGCATCCACATGTTCACCAGCTTTGCAGAAGACACAGACTTGTTTGTTTTTGTTTCTAAGTTTCAGGATATATTAATATTTAAGCCATTGTCCTGTCTCTTTCATGGAGAAGCCAAGTTCAGAAAAGGATCCTTCAATCCCTCTCCCATAGGGACCAGTTGAGATGTCCAGAGCCACTTGTCCAGAGCAAGCAGGGTGTCCTAACTCACAAGGCCTGGAGGCCAGCACTCATGTCACAGCTGTTACAGGATTGCTGTTGCCCAAGTTTCATATGGTCCTTAGACCCATGTCTCACACTTCACTGGAAGCAGGACATTGGTACTGTAACCTAAAGGCACAGAACTGGGCATATTCTTCAGAAATGGCTCTTACAGATGATTTCTTGATCTTTTTTTTTCACTTTAGTAAATCGAATCTTAACACTTTGAATTCCAGCTATGAAATGGAGAGAATGCAATAAATGGCTTTTGTAACTGAACAGATTCTATATTAATTTAAAATAAAGTCCTTGAAGCAGTCTTCTGTGGGTAGTTGAGTACAAGCTACATATCACTGGAAGGGATGATCAGAAATTGTTTTCTCTGTGCGAAATGTCCCACAGTTCCCAGTTACTTCCAGAATTCCTAATGCCTGTTTTGGCATTTCAGAGCCAGTCCCTTGTCATGGGTGCCAGGAGCTCTGGGGCTGTCTGTGTCCTAATGACAGCAGTGTCACTTCACCAGAGTCTAGGAAGACCCTGGTGTTTGTTCAGGGGTGGAGGGCCTGTTCTGGGCCAAGTGTTTCATCATCTCAGGGCAGCCACCTCTGCTCCCACTGGGCTCCTGGGAGGAGAAGGTGGCCAGAGCCCTGTTGTATAAAACAGCACCTAAAATTAGGAAGGACTACGGGGGAAAGTGCTCTCCCATCAGCTCCCAGATGGCCTGGTCTTTGCACTATTTCTTCTCTGCTTACCCATGAGGCAGGACTCTTGCCTAGAAAGGATTGCAGGCAGCCACATGGGTAAGTAGGTCGGCCTGCTCCAACTTCAAGAAGTTGTCAGAATGCCACAGCTTCTCTTGAATGCTACACCACATCTCCTGCAGGTATCATGGGCTCCCCACTCTGCTCTCAGCATGTTGGGGGCAACACTCTATCCCTGCCTCTATCTCAGGTTGCTGCACCCTACCCTCTCCCAGGCAGCAACGGTCAGGCTGGCAGATGTGCTCCACTGTATGTAATGGGAGCCAGTGGCCTTCCCTGTAATCTTGGCTTGGCAGCCAGCACTAGCCGGATGACTGGCCCATGGGGAAGGAGAAGCATGCGATTTCCTTGCCTGTCCTTGGAGAATCCCACTTCATCACTGGACTGAAGTGATTGGTTCCTGCCTTGTGAGCGTCTGCCAGCAAGTTCCTTTGATGCACTGTTCTGAGGAGGATCTGAAGCTGCCACCTACCTTCTTGAGGGCTCAGGTGGTGAATTATTAACACCTACGCTTCTGAGGCTTGTCATGGAGGGAAAAGGAGGGATGGGGAGGTTAAAAGGGGAGGAAACATCAACTGGGTCTCATCCATGGCTTCTATGGTGATTCATGGCTGAGCACTAGTTCCTGGGAATCCTGCCCCTTGGAGACCACAGCAACTTCATTTGCTTGTTTCTTTAACAACTTCATTGAGATATAGCTCACTTTACATACAAACTTTACATACAGTTCACCCATTTACAACTTCCAATTCAATGCCTTTTGGTATATTTTGAGTCCTGCAACCATTACTGTAATTAATTTTAGAACATTTTTGTTGGTTTTAGTCGCTTACTCATTATCCCCAACTCTCTCATCCTTCCCAGCCCTAGGCAGTATCTACTTTTTCCCTGTATTTCCTTATTCTGTACATTTCAAATCAGTGGGATCATACACTATGTGGCTTCTTTCACTCAGCATAATTTAAGGTTCATCTATGTTGTAGCATGTATTATTCCTTCATATCTTTTAATTGCTGAATAATTCACTGTATGGGATATACCATGTTTTATCATTCATCAGGGTTGCCTTGATTCATTCTGACTATTGTGAATAATATGCTATTTTGCCCATTTTAAAATTAGGCTTTTAGAAAATTATTGCATTTTAAGATAGTGCTTAAAATTTCAGTTTCTGTGCATTGATAGGTTCAGTTCAGTTCAGTCGCTCAGTCATGTCCGACTCTTTGCGACCCCATGAATCACAGCACGCCAGGCCTCCCTGTCTATCACCAACTCCCAGAGTGCACTCAGATTCACGTCCATTGAGTAAATGATGCCATCCATCCAGCCATCTCATCCTCTGTCATCCCCTACTCATCCTGCCCCCAATCCCTCCCAGCATCAAAGTCTTTTCCAATGAGTCAACTCTTCGCATGAGGTGGCCAAAGTACTGGAGTTTCAGCTTTAGCATCATTCCCTCCAAAGAAATCCCAGGGCTGATCTCCTTCAGAATAGACTGGTTGGATCTCCTTGCAGTCCAAGGGACTCTCAAGAGTCTTCTCCAACACCACAGTTCAAAAGCATCAATTCTTCGGCGCTCAGCCTTCACAGTCCAACCCTCACATCCATACATGACTACTGAAAAAACCATAGCCTTGACTAGACGCACCTTAGTCGGCAAAGTAATGTCTCTGCTTTTGAATATGCTATCTAGGTTGGTCATAACTTTCCTTCCAAGGAGTAAGCATCTTTTAATTTCATGGCTGCAGTCACCATCTGCAGATAGGTTAGAAAGATTAAATTGAGTTTTGCATATTAATCATGTATACCTTGCTAAACTAACTTTGTAGAAATTTGAAAACTTTTTGGTAAATTCCATAAGATTTTCTACATAGAAAATTATCTAAACATTATCATGTAAAGAGTTATATTTCTTACTTTCCAATCTGGATTCCTTTTTTTGTGAGTATAAATTCTCTATCAGATACATGCTTTGAATGAGGTTGGAATGTTTGCTTCTATCCCTAGTTTGCTGAGAATTTTTTAAAAATCAGAAATGGTTATTGATTTTTGTCAGATGCTTTTTCCATGTTTATTGAAATGATCATATAGTTTTTCTTTCTTTTGGTTATTAATATTATGAATTATACAGATTGATTATAAATGTTAAAACAGTAGCAGGAGAGACCTCACCTGGTTATCTTTTTATTTCTGTTGGATTTCATGTAGAATTTTTTGCATCTGTGTTCAGAAGAATATTGGTCTATAGTTTTCATTTCTTGTGATCTCTTTATCTGGTTTTGGTATTAAGATAATGCTGGCCTCATGGAATGAGCTGGAAAGTGTTTCTCCTCTTCAGTTTTCTGGAGAAGTTTGTGTAGAACTGGTATTATTTATTCCTAAAGTATTCAGTAGAATTCATCAGTGAAGCCATATGTATTTTCTTTGTGAATAGGTTTTTAACAATACATTTCATTTCTTAACTAACGGATGTAGAACTATTCAGGTTACCTGTTTCTTCTTAAGTAAACTATGTAGTTTGTGTATTTTGAGGAATCTATCCATTTCATTTAAATTGACAGATTTACAAACAAGTTGCTCATAATTTTCCCTTTTGTGTACAAATTTTGTGAGAACCTCTCTCACTTTTTTCATTTCTGTTATTAGTAGTTGATATTTTCTTTCTTTTTCCTCATCAGACGGTGTAGAAGTTTGTTGTTTTCATTGGTCTCAGGGGACCACTCTTAGTTTTGTTGAATTTCTGTAATATTTTGCTCTTTTCTATTTGATTGATTGCCGCTGTGATCTTTATTATTTCCTTTCTGCTGCCTACTTTGGATTTAATTTGTTTCATTTTGTTTTTTTGTAGTTTCTTAAGGCTTAGGTCATTGATTTGAGCCCTTTTTTAAGATAGTCATTTAATGCTATAAAATTTCCCCTAAGTACTGCTTTAACATCATTTCACAAATTTTTGTATGCTGTGTCTTAATTTTCATTCAGTTCAAAATACTTTCCAGTTTTCCTTTTGATTTCTTATGTGACACTGAGTTTTATTTAACTCTGTTAGTTTCCAAATATTTGATAATTTTTCAGAGATTTTTTTTATTGATTTCTAATTTAATTCCATAACTTTTATGACTTGAACCCTTTTGCATGTATTGAGACTTTTTTTAATGCCCTAAAAATGGTCTGTTTTGGTAAATGTTCAGCGTGCACTTGAATATATGCTTTGCTGCATTAGGTTGCTTGACAGTGTTACTCAAGGCTACTCTGTCCTTGCTAATTTTGTGTGCTTGTTCTATGCGTTTCTGAGAAAGTTACTGAAATTTTTGAATATAATTGTGGATTTGTCAGTTTCTCCTTATAGTTCTTCATTTTTGCTTCATGTATTTTGAAGCTTTTTTATTAGGAACATAAACATTTAGGATTGTTACGTCCTCTTGATGAATTCATCACTTTTTTTCCCACAAAGTAGACCATCTCTTTGCTCTTAAATCTACCTAGTTTGGCATATTCTAATAGTCCTTCCAGCTTGTCTTTGGCTAGTGCATTTTTCCATCTTTACTTTTTAAAATTATTATTTAATTTTCATTTTTTTAGTTGAAGTAAATTGATTTACAGCATTAGTTTCAGGTATACATCATAGTGAGGCAATGTTTTTGAAATTATACTCCATTTAAAGTTATAAAATATTGGCTGTATTCCCCATTCTATACACTATATCCTTGTAGCTTATTTATGTTGTAAATAGTAGTTTGTACCTCTTAATCCCCTGACCTTATCTTGCCCTCCTCTGTTCCATCTCCTTACTGGTAACCACTAGTTTATTCTATATATCTGTGAGTCAGTTTCTGCTTGTGCCTTTATGTTTAAAGTATGTTTCTTGTAGGCGGCATATATATAGTTGAGTCTTATTTTATTAGCCAATCTGACAATCATATTTTCTTCCTTTTAACTGGTATATTTAGAACTTTTACATTTTATGTTGGTGTGGTTGTGTTTAAATCTATCATTGTGTGGTTTGTTTTCTATCTTGTCCCATCTTTTTTATTATTCCTTTTTTCTTCTTTATTTGGACTGATTATTTTTATTCCATTGTATTTATTTGATGACTTATTAGCTATTGCTCCTTATTTTGTCATTTAATCGTTGAATTTGGATTTATGGTAATCATTTTTAAGTTATCACAATCTACTTTCTGGTGTTACTATACTACATCATGCATAATTCAAGAATCTTCTGGTGCTTCCATTTAGCCACCCCCCCACATTTGTATTATTGCTTTTATACATTTTATCTTTATGTATGTTATAGACATCATCAGTTCAGTTCAGTCACTCTGTCATGTCTGACTCTTTGCAACCCCATGAACTGTAGCACNTTTAAGTATATAGACATGTAGTTGATTTTTGTATGTTGTTCTTGTCATTCAATCTTGCTTGCTGAACTCACTAATTAATTGCAGGACCCTTTTTTTGTAGGTTCCTTGTTTTGCTTTTTTAAATGTAGATGATCATATCATCTATAAATAGGGACAGTTTTACTTCTTCCTTTTAAATTTGTGTTTATGCACTGGCTAGAATGTCTACTACTATCTTGAATAAGAGTAATGAGAATGGACATCCTAATCATGTTTCTGAGCTTAAGAGGAAAGCATTAGGTTTTTCACGTTAAGTATGATACTATCTGTAGATTACCTGTAGGTTTTTATAAATGCTTTTTATCACGTTTTTATCAAGCTGAGAAAACTGTTTTGGTTCTTGTTTGCTGAGAGTGTTTGTTGTGAGAGTACTGGATTTTGTCAAATGCTTTCCTGTGTCAATTGTTCTAATCATATGGTTCTTTTCTTTATTCTTTTGATATGGTGGATTACAATTAAGTGATTTTCAAATATTGAACTGGTCTTGACTATTGCAAATTATTTCCAGTTGGTTGTACTGATTAATTCTTCTTATACATTACTATATTCAATTTGCTATTGTTTTGTTTAGGATTTTCCCATCGAAATATCATGAGATAAAAAAATAAATTTCATGAGATGTACCAATCTCTTGTTTTCTTTCTTTGTTCTGTATATTTCTGGCTTTTGTGTCAGGGTAATCCTGCCCTCATAAATTGAATTGGGAACTGTTCCTTCTTCCATTTTATAAAAGTGATTCTGTTAAATTGGTGTTAATTCTTTAAGTGTTCGGAATTGTCTTTTCATAGGTAATTGATTCTCTGTCTCTTATCTTTCATGGTTTGAACATAAGCTCTGTAAATAAACAGGGATAAAAATCTGCCCCTTTTATCTTACATGATATTTTTCTGAAACATGTAGAGATAAAACCCAATTCTTAAATGCAGTCAATAGCTGGATATGATCAATCATTCAGCTGACCTTACTTAACATGATCTCATGCATTCAGAATGCTTAGGTAAAGCTGTACTACAGGTATAAATCAGTCAGGAAGTGCATTTAGGAAAACTTTGATTAATACTACCTGCTGTCTATTCTTGCCACATTGTTAGATTAGCATTTACTTTACGATTCATAACTAGCCTTACAACTCAGCTACCCCCAGTGAATAAAAAACAAGAGAGGAGTTGTCATTTCCTTCTGCTCTCCCACATGGAACTGGGAAGGATGGGCTCAAATATTGTTTATTTTATAAATCATATTTAAGCTTGTCTATTTATCCATCCATCCATCCATCATATAGCTATCCTTAGATATTATCTATTGAAGTTTCATATTTTATAAATAAGGTAATTAAAGATTCTTAACAGGATGTTAAGATTTTGGAAACAGAATTTCTTATTGTTATCATTAGACCTGGTTATACTGGTTGATATAAGAAATGAGATGAGTCAATTCTCTACCTCTTTCCTAAAGAGAAATTGCTTTTTTATACTTGGCTTTAAAGTATATTGGGAGCTATAGGCCAAGGGATCAAGACATTGATGACTTAGTTGCAGCAATGTTAAAACTACTGGTTGTTGTTATGCCTCTTAAGCCAATTTTATATGAACTGTTTTTCCCTATATCTGTTTGCAGAAGGGCCATGGATTACTACAGAAAACATGCAGCTGTCATTCTGGCCATATTGTCTCTGTTTCTGCAAATTCTCCATTCCTTTCCTGATGGAGAGTTTACAATGCAGGGTATGTAACCAAACTTGGGTTTGCAGTAACAAGAAAGCACGCATTTCTAAAGGTACATCAATAACTCCATTAATTACATTTCTACCTCCTTTTCAAATGTGATAAATCTGTGCCACTGGGTATATATCGAGGCACTTTTAGATTGTGAACATAAAATTAAATTAGGTTTCAAAAATGTACAGTGAAAATGATATCTTACATGTCCATTGAAACAGCAGCTTGTACATTTCCATCTGAAATAGATTCCTGATTACTCTTTATCTGAGTTTTACAAGCAAAAAATGCTCCTTATTCAGTTTAGCTTGTTGGTTTCTTTCTCTCTTTTTTTTTTTTTACATTTATTCCAGAAGATTTGAGATTATTTTAACATTGCCTTTGTAGATGAATTTTCATATCAGTTAACAAGTTAGAAAACAAAACCACTTTATGCAGTAAATTTTTTTGCTCTATTTTCTGAAACATCTCATATAGTAGCTGATACTACCCCATCTGCTATGAAACTGCGAGTTACTATTGGTGATGATTTTTCTCTAGACAAGTGGTAATATTTTAACCCCTGTTCCCAAGTGCAGATGCCAGATCTAGTAGCAGGCTGTCCCACTCACCAAGCTTTCTCAATTCTGACAAGTTTTCCTCTGTCAGTATTTGGAGTTTCTATGGGGAAAAGAAATAGTAGATTCTAAAGTGCAAAGTATTTTGCCTCTGGGCAAAATTCTTCTTTTGGATGAGCATGGTGTTTTCATCTGTCAAGTCTTGCACTACCTATAGACATACTATCAGCACTGAAAGTGAGAAGTCATTCTTAAAGAATCTTCTACTACTGAGCTGTCCCATGCTTCCTAGCTGCAAAAATTATTTTCCAATGAAAATAATCATAGTCAGGACAAAAGATATTGTGTATGAAGATGAACATACAACCAAAAAGTGTTTATTTATTTTAACTTCCAATAGAAAAAAAGAATATTTGTTGTCCTATAATAAGGAATCATTCATAGTTTTTTTAAAAAAATTTTTTTTAGATTATTTTACCCTTTGCCTTTTTCTTTCTTTCTTTCTTTCTTTCTTTTTTTTTTCTTTCTGAGTCTCTTTTTTTAAATTTGTTATTTTTGGTGTTAGGTTTTCTTGAATGCAAGCTNTAATAAGGAATCATTCATAGTTTTTTTAAAAAAATTTTTTTTAGATTATTTTACCCTTTGCCTTTTTCTTTCTTTCTTTCTTTCTTTCTTTTTTTTTTCTTTCTGAGTCTCTTTTTTTAAATTTGTTATTTTTGGTGATAGGTTGTCCTGAATGCAAGCTAAAAGAAAACAAATACTTCTCCAAGCCAGATGCTCCAATCTATCAGTGCATGGGATGCTGCTTCTCCAGGGCATACCCCACTCCAGCGAGGTCTAAGAAGACAATGTTGGTCCCCAAGAACATCACCTCGGAAGCCACATGCTGTGTGGCCAAAGCATTTACCAAGGTGAGGACCTAAAGGGCCCCAGAAACTTTCTAACAGTTCAGCCAGAGAAATGTCCTCATAGCACATCCATGGGCTTCATGCCAGAGGTCCTTCAGTGGGCATTTGTAGAGTGAAGGGCTGAGCTTGTCTGCTTTAACCAAGACAGTCAGCAACCTTGTGGGCAGAGGCTGGATCTATCCAGAATGAAGAAAGTGGACAGAGGTGATAAGAGGCAGGTTGGGAAAGAACATAAAATATTTATACAGTGCAGATCTAAGCTTTCGGAATGAAAATATCAGCTGAAAAGGAGACTATGCAAATATAGCAAGCATCTATTTTTTAAAGTACTTATTTATTTCTTTGGCTGCACAGGGTCTTAGTTGTAGCACTCAGGATGTGGGATCTTTAGTTGTGGCAGGTGGGATCTAGTTCTCTGACCAGGGATGGAACCTGGGTCCCCTGCACTGAGAGCTAGAGTCCCAGCCACTGGACCAGCACAGAAGTCCCATCTAGAAACCATCTATTCAGTTCCGCTGGCTAGAGACAATTTTACTGAACAGTTTTCAATTTTACTAGCCTACCTATCTATCCATCGACATCTATCATCTGTCTTTTTTTCCCTTCCCCTTTAGGCCACAGTGATGGGAAATGTCAGAGTGGAGAACCACACCGAGTGCCACTGCAGTACTTGCTATTATCACAAATCTTAAATATTTTGCAATGGGCCGTGTTGATGATGGCTGATTTGCTCAAAAGGAAAATTAATTTGTCCAGTGTCTATGGCTTTGTGAGATAAAACCCTCCTTTTCCTTGCCATACCATTTTTATCCTGCTTTGAGAATATACTGCAGCTTTATTGCTTTTCTCCTTATCCTACAATATAATCAGCAGTCTTGATCTTTTCATTTGGAATGAAATATGGCATTTAGCATGACCATAAAAAGCTGGTTCCACTGGAAATAAAGTCTTTTAAATCATCAATCTATCACTGAATTCTAATTTTTTCTGAAAAGTTTNAGCTTTATTGCTTTTCTCCTTATCCTACAATATAATCAGCAGTCTTGATCTTTTCATTTGGAATGAAATATGGCATTTAGCATGACCATAAAAAGCTGGTTCCACTGGAAATAAAGTCTTTTAAATCATCAATCTATCACTGAATTCTAATTTTTTCTGAAAAGTTTCAAGCCAGTTACTTTTGATAGGATTAATGGAAGGGAGTGAGCCAGTGGGTGAGCTGGGTTCCCCTGTAGTCAATGGCCTAATACTGGAGAATCTTATTATAACCAAGCCTTCCAGAGCAAGCTGTGAACCCCTCAGACAGTGGGCTACTCATGAGACAATCCATTGGGGTGAAGGAAGAAAATATAACTTCTATTTCTATTCATTTGCATATTGTCTTTAGATGCCCATTTGGGTGAGTTTTATAGAAGTACAGATACGTTAAAAAATAGAACTGATAACAGATAAGGCTTTAAACAAACTTCATTCATCACCAATTTGTCAAGATTCCATTTCAAAGTGAAAAACCAATTTCTAACAGGTTGGTAAACACAGCAGATGGCAGGGTGAAAAATTAAAGTGAGTGCCTGTGCCTTTAAAGAAACACTGAAATGTGCACACATTACTTAACCTGTTCATTCATTTATTTACATATAGTTTTGGGTGTATAAAATTTATAAATAAATACATATGTGGATATGGGGATGTTTGGTCACAAACTTTTTTACTGAAAATTTTAAATTAAAAAAAAAAAAAAANATTAAATTAGGTTTCAAAAATGTACAGTGAAAATGATATCTTACATGTCCATTGAAACAGCAGCTTGTACATTTCCATCTGAAATAGATTCCTGATTACTCTTTATCTGAGTTTTACAAGCAAAAAATGCTCCTTATTCAGTTTAGCTTGTTGGTTTCTTTCTCTCTCTCTTTTTTTTTTTTACATTTATTCCAGAAGATTTGAGATTATTTTAACATTGCCTTTGTAGATGAATTTTCATATCAGTTAACAAGTTAGAAAACAAAACCACTTTATGCAGTAAATTTTTTTGCTCTATTTTCTGAAACATCTCATATAGTAGCTGATACTACCCCATCTGCTATGAAACTGTGAGTTACTATTGGTGATGATTTTTCTCTAGACAAGTGGTAATATTTTAACCCCTGTTCCCAAGTGCAGATGCCAGATCTAGTAGCAGGCTGTCCCACTCACCAAGCCTTCTCAATTCCGACAAGTTTTCCTCTGTCAGTATTTGGAGTTTCTATGGGGGAAAGAAATAGTAGATTCTAAAGTGCAAAGTATTTTGCCTCTGGGCAAAATTCTTCTTTTGGATGAGCATGGTGTTTTCATCTGTCAAGTCTTGCACTACCTATAGACATACTATCAGCACTGAAAGTGAGAAGTCATTCTTAAAGAATCTTCTACTACTGAGCTGTCCCATGCTTCCTAGCTGCAAAAATTATTTTCCAATGAAAATAATCATAGTCAGGACAAAAGATATTGTGTATGAAGATGAACATACAACCAAAAAGTGTTTATTTATTTTAACTTCCAATAGAAAAAAAGAATATTTGTTGTCCTATAATAAGGAATCATTCATAGTTTTTTTAAAAAAATTTTTTTTAGATTATTTTACCCTTTGCCTTTTTCTTTCTTTCTTTCTTTCTTTCTTTTTTTTTTCTTTCTGAGTCTCTTTTTTTAAATTTGTTATTTTTGGTGATAGGTTGTCCTGAATGCAAGCTAAAAGAAAACAAATACTTCTCCAAGCCAGATGCTCCAATCTATCAGTGCATGGGATGCTGCTTCTCCAGGGCATACCCCACTCCAGCGAGGTCTAAGAAGACAATGTTGGTCCCCAAGAACATCACCTCGGAAGCCACATGCTGTGTGGCCAAAGCATTTACCAAGGTGAGGACCTAAATGGCCCCAGAAACTTTCTAACAGTTCAGCCAGAGAAATGTCCTCATAGCACATCCATGGGCTTCATGCCAGAGGTCCTTCAGTGGGCATTTGTAGAGTGAAGGGCTGAGCTTGTCTGCTTTAACCAAGACAGTCAGCAACCTTGTGGGCAGAGGCTGGATCTATCCAGAATGAAGAAAGTGGACAGAGGTGATAAGAGGCAGGTTGGGAAAGAACATAGAATATTTATACAGTGCAGATCTAAGCTTTCGGAATGAAAATATCAGCTGAAAAGGAGACTATGCAAATATAGCAAGCATCTATTTTTTAAAGTACTTATTTATTTCTTTGGCTGCACAGGGTCTTAGTTGTAGCACTCAGGATGTGGGATCTTTAGTTGTGGCAGGTGGGATCTAGTTCTCTGACCAGGGATGGAACCTGGGTCCCCTGCACTGAGAGCTAGAGTCCCAGCCACTGGACCAGCACAGAAGTCCCATCTAGAAACCATCTATTCAGTTCCGCTGGCTAGAGACAATTTTACTGAACAGTTTTCAATTTTACTAGCCTACCTATCTATCCATCGACATCTATCATCTGTCTTTTTTTCCCTTCCCCTTTAGGCCACAGTGATGGGAAATGTCAGAGTGGAGAACCACACCGAGTGCCACTGCAGTACTTGCTATTATCACAAATCTTAAATATTTTGCAATGGGCTGTGTTGATGATGGCTGATTTGCTCAAAAGGAAAATTAATTTGTCCAGTGTCTATGGCTTTGTGAGATAAAACCCTCCATTTCCTTGCCATACCATTTTTATCCTGCTTTGAGAATATACTGCAGCTTTATTGCTTTTCTCCTTATCCTACAATATAATCAGCAGTCTTGATCTTTTCATTTGGAATGAAATATGGCATTTAGCATGACCATAAAAAGCTGGTTCCACTGGAAATAAAGTCTTTTAAATCATCAATCTATCACTGAATTCTAATTTTTTCTGAAAAGTTTCAAGCCAGTTACTTTTGATAGGATTAATGGAAGGGAGTGAGCCAGTGGGTGAGCTGGGTTCCCCTGTAGTCAATGGCCTAATACTGGAGAATCTTATTCTAACCAAGCCTTCCAGAGCAAGCTGTGAACCCCTCAGACAGTGGGCTACTCATGAGACAATCCATTGGGGTGAAGGAAGAAAATATAACTTCTATTTCTATTCATTTGCATATTGTCTTTAGATGCCCATTTGGGTGAGTTTTATAGAAGTACAGATACGTTAAAAAATAGAACTGATAACAGATAAGGCTTTAAACAAACTTCATTCATCACCAATTTGTCAAGATTCCATTTCAAAGTGAAAAACCAATTTCTAACAGGTTGGTAAACACAGCAGATGGCAGGGTGAAAAATTAAAGTGAGTGCCAGTACCTTTAAAGAAACACTGAAATGTGCACACATTACTTAACTTGTTCATTCATTTATTTACATATAGTTTTGGGTGTATAAAATTTATAAATAAATACATATGTGGATATGGGGATGTTTGGTCACAAACTTTTTTACTGAAAATTTTAAATTAAAAAAAAAAAAAAAGAAAGACCACTGTTTTAAGGTTTGGTAAAGCCAAAATTGTCCCTAGTCTGAAGTTGCTTTCCACTGGCTTATGCCTAACCACAGTTCCTGGCAGCCAGGTTATAACCAAACAGTGGCTAAGGTAAGGATAACATCCTCTAGCATTCCATTTTTACATCCAGATGGAGATGAGCAAGTTATGAACAAAGAATTCACTGAGTGCTCACTGTGGACTTGGAGAAGGACCAAGTACTTGCACTTAGCTGTGTCCAAATGCTTAGGAGTAGTGCCCTGCTTCGAAACCACATTTATTGCGCATTTATACTTATAAACAGAGATAGACCATGGTTTTTACCCACTAAATTATATTAGCTATGGTAGAGATCAAAACCACCCGAAAGTTCAATTCCTAAAGGAGCCAGAATTAAAAAACAAAACACACTGGTTACAGATAAGGTTTAAAAAAAAATTCATTCATCACCAGTTTGTCAAGATCCCATTTACGGGTAAAAAATCAATTTCTAACAGGTTGGTAAAAACACCAGGTGTTAGGATGAAAAATGAAAATGAGCACATAGTACATGTGCTTTAAAGAAACACTGAAATGCACACACATTAGCTCATTCATTTGCTTATTTATTACACATTTATTTAATGTCCAGTAAGTGCTGGTCTCTGGTTAGATGTTGGAAATTCAGAGATATCAGGATTCTATGGAAGGTAAGATTGAGAAAACAGAATGCAGCGTAACTTAAGAAAACCATGGTGCTGATCATGAGTTCATTCAAACATTTAACTGATATTCACTGAGAATCTACACGTGTCAGGTCTTCAGAACTTGTTTGAAGGATACAGCAGGAGAAGAAAGCTAGGGACCCACCATTGACTGGAGCGCTCCTGTCCATCTGAGGGTCATCTTATTGGACAGAGGGGATGGAACGAGTAATGAGAGAGGAACTGGACATCCCCATGGGCATTCAGGGCAGCCAAATCTACCCTGGAGAGCACTACAATAAGATACAGACTGCCCTGAAACAATCCACAGTCAGGTAGGGAGGAGAGACATAGAAAAGAATTAAGATCAAGTGAGACACAAATCGGGCTTCCCAGGGGCTCAAGTGGTAAAGAACCTGCCTGCCAATACAGGAGACATAAAGGATGTGGGTCCTATCTGTCAGGAAGAGCCCCTGGAGGAGGGCATGGCAACTCACTCCAGGATTCTTGCCTGGAGAATTCCATAGACAGAGGAGACTGGTGTGCTATGGTTCATAGAGTCACATAGGGTCGCAGTGTCGGACTCAACTGAAGCAACTGAGCTCGCAGCAAGCATGCACAATATGCAAATCAGGTGCTCTGTGACAACCTAGAGGGGTGGGAGGAAGGTTCAAGAGGGAGAGGGCATATATATACCTATGGCTGATTCACGTTGATGTATGGCAGAAACCAACACAATACTGTAAAGCAGTTATTCTAGAAATAAATAAAAAATAAAGATCAAGTGAGATGATGCTATGGGAAAAGTATGGGTTTTGGGGGCATTCAGTGAGGGACAGTTAACTCATTCTCCAGTGGAGTTCATCATGGGGTGCTTCACAGGAAAGGTGATACTTGAGTTGAAGCTAGAGGATAAGCAGACAGGTGGGGGAAGGGTTTGGTCTGGTTTGAGGAAACAGCATATGTAAACAGGACACAGGTAAACGTCCTGAGATGCGAACCAGTGTGCTGGTCACAGAATGACAAGCAGTTCAGAGTGCCTGGACTTCACGGAGCTGGATGGAGGGCTGCAGCTGCAGAGACAAATGGACACCTGTAGTCGAGTCATGCAAATAAAATGCAGAGAAATAGACACTCCAGCTCGGACCCATGCTTCTCAAACTAGGGGGCTTGAAAGTTCTGGCAGCCATAGGATTAAACATCCCCCTTTCTAAAGACCAATTTTGCTTGAAGATTTGGGGACATGTTATTTTAATTTCAAAATAAAAACAGAGATGTTATAGAGTAGAATGCAAAATTGACAAAATGAGTTTAAAAAGTAGGACTTGAAACTTCACATTGTGGGTGGGGCCTTCTGGACTGTGCTCTTTTGACCCTTCCCAACCTCCTGGGGTCTGGTTCACTCTTCTTGCATTCAGTTCAGTTCAGTCGCTCAGTCGTGTCCGACTCTTTGCGACCCCATGAACCTCAGCACACCAGGCCTCCCTGTCCATCACCAACTCCCGGAGTTCACTCAGACTCACACCCATTGAGTCAGTGATGCCATCCAGCCATCTTATCCTCTGTCATCCCCTTCTCCTCCTGCCCCCAATCCCTCCCAAAATCAGAGTCTTTTCCAATGAGTCAGCTCTTCGCATGAGGTGGCCAAAGTACTAGAGTTTCAGCTTTAGCATCATTCCTTCCAAGAAATCCCAAGGCTGATCTCCTTTAGAATGGACTGGTTGGATCTCCTTGCAGTCCAAGGGACTCTCAAGAGTCTTCTCCAACACCACAGTTCAAAAGCATCAATTTTTCAGCCCTCAGCCTTCTTCACAGTCCAACTCGGTGTACTTAAGTGGAGAGTTTGATAAGTGCTATTAAAGGAATAATAGGTCCCACTTTGCACTTTAGAAAACTCATTCTGGCAGCAAGTAAATGGTGATTTGATGAGAGACTGGTCACAGGATCTTGAGTCTGGTCCCTCATCAAACTGTCTCGGCAGGAGGTGGTGGTGGCCTACTGGCAGAGAGAGTGAGGGTAAGAGGTGGGGACAGAATTGGGAGACATTAGGAGAAAATGAAGAGATGATTGTGACCCAGCCTGGCTAAGAAAGTGGACTGTGATGTCTTTGTTTGTTTTCAGTTGCTCAGTTGTGTCCAACTTTTTGCAGTCCAACTCTCTTGACTTCTTGGATCACTGATGACTGTTCCCAAAACTGGGAAATAAAAAAGGTCTGTGTGGCAGCAGAGGGGGGAAATGATAGTTTAGATTGGGACATGCCGAGTTGAGATGTCCAAAGGGTATTGGGTAAGCGTGTCTAATAGGCAGCATGAACAGTGCTAGACAGAGCTTAGGAAAGACCTCCAGCCAGGAGGAGTAGCTTTGAGTGAGGAGAAGTATGTCAGAGGGACTTCTCTGGTGGTGCAGTGGAAAAGAATTTGCTTGCCAATGCAGGGTTCAATCCCTGGTCCAGGAAAATTCCACATGCTGTGGAGCAACTAATCCCATGAGCTGCAACTATGGAAGCCTGTGCTCCTCGAGCCTGTGCTCTGCAACAAGAGAGGCCACTGTAATGAGTAGGCTGAGCACTGAAACGTAGAGTAGGTCCTGCTCGCCACGACTAGAGAGAGCATGCATGCAGCAACGAAGACCCTGTGCAGCCAAAAACTTTTTAAAAAATGTAAGAGGGAGGCAGGAGAGGTGAGAAGCACCGCTGGAGGAGTCTGTGGCCTCAAATGTGGCTGAACTGGATTAAAGAAGAAAGAAAAAGCTATACTTCTACTTGCTCCCACTTTGTCCTCCAACCATGATCAGAATCTAAGCAATGATCTGTAGTCAAGACCTCTAGTCTACATAAAGCCTTTGCATGAATGAAAAAAATGCCTCTCTGGGCAGGCAGAGCATTTTTTAAAAAATTGAAATATAGTTGATTTATCATGTGATATTTTCAGGTGTATAGCAAAGTGATTCAGTGTTGTACATATATACATAAAATATATATTCTTATTCAGAATCTTTCCCCTCTTACGTTATTACAGAGTATTGAGTTTAGTTCCCTGGAGTATACAGTAGGTCCTTGTTGGTTATCTATTTTATATAGAGTAGTGTGTATATGTTAATGCCAAACTCCTAATGTATCCCCTAAGCCCTTTCTCCTTTGGTAACTATATGTTTGCTTTCTATGTCTATGAGACTATTTCTTTTTCGCAAATAAATTCATTTGCATCATTTTTAAAGATTTCTCATTTAACTGATATCATACGATATTTGTCTTTGTCTGAGTTCACTTAGCATGGTAATCTCTAGCTCCATCTATGTNATAGAGTAGTGTGTATATGTTAATGCCAAACTCCTAATGTATCCCCTAAGCCCTTTCTCCTTTGGTAACTGTACGTTTGCTTTCTATGTCTATGAGACTATTTCTTTTTCGTAAATAAATTCATTTGCATCATTTTTAAAGATTTCTCATTTAACTGATATCATACGGTATTTGTCTTTGTCTGAGTTCACTTAGCATGGTAATCTCTAGCTCCATCTATGTTGCTGCAAATGGCATTATTTCACTGTTTTTTTATGGCTGAGTAATTTCCATTCTACGTATACACCACATCTTCTTCATCCACTCATCCGTCAATGGATGTAGTTACTTTGCTTCTATGTCTTGGTTACTGTAAACAGTGTTTCTGTGAACCTTGAGGTATATGTAACTCCAGCTATGTACCCAAGCAGAGCATCTTGAGTAAATGACTTCATACTTAAATGGCATAGACGAGTGGATGTCAGGCAGTCCTTATCCCCTAGCTGGGCACCTCTGTGCAATCGTACACGGCAGCTCTGCTCACAATCTCATCATCGTACTATGACTTGTTGCATTTTGTAGAGATAATGTCTTACATTGGCAACAACCCCAGTTGACATCTACGATTCCAAATGTTGATGTCTTCATTATCCTTACACTGCTCAGAAATGTCTGGAGAAAATACTGCCCCAAGTTGTTTTCTTTTGCTCTTGTCATCTCTGGGGGAAACTAAAGGAACTGAACATAATTTTGTCCAACAGGAAGGGAAAACTAAAGAATCCACGTGGAGATGACCACGAAACTGGCACGAAGAGCTTGGTTAGCAACACAGACCTCAAGAGAGGTCCAGCTGTGCTGTGCTGTGCTTAGTCACTTAGTCATGTCTGCCTCTGCAACCTCATGGACTGTAGCCCACCAGAATTCCCTGTCCATGGGGATTCTCTAGGCAAGAATACTGGAGTGGGGTACTATGCCCTCCTCCAGGGGATCTTCCCAGCCCAGGGATCGAACCCAGGTCTCCCACATTACAGGTGGATTCTTTACTGTCTGAGCCACCAGGGAAGCCCCAAGTGGTCTAGAGAGGTCTGCTTATTTGATGAAAAGTTAATCAACACCAAATTACCTGCCATTAGTATGGCACCTTTACTTTCTCAGAAAGCCCTGCAATGATACCTCAGTGAGTCTCACTCAGCCCTTCATGTACCAAAAGTCAAGGCAGGTGGCACCATCTCCATCTGACAGTTAGATAAACTGAGGCACAAAAAGCTTCAGCTGCTCAAGGACTGGGGAGGCATGGAATTCTGGGTTTCCCCATCTCTAATTTTGGGTAGCTTCTTTTAAATTCCATTGTTTTCTCAAAGGATGACACTTTCACTTTACCAACAAAGGACTCATTTCTCCATGGATACTGAATATGACAACTCTCTTGGGGGTTTGCCCAGGGTAAAGAAGCCATCATACTAAAAAAAATTGAAATTTGAATTGTAATTGTGACTTGTCCATTGATGTTCTATCTCGAAGTGTGAACTTCATCTTTCTTTCTCCTCTTGACTCACTCAACACCTCCTCCAGGAACTTTCTTTTTGAACTTAATTAAGATAAACACAAAGAAATTTCTTTGTTTTGAAAGCCAAGTAGGATTTCCATATTCTCCTCTTCAAAACTATGTAGCACATGGAATTGTAAATATTAAACACTGCTGTTTTCGCGAAGAACTGAAGCTGGTTTTGAGTTTCCTTGAATAGAAGAGAGAAGTTAATTATTGCATGCAACTTCAAAACAGGAGATATAAAAAGGAAATAACTGTTGAATGTTTTTAATAAATTCCTTTTTTGCCCCCCCAGAAAATACATATTCATAAAAGTATTTTCCTACTGAACTAGACTCCCAGGGCTTACTTGTCTGAAGGACTTGAAAGCTGAGGTTTGGGGGAAAGAGTGAGGAAAATGGGGGTCAGGTAGGACACTCTGAAGAAGTGGCCGAAAACTTGGCAGGTGATCAAAAGTTTCTAAGAAGGTTTTCAAAGGAGAGATTCTGTCTTTTTAAAGCTATTTTCATTAATGGAATGTTTTAAAAATGGAGGATAGTAAATGGCAAAGCACAAAAAAATGTATCAATTTTCTCCAGATGCTTTTGATCAGAAAGTGTGTTTGAAACCTAGTCACATATTCAGTTGTAAATTGCCTGTGAATGGTAATTGATTTTCAGCTAAATTGACAGTAAGTAGAATTTCAGGATGTGCAAATTTCCTTCTACACACCTTTTTCTCAATTGCCATTCATGTTGGAGATAATTAGAAAAAGTCAGCATTAGTGGTTGGACTAGGAAATGGAGGGCAAAAGGGAGGCAGAGTAGAAGTAGCAGTTTGCCCAAGACAGCTCCTGAGGAAGAAAGGAAATCTGAGCTTGACACAGAAATGCACCCCAGCTTGGATGAAATGCAGGAAGTGGGAAGGGCATGTGGATTGCTGGCAGACACTTGGATTGATGAGGTGGTGGTTATTGTTCAGTCACTCACTCATGTCTGACTCTTTGTGACCTCACGCACTGCAGCAGGCCAGGCTTCCCTGTCCTTCACTATCTCCTTGAGTTTGCTCAAACTCATGTCCATTGAGTCAGTGATACCATCCAACCATCTCATCCTCTGTTGCCCCCTTCTCCTGCCCTCAGTCTTCCCCAGCATCAGGGTCTTTTCTAATGAGTTGGCTCTTCGCATCAGGTGGCCAAACTATTGGAGCTTCAGCTTCAATATCAGACCTTCCAGTGAACTTTCAGGCTCGACTTCCTTTAGGATTGACTTGTCTGATCAAGTCAAAGGACTGACTTGTTTGATCTTGCAGTCCAAGGGACTCTTAAGACTCTTCTCCAACACCGCAGTTCAAAAGCATCAATTCTTTGGCACTCAGCCTTCCTTATGGTTCAGCTCTTGCATCTGTACATGACNGACTCTTTGTGACCTCACGCACTGCAGCAGGCCAGGCTTCCCTGTCCTTCACTATCTCCTTGAGTTTGCTCAAACTCATGTCCATTGAGTCAGTGATACCATCCAACCATCTCATCCTCTGTTGCCCCCTTCTCCTGCCCTCAGTCTTCCCCAGCATCAGGGTCTTTTCTAATGAGTTGGCTCTTCACATCAGGTGGCCAAACTATTGGAGCTTCAGCTTCAATGTCAGACCTTCCAGTGAACTTTCAGGCTCGACTTCCTTTAGGATTGACTTGTCTGATCAAGTCAAAGGATTGACTTGTTTGATCTTGCAGTCCAAGGGACTCTTAAGACTCTTCTCCAACACCGCAGTTCAAAAGCATCAATTCTTTGGCACTCAGCCTTCCTTATGGTTCAGCTCTTGCATCTGTACATGATGGCTGGAAAAACCGTAGCTTTGACTATACAGACCTTTTTTGGCAAAGTGATGTCTCTGCCTTTTAATATGTTGTCTAGGTATGTCATAGCCTTCCTTCCAAGGTGCAAGCATATTTTAATTATTTCATGGCTGCAGTCACCATCCATGTGATTTTGGAGCCCAAGAAAATAAAGTCTGTCAGCGTTTCCATTGTTTCCCCATCTATTTGCCATGAAGTGATGGACCAGATNAGATTCTATATTAATTTAAAATAAAGTCCTTGAAGCAGTCTTCTGTGGAAAAAAAAAAAAAGAAGCCAGGCAGGGACTTCCCTGGGGCTTCAATGGCTAAGACTCTGAGCTCCCAATACAGGGAGCCCAAGTTCACTCCCTGGTCAGGAAAACTAGATCCCACATGCTGCAACTAAGACCCGGCACAGCCAAAGATAAATAGATTAAAAAAAAAAAACAACCAGGCAGGGACTTCCCTGGCAGTTCAGTGGTTAAGACTCCATGTTCCCAATGCAGGAGGCATGGGTTTGATCCCTGGTTGGGGAGTCGAGGAACTTAGATCCCGCATGGTAGAGAAAAAAAGAAGCCAGGAAGATCAACCAATGTGTTTATCACATTGCTGAACAACTAGTAAGTGAATGGAGAGGAATGAATCAAAGATTCTCAAGGAGTGAGTCCCCTTCCTAAATGAATGTGTTTTAGTTCAACGTAGAGAATGCCTGCTTTCTAGCTTAGAGTTGAAATATAGGAAATGTTTATTGAGAGATAAAAACTGATATTAAGAGAATTAAAATTAAATATTTCATTTTACTATTCGTATCCTGCTTAGTTCCAAAGTAAAGCTGTTTCTATAAAAAGTGCTCCTCTTTGTGGGGAATAAGTATAAGATGCCAGCTAGCATATGCGTCTGTGTGTGTGTGTACATGTGTGTGTGTGTCTGTTAGTTGCTCAGTCATGTCCGACTCTTTGTAGTCCACCAAGCTTCTCTGTCCATGGAATCCTCCAGGCAAGAATACTGGAGAGGGTAGCCATTCCTTTCTCCAGGGGACCTTGCCGGCCTAGGGATTGAACCCCGGTCTCCTGCAGGCAGATTCTTTACCATCTGAGCCACCAGGGAAGCTCGCCAGCTAGCATAATAAACAGATGTATCTTCTGTGCTTTGTTATCCTGTGTGTGTCCTAGGCTAGACAAAATGCTTCCCAAATCCGACGGGAACTTCTCCTAAAAGCCCTCTTTCAGAAGTGGGACAGTGATGGCTCAGGGTTTCTGGATCTGAAGGAAATTGATGAACTCTTGTATACATACAAGGAAGGAATGGAAAAAGAATCTATGAAGAAAGGTAAAAACAAAAGAATTTTCTTAAGTTGTGGTAACAACTTGGCTTCAAGTTTCCCAGTATTATGATACGCATGTGTGTTCAGGCATGTCCACCTTCTTGTGACCCCGTGGACTTCAGCCCACCAGTCTTTTCTGCCCATGGCATCTTCCAGGCAAGAGTACTGAAGTGGGTTGCCATTTCCTCATTATTATGATATATATATATACAGTTAAAATATTGGTTGTTCTAAAGCCATGAGATAGCATTTCACACTTCACATGTACTAGTGTGGCTATCATTTTTTTTCAGTTTTATTGAGATACCATTGACATGTAACATTGTGTAAATGTAAGCTGTATGATGTGTTGATTTGATACACTTATACTGTGAAATGATTACCACAGCTTAGTTAATACCTCCATCATCTCACATAATTACCATTTCTTTTTTGTGGTAAGAACCTTTAAGATCTACTCTTTTAGAAACTTTCAAATATATAATATGGTATTGTTAACTATAATCATCACCTTGTATATTAGAATCCTAGAACTTTTCTTGTACTGAAAGTTGGTACACTCATTAATAATGTTTGAGCATCTTGTCATGCGCCTCTGGTCATTTGCATGTCTTCTTTGGAAAAGTGTCTATTCAGTTCCTCTGGCCATTTTTCAGTCCGATTTTTTTCTTGCTATTGAGTTCTATGAGTTTGCTGTATATTTTGGATATTAACTCCTTATCAGATATATGATATGCAAATATTTTCTCCCATACTTTAGGTGGCCTTTTCATTTTGTTGTTACTTTTGCTGTGCAGAAGGTTTTTAGTTTGATATAGCCCCATTAATTTATTTTTGCTTTTTTTGCTTTTATAGTTTGTAATTTTTAAAATGGAAAATAATAGTGTTGGCAAGGATATGAAGAAATTTGAACCCTTGTGCATTGCTGATGAGAATGTAGAAAATGTCAGAGCAATCAGGAGTGAAACTGTTGTAGAGCACTTTGTGCAATATCTTAACTCTACATAGTTAGATTCCTTCTGTGTACCTAGCTGTACATACCCATAAAACAATCCAAATCCACTTCTCAGTCCTGCCTATTTTCCCTTCTCATTTTATCTTTCTGCCTCTACAAGGTCTGATTCACCTCTCAAGTCTGAATGACTTGCAAGTTTCCCCTAAATTTACTTAACTTTGTATTCTCCTTAATGACTTTCTCTTCTTCTGTATTTTTCCTTTTCTGATCAATTCTTCTCAATCAAAAGCTACTAAATTCTCATATAATAAGTTCTCCCCTTCATTTGCTTAGATCCCAGGATAAATGATTTTGCTCTTCACTGGGTTTAAGGATTTATGTGATGACTTTGGCATAACAGATTTCAAATTTTTAAAGTATATGGTGCAATTCAGCCCTTTCAAAAGTCACTGTATTGGTTGATCTTTAAAGTTACCTAAGTGGATCAACTGTCAGCTGTTCTTCATTAATTGTGTCTAATGAGGTGGTTTCCACTTACAAGATGGGAAAACCTCATAACAGAGAACCATGGTCCATGGAAGAAAAAATATTACATGATGACCAGGAGATCTGGGTTCTGATATTTTATTTTTTACTAAGTAAGATTGCTGGGAGAAATATCAATAACCTCAGATGACACCATCCTCATGGCAGAAGTGAAGAAGAACTAAAGAGCATCTTGATGAAAGTGAAAGAGGGGAGTGAAATAGCTGGTAAAGTTCAACATTCAGAAACTAAGATCAGGGCATCCGGTCCCATCACTTCGTGGCAGATAGGTGGGGAAACAGTGGAAACAGTGGCTGACTTTATTTTTCTGGGCTCCAAAATCACTGCAGAGGGTAATTGCAGCAATGAAATTAAAAGACGCTTACTCCTTGGAAGGAAAGTTATGACCAACCTAGACAGCATATTAAAAAGCAGAGACATTACTTTACCAACAAATGTCTGTCTAGTCAAGACTATGGTTTTTCCAGTGGTCATGTATGGATGTGAGAATTGGACTGTAAAGAAAGCC
>SJYA01002500.1:1696178-1729007 GCA_006410615.1 Neotragus moschatus
TGGGGTTGCAAAGAGTTGGACACGACTGAGCGACTGAAATGAACTGAACTGAACTGAAGTGATCACATGACTGTGAGCAAGTTACTGAAATTCTATAGAGCCAGGTATCCTCATGGGTAAAACAGAGGAGTTGGACACAATGATTTCTAGAAGTTAAGGGACCTGAGGATGATGTTATAAGGTTTCACCTGGCTGAGAGTTAGAATTAAAATGAAACAATATACATTACCATATGTAAAATAGATAGCCAGTGGGAATTTGCTGTCTGACTCAAGGAGGTCAGATCCAGTGCTCTGTGACAACCCAGAGGGATGTGATGGGGTGGGAGGTGGGAGAGAGGTTCAAGGAGAACGGGATGTATGTATACCTATGGCTAATTCATGTTGCTGTATGGCAGAAACCAACACAGTACTGTAAAGCAACTATCCTCCAATTAAAAATAAATAAATTGACTTAAAAAAATAGATGATATAGGAATCATCTTGAGTTCAGCATAGGAAGTCACTGTAAGATGTTCCACTGCATATCAGTTGGAGATGCCTTTGATATACCTGGTTTTCCATGAGAAGCAGTTGTTAGAGGCTTTGATTTGCTGTAAGAAGGCAAATTTCCCCCACACGTGAATGAACTTTTGATTAGTTTTTGGTTTTATGTTTCTGTCTTTTAGCTAAACTACATGTCCAATTTCCAAAGCTACACCCTGGGCACGAAGTGAGATTGTCTTCCAAACAGTTTCAGAAATACATAGAATTGGTTGTCTCTGAACTCAGGGGCAATGAAGAAGAAGTTCTGGAAAGTGTTGTGGAGTTTCTGATGAACTCTTTAGAAAGGAGCCATGTTGAGAGTCTGAGGAATTGTGCCAGACAAAAGTGGCTGCACCAAATCCAGCGTGCTGCAGAGACAAGTGGCGTGTCCTTGGAGCCAGTGTACACGGAGACCTTTAAGGCCCTCACCCAGGTGTGCTTTCTAAAGTGATATAAGAGAAAAACATTTCCTCCCAGGTGATGATGTTCAATGGTCGCAAAGGAGGAACACACAAAATTCTCTTGAGAAATCTCTACTATAGATATTTTACTCATTCCAATGTTTTACAATGACCCCAAACCTAGTAAAGATGCAACTGGAATGATTACAGATTGACAAGGTAGAAGCAGAGAGGAAAGGTATAAGCAACAGAATTATGTCTTGGAATTCCTAATTTCATTTGTGCCAAGAGTCAAAGAAACCTATAACAGACAATAAACTGACATTTAAAAAAAAAGCAGTAAGGAGATGTTCAAGCAGTTTAAGCTATATTTCTCTTGCACGCTGTTTTGGGAGTCAGTTTTAGAAGGAACTATTTGGGGGGTGGTGGGAGGGAGGCTTCAGACAGAGGGAATATATGTGTATACTTATGGCTGATTTATGTTGTTGTACAGCAGAAACCAATGCAACATTGTAAAGCAATTACCCTCCAATTAAAAATAAAGTAAAAATAAAAGGAACTATTTAAATTATAAACTCATTATAAAGTAGAATCCAACGTGACACAATAGTTCATAGCACTGCCTAGAAATAAGCTGAGACTATTGCAGAATCCTGTCCCTTAAAAGACGTGACCTGGATGAACCACCATCCATAGCTCTGCTGCCTTCCTCGGACACTTCCAGCTTACTGCTTTTCCCAGGCAGGAACAGCATGGCTGTCTTCTGCAAATATCACAGCTTGCATTGATCCGGGGAAACTATGTCATTTGTCTCAGCTAAATAGCAACACATGATTATGGGAATCATCTCCTGAAAGGCTTAATTTTCCAATATATCAATAATTGGAAATGATGGGACCAGGAACAGTAGACCAATCAGAAAAAGAGATATTGGAATTTCCCTGGCAGTGCAGTGATTAAGACACTGAATTTCCACTGCAGGGGACTCAGCCAAAAAGCAAAAGAATTATTGTTCCAACTTGCTTCAGAAATCTGCCATACCCTTAGAGACATCTTACTACTACATTTTTGTTAGTCTATTGATTTTCTATGTAGAAAAGGAGGAATCAAGAAGGGAAAAGAAAAGCACAAAGAACAAACCCAAGTTTATAGGAAGAGGAGACAAATATCAGAGAAAATGTCTCTCATATTCCCAATTTATACCCACACTTGGCATATGTGTTAACACATAATATTGTTATAATATTTTAGGTACATAGAATTTTCAGTTATTTTAATTAGGCATGGTAGTTGTGGGACTTCCCTGGAGGTCGACTGGTTAGTACTCTGTGCTTCTACTCCAAGGGACATGGGTTTGATCCCTGATCAGGGAACTAGGATCCCACATTCTGTGCAGTACAGCTGAAAAAAAAAAGAAGTACTAGTTGCACATAGTCTGCAATCTGGAGCCCCAAGTAATCCTTTCCCGAAATGATGTAAGTCAAATGTCACAGCCAAACTATGTTAAGAATTCCTTGAGAGCATTTTCCCATATTCACATCATAGTGGATGGTCAAGAAATATGAATCGTCTTTCTTGCCTGAGCTCTCTAAAATAAGCACTTTCAACTGAAGCCCATACAACATGAGTATGGTTCAAAGGGATCCAAGTTTTAAACCTCTAAATATGAGTAGACTTGACAGATTTTTTTTTTTTAGTAGAACTTGTCTGGTTGGCATAAAGTAAATCTATTCTACTCACTGAAACTCAGGTTTCAGGAACAGCTGTGGTGTCAGCCTTTCCCCCACTGTCTATTTATGGTAATATCTGCATCATTTACTCAGGAAAATGAAATTATTGGGGTCAGATGCACAGATTGGCTAATGAAGGGAGGCATGATTAAGAGAATAGCTCTTTGGCAATTGGCAAATAAATGGTCAGAAACATTTTGCCACAGGATGCTGAAGCCCATGGAAATAAGAAGATCAGTGCTCACATTTCCCTCTTAGAAGAAAACCTACTTCTGCCTGATAGAGGGAACGTTCTATTGAGGAATGTAGCTTGTACTTTAGATGATGCTCCGTTTGTTCTGAAAAGAGTGCTCTACAGGGACATGAAGGGGATCAGGTAAGAATTTCTAAAGAGTTTCACCTTTCTTTTGAAAAAAATTCCTTTTGTGAAGTAAAGTAGTACTGAAATCCTTCCTAGTTAGCTGTTCAGGAGAGAAATGCCTCAGATCACCAAAGTTTTTCAAGCAGGAGGTGATAGGTTTCCAGTCTTGGGTGATTTCACCTGATTTTTTCTAGAGCTTGCTCTTGGACATTGGTTTTCATGTAGGGACTTTGCTTCACAGTATCAGTTCAATTATTTGTACCTGCTCTGTAAATTACGTCTCCAGTTCAGTTCTGTTCAGTCGCTCAGTCGTGTCCAACTCTTTGGGACCCCATAGACTGCAGTTCACCAGCCCTCCCTGTCCACTACCACCTCCCAGAGTTGACTCAAACTCATGTCCATTGAGTTGGTGATGCCATCCAACCATCTCTTCCTCTGTTGTCCCCTTCTCCTCCTGCCCCCAATCCCTCCCAGCATCAGAGTCTTTTCCAATGAGTCAACTTTTCGCATGAGGTGGCCAAAGTACTGGAGTTTCAGCGTTAGGATCAGTCCTTTCAATGAACACCCAGGACTGGTCTCCTTTAGGATGGACTGGTTGGATCTCCTTGCAGTCCAAGGACTCTCAAGAGTCTTCTCCAACACCACAGTTCAAAAGCATCAATTTTTCGGCGCTCAGCTTTCTTCACAGTCCAACTCTCACATCCATACATGATTACTGGAAAAACCATAGCCTTGACTAGACGGACCTTTGTTGGCAAAGTAATGTCTCTGCTTTTTAATATGCTGTCTAGGTCGATCATAACTTTTCTTCCAAGGAGTAAGCATCTTTTTATTTCATGGCTGCAGTCACCATCTGAAGTGATTTTGGAGCCCAGAAAAATAAAGTCAGATTATGTCTCTACATCCTATTTAATGGGCTTCCCTTGTAGCCCAGTGGTAAGGAATCTGCCTGCCAATGTAGGAGACTCGGGTTCCATTCTTGGGTCAGGAGGATCCCCTGGAGAAGGAAATGGCAACCCACTCCAGCATTCTTGCCTGGGAAATCCCATGGATGGAGGAGCCTAGTAGGCTACACGCCATGGGGTTGCAAAAGAGTAGGATATGACTTAGCGACTAAACAACAACATCTTGTTTATATATGTTTTCTCTGTTATGATCTAAGCTTATTTTTTTTTGCCTGTCATAGTGTAAGAACTCTATGTCAACTGTTATTGACATTATATCTCTTTGTAGCAGTCTTTTGCCAATAACACTTATAGTCCCAAATCAAAAGCAGCTGGATTCGTATTACAGCCATTATAACAACATAATCACTCTTAATTTCTAGCCCTTTCCATTGTGTCCCCCTAATCTGACTGTATCTGGCTCATCTATCCTCATTTTTTTCTGTACAGTCTTTCTTTTTGTTCAATATACACACTATTAAGCTTATTTTAAAAAATCTTTCTCTCAAGTCAGACTCTCCAAACTGGTCATTTTACCTGAGTCCACTTCTCTGACATATAACACTAATGATTATGGATGGATTGATCTAGTGTCCTGCATGGCTTAGTCTAAAGCCCTCTCCTGTGCCTTTCTCCTTTTCTCATATTCCTGTTCCTCAGCTTTACAGTAGTGGATGAAGGGAAGCCAGTACACGTCCCCCAAGTTCAGCACCATGGGAACATCTACTTCTGGAACCATTCCCGCAAGAAGAGCGATCACAATGGGGCATTCCTGGCTCTGCCCCTTCAGGATGCATATATGAGGATATTTGGGGTCTTGGCTGTTGACACTCTAAGAGATCCCCAGAAAATTAACATCTTCCTACCCCACGAGATCAGATTCTATCAGGTACGACATAGAAAAGTTCTTCAAGATCAATGGTAGGATAGCCTCTCCTATACTTTTTGAAAAAGTAAAACCTGAAACCAGATGAGAGTAAAGCTATGTATATAAATGGTGTCATCATACATACAGTAAAGCTATGTATATAAATGGCATCATACGTGTGTCAGTCTTTGGAGAGGTTCCCTATTACACATGGAGGGACTCAGACTCAGTTGCATATCTATGCCTCAGGTTGTCTGGGAAGCTTGTTAATATGTGTCCCATAGTATTAATTGTAGGAACAGCATTTTCTGCTATAGAACTGAAATCCAACTATTAGACTACTAACTAAAACCCAAAAAGTAGGAATGAATTTATAGAAGAGACATATTTATGTTTTATTTATAGTGGTACCTAGAAATCCTTTCGGAGAAGGCAATGGCACCCCACTCCAGTACTCTTGCTTGGAAAATCCCATGGACGGAGGAGCCTGGTAGGCTGCAGTCCATGGGATCGCGAAGTTGGACACAACTGAGCAACTTCACTTTCACTTTTCACTCTCATGCATTGGAGAAGGAAATGGCAACCCACTCCAGTGTTCTTGCCTGGAGAATCCCAGGGACAGAGGAACCTGGTAGGCTGCCATCTCTGGGGTCACACAGAGTTGGACACGACTGAAGCGACTTAGCAGCAGCAACAGCAGAAATCCTTTGCTTTTTTTACACAAATGGTGCTAAATATGATATGCCTTACCATAGTTCTTGATTTTAGTGTTATAATTTTTGAGGATGAAGAATGAAGGAAAAGCCTAAATGTTTCTCAAATATTCATGTTTTCAAATTAGATCTCAAAAAGGGAGTGGCACTTTGTTATGTCCTGTAATGCTATGGCTTCTTTGGTAAAATTGTTGATTATCCAGTGTTTCTTCTTTAAAATATTATAATAAATTAAACTTAATAGAAAATAAAGTCCGTGATGCTTACTTTTGAACAATAGCAAAAATAAATAAAAATAAAAATCTTTATATCAAGGTTAATATGTGGGTTTTATTCTGGGTTATCAATGGAGTTTTATTTAAAGACTGTGCCCAGTCACTCAGTCATGTTCGACTCTTTGCAACCCCATGGAATGTAGCCCACCAGGCTCCTCTGTCCATGGGATTTCCAGGCAAGAATAATACTGGAGTGGGTTGCCATTTCTTCCTCTAGAGGATCTTCCTGACCCAGGGATTGAACTTGTGTCTCCTGCATTGGCAGGAGGATTTTTTACTACTGAGCCACCGAGGAATCCCCAAATATTAAAATAGGTTTGAGGGGACTTCCCTGGTGGTCCAGTGGTTAAGAATCTGCCTGCCAATGCAGGAGTCATGAGTTTGCTATCTGGTTGGGGAACTAAGATCCCACTTGCTGAGGAACAACTAAGCCTGGGAGCTGCAGGCCACAACCATAAATCCTGCATGACATCAATGAAGATCCGTCAAGCAGCAACTAAGACCCGAGGCAGTCAAATAAATGAATAAGTATTAAGATAACTAACTAAATAAATAGATTTTTGAAATTAGGTCACTTGTTTGAAGATGGTGTTTAAGTATCTTATACTATCTGCTAAATGAAAATAAATGAAAAGAAACTAAAAAAAGGAAAGGCACTTTTAAAAAATATATATATATATTTATTTTATTATTTATTTGGCTGTGCTGGGTCTTAGTTGCAGCATGTAGGATCTTTAGTTGTGGCACCTGGAGAATCCCATGGATGGAGGAGCCTGGTGGGCTGCAGTCCATGGGGTCACTAAGAGTCGGACACGACTGAGCAACTTCACTTTCACTTTTCACTTTCATGCATTGGAGAAGGAAATGGCAACCCACTCCAGTGTTCTTGCCTGGAGGATCCCAGAGATGGGGGAGCCTGGTGGGCTGCTGTCTGTGGGGTCGCACAGAGACGGACACAACTGAAGCGACTTAGCAGCAGCAGCAGCAGCAGCAGCATGGGGTCTAGTTCTCTGACCAAAGATCAAACCCAGGCCCCATGCATGGGGAGTGCAGAGTCTTAGCCCCTGGACCATTAGGGAAGCCCCTGGAAAACACTTTTAAGATTATAAAATAACTAGACCATTTCTACAAGCATTTAAATTTAATTTTAGTGGTTAAGACTCTACACTTCCATAGCAGGGAGCATGGGTTTAATCCCTGGTTGTGGGATTAAAATCCCACATGCTGCACAGTGCAGCCAAAAAGAAAAAAAAATTTTTTTAATTTAATTTTATGAATAAAAATTTCAGTGAAGGAAGATTGAAAATCCTGTGGAGTCACTGGACTGGGATGTAGCAGCAATCAGGAAGTTGCTATCATCTGTTCCCTTGGATGCTCTTGATGTTTATTTACCATTATTTAAATTTTTCCCCTCTCATTTATTGGATGTACAATTGAGGAAGTGGTAGAATCTTTTCCCCGGACATCTTTTTAATAATAAGTTTCATTCTCTTCTGACAAAATGATGTGAAGATATTAAAATGCAAAGTGGAAGAGTATGGTGAACTATACTCCAAATTATCGTTCAGTTCAGTTCAGTTCCGTCACTCATTCGTGTCCGACTCTCTGCAATCCCATGAATCGCAGCACGCCAGGCCTCCCTGTCCATCACCAACTCCCAGAATTTACCCAAACTCATGTCCATTGAGTCAGTGATGCCATCCAGCCATCTCATCCTTTGTCGTCCCCTTCTCCTCCTGCCCCCAATCCTTCCCAGCATCAGGGTCTTTTCAAATGAGTCAACTCTTCACATGAGGTGGCCAGAGTATTGGAGTTTCAGCTTCAACATCAGTCCTTCCAATGAACACCCAGGACTGATCTCCTTTAGAATGGACTGGTTGGATCTCCTTGCAGTCCAAGGGACTCTCAAGAGTCTTCTCCAACACCACAGTTCAAAAGCATCAATTCTTTGGCATTCAGCTTTCTTCACAGTCCAACTCTCACATCCATACATGACTACTGGAAAAAACATAGCCTTGACTAGATGGACCTTTGTTGGCAAAGTAGTGTCTTTGCTTTTTAATATGTTATCTACGTTGGTCATAGCTTTCATGGTCTTATTAGAGAACATGTCAAAGTGAATTCTAAATTGACCTCCTAGCCCTTGGAGGTAAAGGCTCTTGAGTTACCCTTAGATGCCTTGGGTCATAATATAAAATACAGATATTTTTGAAGAATTCGTGGTTCCTCCTAGAGTTTTCTTTGATGTGACCATTTTTTAAAGTCTTTATTGAATGTGCTATAACATTGCTTCTATGATTTGGTTCCATGTCCAAGAGGCATGTGAAATCTTTGCTTCTCAACCAGGATTGAACCCATACCCTCTGCTTTGGAAGCTGAAGTCTCAACCACTGGACCACCAGGGAAGTCCCATCCTAGGGTTTCTTGACAACAAGACCACAGATCAGTTCTAAGGGTTTCTGATCCTTTCTCTGTGGAACAGGCTCTCTTTATGTGTCGAAGAAAACCATGTAATCTAGGATACTGCAGGCTTGGGAACCCAGCATACCTGCACAGCTGATCCGATGACAGTAGCCATGTAGACACACAGACATTAATCTTGCATCAGATTGGGGCAGCTCTTACCCATCTGTCCAAGGCTGGCATTAGTTGTTGGCTTTTAAACATCTTTTTTTCTCATTTCAAAGTTTACCTTGTTCTTATGACACTGCTTTCTGACCACTGATTTCACTGGATGACTATCAGGTTAGATGGATTTTCCGGTAGATCTCTGTTTACTCTTTTGGTTTCATTTTTTCATAGTGGAACCTGAAACACTTTTTAGAACACTTTTGAAATGCCTTTTGAGAACCAATGAATAATTTTTAGGAAGTAGATGATGATTGGGCTTCTCTGGTGGCTCAGTGATAAAGAATCTGCCTGCCAACACAGGAGTTGTAGGTTTGATCAATGGGTCTAGATCTTCTGGGAGGAGGAAATGGCATCCCACTCCAGTATTCTTGCCTGGAAAATCCTATGGACAGAGTCTGGTGGGCTACAGCCCATGGGGTTACAGAGTCTAACACAACTGAGCGACTAAACAACAAGAACAACAGTAACAACAGATAATCATTAATTAAAAAGATAATTCACGGAACTCTCCTGGATGGTCCAGTGGCTAAGAATCTGCCTTCTAAGGCAGGGGATCCAGGTTTAATCCCTGGTAAGGGTATTAAGATCCCACATGCCGGGGGCAAATAAGCCCACCCACCACAATGAAGAGCCCATGTGTGCAACTATTAAGTTCTGATGCCACCAAATAAGCAAAAATAAAATTTTTAAAAAGATAATCCAATTGATGCATTACTGATTATTTCACTATTTTTAAAAGAGAAGGCAATTTAAATTTCTGTCTCTACAGGGTGTTGCCAATGTCTTTAGTACTGCCTATCACTACGTCCACAGCCGGGAGCACATCCTTCATGTTGTGATCACTGGCATCGGCTGGCTCTACAACATCACACCCAGCATCACTGCCATCTCCACATACTTTGTTGAGCCCAACTCAGAGAAGGTAGCTCCTGCTTCAGTTTGTCCAATGAAAGGCACCAGTAGAAGGCTGGCAGGCAGAAGGAGAGTGAGGTTGGGGTATTCATGCTTTTGGCTCTCCCTCTCTAGGTTGCTTTGGGTTAGCTGTGTTCTTCAACAAAAGGCCACTATACGAACAGAATGAAGGGCCATCCCGGGGGCTCAGTGTGGCAAGAGTTCCCGGCCCCCAGGTCTCTGTTCAAGAGACAAGAAGTCAAGTGATCTCTGTGGGTTATGAAAACTGCTAATACATTCTCTTTTTTAACATTTTTGAACAATAGTCCTGCTCAGAATGTCTGCTTGAAGAGGGCTCCATGCCCTCAATGTATGAAATCTTATGTTAATGGGAAATAAGAGATCATAATCCGTTCTTTTTCTTTATCCTTCTTTGGACCACACACATTTCAAATTTACTGTTAAAAATATTTCCCTGTTAGAATAAGACAGCACTCAGCTGTGTTTTGAACATATTCAGTATACAATCTTTGATTCAAGAAGAAAGTGATTTGATACTTAGAGAATGGGGAGGCCAAAAATAAAAGTTGGGAATTGAAAAAAAAAAAAAAGACCACTGTACCTTTAGTCACATGGTCCTCTCTACTTGGCTGTCTTCTCCAGGTTCTGGTAATTGTTTCCTCTCCTTACCTCTTTCGGTTTCCCAGCTGGCTCAGTGGTAAAGAATCTGCCTGTCAAGCAGGAGAAGCTGGTTTGATCCCTGGGTCAGGAAGATTCCCTGGAGAAGGAAATAGCAACCCATTTTAGTATTCGTGCCTGGATAATCCCATGGACAGAGGAGCCTGGCGGGCTACAGTCCACGGGGTCGCAAAGAGTCGGCCATGACTGAGCAACTGACTACCATCACCACCTTCAGGCTAAAAGTGATAGCAGCTCCCCATAAATGTAACTTTTTAAAAAATCTAATTTTTTCACCAAAGTTATTTTTAAGTGTAACAAAATTGCAAGAAAAATCCTAGCATAATTTTTTAAATTGGCTAAGTGATTTAATCTTCATATGGAGGAAGAATAAATGCATGAGAATAGCTAAGAAAATGAAGGATGGGGGGAATTTACAACCGTAGTCTGGGGAAGGATGGCTGAGTCTCAAAGGTTGAAGTGATTAAAGTGAGGTTGATACATTGATAACATAAAAATGTAAAACTTTCTTGCACCAAAGTTATAAACACAATTAATTACCATATATCTGGCAGAGAATAACAGTGTTATATAAAAATCAGTGGGATTTTGAAAATCCAAAAGAAAAATAAACAAAAGAAATTTTATTTTTAAAAAAACCTCATGCAAAATGTCAACAAACATAGGAAAAAATGTTCAGTTGTTTTCATAATGAACACTATTGTTAAAAGAGAAGGCGATTTAAAATTTACTGACAAATTTAAGTAAAAGATAATTTCTCACCTACTGAATTGAAAAACATTTTTTAAACTGTAATTTGAAATGTCTGTTAGATATCTAAGTGGAGATATTGAATAGGCAGTTGGATATATGAGCTTAGTGTTTGGGGGAAATCCAGGCTGGTAAGTAAATTATATTTAAAACCATTCGACTGGTTACACAATGTTGTGAATGTCTCTAATCCCACTGAATAGCACATTTATGAATGGCAAAAATAATAATATTATGCTGTGTATTTTTACCAGAACAACCCAAAACAAAACATAAACCATGAGACTGGTTGCGTTGACCAATAGAATGAATCAGTCTAGGGAAAAAAATTTCTGAGGCCCAAACCTAGAAGCCTGCCAAGTGTTTGGCATCACTGTGGCTCAAAATTATATTGACCTTAACCTATAACTTGAAAAACATTTTATATTGCCTAAGCTTTTTAAATTTTTTTCTATTTATTTGTCCCCAAAAGTCTCAAAGAGAGCATGAAGTTTAAGCATTCCTCTCTGTAATGAAATTTCTACCTCTCTTCAAGGATTCAGACTATGTTTTACGACGTATGATGGTCACAGGGCAGCAGGGTCTAACAGAAATCCACAAGAATCCCTCTGTCATCTTTAGGAAGACATGCATCTTCAGGTATGGGACATACCTCACCACCTGTTTTGTTTGACTGCCAGCTTCTGCTTCTTATGAATATAATGGCTATCATTCTGATTGGGCTTTAAAGGAAAATTACTGTAGACCTTTGTCTGTCTGGATCCTTTCCTCCTTAAGTTCTTTTTAAAACAGGTTTCAATTTTTATTTTTTATAATTTTCTTATTAACACAGAATTAACAAAAACCCACCATGGTTATGAAAAATACACCCACATCACTAATCAGAGCTCATCCTCTTAACGTTAGCTAGCCTGCGGACATTTTCCTTTTTTTTTTTTAATTTAAAGAAGACAGGCTGGTGCAAAGATGGGGAGGAGGCAGAGAATGTTGCCTTTAATAAGTACCCAGTTCTAGATTACCTCGAATGCCTCTCATGTGTGAAATGCAAAGAATGCTATTAAACTACTGCAAAAACAGATCCTAACTAGAATACACCTGCTTAACTAGAATACACTGCTTCTTAGAGGGTCAGCATAGTTGAGTAGGCAGCAACCTATGTCAGGCTAGTAGGCAATTTGACATTTAAGTAACTATGTTAATTCAATTTCAGTTTGGCCTCATACCAGAATGTTCATTCGGTTTTAATCTCCTTTCCATATAGTTATTCCTTGTCCTGGTTAAGAGTTTTATAAGAGTCCTTCTAACACCCAGACTTACAACCCTGGATTCCTGTGTATAACTTAGAGCAGGTGCCTTTTGAGGAACTCTGTTGACCAAGGAAGCTTAGCATGATGCCTCACTACTATGGCTATCATGAAGACATGGCTCAGCTGCAGCTAGGGGTAGGTACAGCCAAACAAGGGCATAACCTTTCTATCATGACAGGATTGGTGTTACGAACTATATAAATGTGCTTTTTTGGCCATACCCACAGCATGAAGGATCTTAGTTTCCCAACCAGAGATTGAACCCATGCCCCTTGCAGTGGAAGCACAGAGTCCTAGCCACTGGGCCACTAGGGAATTCCCTAAATGTGTTTTTTCTGAGGCTGTGCTAAGCACCAGCGTTTTTACAGATACCTAAAAGGAATGACATCTCAATATCATGTAGATGGGGAAAGGGGGAAAGAGATAAAAGGAGGTGTTTATACTTCCCGAGGGAAAGAAGGAGCCGCTACATTTCTATGAAAACCTCAGGTCCCTCACTGACACAGGTGCTTTCAGTGCCCTGCCCAAGTATCTTCTGCCAGGGGCTGCAGATCCTATTGCTAATAACTCACCCTGTAATTGTCCCTGGAGGAGCAAGGGGAGCCCCTCTCCAGGAGGGGCCTATGAGCTCTGTAAACACCTCCCCAACACACACCCAGAGCAGCTTAGAGCTTTGTTGTTGATTTAATTGCTAAGTCGTGTCCAACTCTTTGCGACTCTGTGGACTCCAGCCTATCCAGCTACTCTGTCCATGGGATTCTCCAGGCAAGAATATTGGAGTGGGTCACCATTCCCTTCTCCAGGGGATCTTTCCAATCCAGGGTTCGAAAGCTTGTCTGCGTCTCCTGTATTGGAAGTCAGATTCTTTACCATTGATCCTCCTGGGCCGCCTCTTAATGAGTAATATTTATAGAAGACATGAACTATGTTATGGTCCATGGGGAACTCTACTTGACTCATTTCTACTTCCATGAATCTGTATTTTTAGTTACTAATGGTAGGAGACAGCTGGCTATTCTTAGCATTCTGTAGTGACTCACAGATAGTGGTAACACAACTGTTAAGTCAAGATGTATCTGTTTCTGCTTAGAGCTCTAATAAATGACAAAAGACCTCTCCCCTGCTTCAAGGTGGGGCAGAGTGTGGGCGCAATTTGCCTTCCAAAGCTCCTTTTAGGATCAGGCTGAGTATAAACTTCACCTGAAATCACAGTTTTTAAAATATTTATTTATTTGGCTGCACCTGGTCTTAGTTGCAGCATGCAAACTCTTAGTCACTGTCATGCAGGATCTAGTTCTGTGACAGGGGGTTGAACCAGGCCCCCTGCATTGGGAGTGCAGTCTTAGCCACTGGACCACCAAGAAAGTCCCTTAGCATATTCCGCTTCCCCATCTTGTTTGCCTCAGACCTTCAAAGGTTTCTCCCAAAAGCACTCGCTCAGTGAAAAATTCGCACAGAGCATCCCTTTCTCAGGCTCCACTTCTAGAAAACCTGACCTAACACATTCATCCTTCTTTGAGCATTCAACCAAGACTTATTGGACACTACATAAACAAAAAGTGAATACCCTCAGTTAAGGACAAGTCTATAGTAAAGACAGTAAGGCAGAATTGGACTTCCCTGGAGGTCCAGTGGCTAAGACTCAGCACTCTCAATGCAGGGGGCCTAGGTTCTTTCCCTAGTTAGGGAACTAGATCCTGCATGCTGCAACTGAAACCCAGCACAGCCAAATAAATAAAATTTTAAAAATAAGGCAAAGTAGATGGACATGGAACAACAGACTGGTTCCAGATAGGAAAAGGTATGTCAAGACTGTACATTGTCACCCTGCTTATTTAACTTATATGTAGAGTACATCATAAGAAATGCTGGGCTGGATGAAGCACAAGCTGGAATCAAGATTACGGGGAGAAATATCAATAACCTCAGATATGCAGATGATACCACTCTTATGGCAGAAAGTGAAGAGGAACTAAAGAGCCTCTTGATGAAAGTGAAAGAGGAGAGTGAAAAAGTTGGCTTAAAGCTCAGCATTCAGAAAACGAAGATCATGGCATCTGGTCCCATCACTTCATGGCAAATAGATGGGGAAACAGTAGAAACAGTGGCAGACTATTTTGGGGGGCTCCAAAATCACTGCAGATGGTGACTGCAGTCATAAAATTAAAAGATGCTTGCTCCTTGGAAGAAAAGCTATGACCAACCTAGACAGCATATTCAAAAGCAGAGACATTACTTTGCCAACAAAGGTCCTTCTAGACAAGGCTATGGTTTTTCCAGTATTCATGTATGGATGTGAGAGTTGGACTATAAAAAAAGCTGAGCACTGAAGAATTGATGCTTTTGAACTGTGGTGCTGGAAAAGATTCTTGAGAGTCCTTGGACTGCAAGGAGATCCAACCAGTCCTTCCTAAAGGAAATCAGTCCTTAGTGTTCATTGGAAAGACTGATGTTGAAACTGAAACTCCAATACTTTGGCCACCTGCTGTGAAGAGCTGACTCATTTGAAAAGACCTTGATGCTGGGAAAGATTGAAGTCAGAAAGAGAAGGGGATGACAGAGGATGAGATGGTTGGATGGCATCACTGACTCAATGGACATGAGTTTGAGTCAACTTTAGGAATTGGTGATGGATAGGGAAGCCTTTGTGTCCATGGTGTCGCAAAGAGTCAGACACGACTGAGCAACTGAACTGGACTGAGCTGGATGGAGTCTGACTCTGGTGTAGCTACTTTAGATCACAGGGATCAGGGAGGGTTTCTCTGTGGGGAGCTGAGGGAGCTGAGTCCTGAGAATTTAAGGGGTGGAATGTGTCAGGCAGATGAAATAGCAACAAGGGCTGGTGTAGCTCGAGTGTTATAGGCACAAGAGGAGGTGATTCAGTGTGTTTGGGTGGCATGTTGCGAACAGGCTTTTATTTTGTACCCTCCTTATGTTTATTTGGTTTTGGTTTCAGAGATTTCCTCTTTAAGTGCACGGACAGTTCAGAAGTTGTTTTGGCCTCTGTCTGTGGAGAAAACCACATCGTAGTTCCACTTCGTGAGAGAACAGGAGAAGCTTTGGGTGTTCTCGATGTTAACATTGGCAAGAGTAAGATGTTGTTGTATCGAGAGTTTAAAGATCTACAGAAAATGCTGAAGGTGATCCAGCTTGCCTGCAGTGAAATACTGGGTGAATTATCTGGAGAAATAAAGAAAAACTATATCCNTCAATAACCTCAGATATGCAGATGATACCACTCTTATGGCAGAAAGTGAAGAGGAACTAAAGAGCCTCTTGATGAAAGTGAAAGAGGAGTGTGAAAAAGTTGGCTTAAAGCTCAACATTCAGAAAACGAAGATCATGGCATCTGGTCCCATCACTTCATGGCAAATAGATGGGGAAACAGTAGAAACAGTGGCAGACTATTTTGGGGGGCTCCAAAATCACTGCAGATGGTGACTGCAGTCATAAAATTAAAAGATGCTTGCTCCTTGGAAGAAAAGCTATGACCAACCTAGACAGCATATTCAAAAGCAGAGACATTACTTTGCCAACAAAGGTCCTTCTAGACAAGGCTATGGTTTTTCCAGTATTCATGTATGGATGTGAGAGTTGGACTATAAAAAAAGCTGAGCACTGAAGAATTGATGCTTTTGAACTGTGGTGCTGGAAAAGATTCTTGAGAGTCCTTGGACTGCAAGGAGATCCAACCAGTCCTTCCTAAAGGAAATCAGTCCTTAGTGTTCATTGGAAAGACTGATGTTGAAACTGAAACTCCAATACTTTGGCCACCTGCTGTGAAGAGCTGACTCATTTGAAAAGACCTTGATGCTGGGAAAGATTGAAGTCAGAAAGAGAAGGGGATGACAGAGGATGAGATGGTTGGATGGCATCACTGACTCAATGGACATGAGTTTGAGTCAACTTTAGGAATTGGTGATGGACAGGGAAGCCTTTGTGTCCATGGTGTCGCAAAGAGTCAGACACGACTGAGCAACTGAACTGGACTGAGCTGGATGGAGTCTGACTCTGGTGTAGCTACTTTAGATCACAGGGATCAGGGAGGGTTTCTCTGTGGGGAGCTGAGGGAGCTGAGTCCTGAGAATTTAAGGGGTGGAATGTGTCAGGCAGATGAAATAGCAACAAGGGCTGGTGTAGCTCGAGTGTTATAGGCACAAGAGGAGGTGATTCAGTGTGTTTGGGTGGAATGTTGCGAACAGGCTTTTATTTTGTACCCTCCTTATGTTTATTTGGTTTTGGTTTCAGAGATTTCCTCTTTAAGTGCACGGACAGTTCAGAAGTTGTTTTGGCCTCTGTCTGTGGAGAAAACCACATCGTAGTTCCACTTCGTGAGAGAACAGGAGAAGCTTTGGGTGTTCTCGATGTTAACATTGGCAAGAGTAAGATGTTGTTGTATCGAGAGTTTAAAGATCTACAGAAAATGCTGAAGGTGATCCAGCTTGCCTGCAGTGAAATACTGGGTGAATTATCTGGAGAAATAAAGAAAAACTATATCCTAGGTAATGTGAATGCGGCAACTGTCTGAATTCATAGATTTAATAAGTTTAGGGGAAATCAGACAATACAGTGAAGGATGCATTTCCTAAAATGAATTGTTGCAAAATACAGATCTTTCCACATGGAAGGATTTCCTTCATGCAGTCTTGGACTGATTAGCCTGCCCTATATGTTAGAGCAAAGGGTAAGGAATCACATTTTCTTGCTGGGAGTCATGGTTTTAGAGCTGAAGGACTCATGAAGGCAATATAGAAATAGCATTTATTAAATGCCACATCATGTGTCAAGCACTTTAAATATGGCATTTCAATTAGTCCTTACCATAACTCTAGGAGGTGAATGGTGATTATTTCATTTTACAGACAAGGGAAATAGAGTTCAAAGAAACAAAACCACTCGTACCAAATCACACAGTTAACAAGTAGTAAAGGCTGGATTTGCACCCCAATTTGGGTGCTCTTTCCACCACAATGTGCTTGGGTGCTCAGTTGTGTCCTACTCTTTTGTGATCCCAGCCTGCTCTCTCCATGGGATTATGCTGGCAAGAACACTGGAGTGGGTTGCCATTTGCTCCTCCAGGGGATCTTCCTGACCCAGGGATCAAACCTGTGGCTCCTGAATGGCAAGTGGATTCTTTAGCACTAGGCCACTTGGGAAGCCCTCACAGCATTAACTCACAGGAACACCTCATTTTACAGAGAAAGGAGCTAAGGCCTGTCAAAGTAAAGGTCCAAGAGCTAGCTACTTCAGAGCCAAGAACAGACCCTAGTCCTTGTGATCCCACCTCCACCAGGCCACTCTTACCACAAAATCAGTGTAGGCAGAAGGGAGGGAAGAAGAAAGCATGGAAACCTTTCGTTACCAAGATTGGAATAAATAGAATTAGAGTAACACTGTTGGATAAAGCTGAAACACTTCTAGCCATTACCCAGTGTGGGATAAAAGGGAAAAATAAAGGAAAATTCATATCTTTTGAGCACTATGTGTAAGACCTGAGACTAAGCACTTTTCCATATACCATCTCCTGTTAATTTCCACAGCTCAACAGGAAATCAGGGATCAACTCTTCTCACAGAAAATGAAAAGGGGGTTCAGAGAGACAACTGAACTAATAAGGGTGAAGAGAAGTGAAGTGAAGTCGCTCAGTCGTGTCCAACTCTTTGCAACCCCATGGACTGTAGCCTACCAGGCTCCTCCGTCCCTGGGATTCTCCAGGCAGGAATACTGGAGTGGGTTGCCATTTTCTTCTCCAGGAAATCTTCCCAACCCAGAGATCGAACCTGGGTCTCCCTTATTGCAGGCAGACGCTAATTTACCATCTGAGCCACCAGGGAAGTCAAATAAGGGGTGAAAGTAGGCTTCAAACCAAGGTCCAGCTCCAAATAAAGGCTTCACCTTTTCTCAAAGCCTCTGCCTGTGAACCCCACAGGTTCTGCCTTTTGATTTCATGACGAGAGAAACTAAGATTGTTTAACGCTATAGGATATAGTCTTTTTTCCCTAAAAAGAAAACAAAGGTTTGCTATATTACATTCAGAATCCCGTGAAAAAGCAATATGTGTTCTGAACAGCCGTGTGGGATGTCTTTCTGTTATTCTAGAGATTGAAAGTGTGGGAGAAGTCCAGCGGGCAGGCATTCTCTTCTTCAGAGTCATGCTTCAGGAGCTGCAGGAGTGCCTCGGGCTACTTACATCCTCGGACTTTGTGTCACTGTTGCTGTATGAGTATGACCCTCTGGCAGAGGGCAAAGCCCCACCAGACAGCCAGTCCCCGGATCTGAAAGCCAACATAAAATTAGTACAAGACATCCTGAAAGGGATTATCGTGTTCTTTCATCCAGAGTTGAAATCATCAAGTGACTTAAAAAGTTGGGATCACTGTAAACTGGTAAGTTTCATTAAAAAAAAAAAAACAAAAACCTTTATTGAAGAATAACCCACATGAGTTTAGATATACAAATCTTAATTGCACAAATCCTTGATGCACAAATCTTTGATACACAAAGGCAAAAATTTTTACACAATGAATGTAAGAGGCACCTAGAACAAGAAACAGAACATGAGTGGCATCCCCAAAGTCTTCCTTTTTACCCTCCCCCATCACCAGCCTCGTACACATACACACACTCTCTCTCACACCCCAAGGGTAACCAGAATCCTGATGTCTAACACCATAGATTGATTTTGCCTGTTTCAAAGTGTGTATAGATGGAATTGTGTAAACTTAGGAATCAGGCACTCTCCCTCCACCTGATGATTCCATGATTTTTGTTCTTTGTTTACAGTATGTAAACCAACAGTTAGTCGAAAATATTTGTGACTTTGATCCAACTGCTATGGAACTGAACGTTAACTTAAAGCTCATTGTTGAATACTTTGAAGGTAAATTTCCACTTAATTATAGTCTAAATCTATACCAACAGCAACAAAATACAGTTGCAATCCAGAGATTTTTATTAGGAGAGAATAGAATAGAATAGAATTTTAATAGAATAAAGTGGCTCAGGGTGCAGTGCATGTGTGCTCAGTGGTGTCAGGCTGTTTGGAACCCCATGGGCTGTAGCCCACCAGGTTCCTCTGTCTATGGAATTTTCCAGGCAAGAATGCTGGAGTGGATTGCCATTTCCTACTCCAAGGGATCTTTCCAACTCAGGGGTCGAACCCACATCTCCTGCATTGGCATGCAGATTCTTTACCACGGAGCCACCTGGAAGCCCCAAAGCCCCCAAAATTCAATTTTTAGGGGAAAATAGTTCTGATTATAGTCTTCTAAAAGGAAGGGCATTGTCTGTAATCGATTGCAATCCCCATAGTGACTGTCTGTGCCACGCACATGAGAATTCAGAAGAACCTCTATCTCCCACTTACTCCATATTCAAAATTCTTTTAAAAACAAAAGCAAATGGGGGCTGCAGTAAGACTAGAAGCCAAGTTTGTTAAGTGAAAAGGCAGCTATGATCTTTAGTTTCCATGAAGAACCAAATAAAACAATAGAGCATGAGCCTTTACAGACTAGTAATGTAGACTTTTTGGAAGGAGGAGCATCAGCAGGTGGTTAAGACTCTGCTCTCCCAATGCAGGGGGCATGGGTTCCATCACTGGTCAGGGAACTAAGATCTCACATGCCGTAAATATACTTGCACAAGCACACATTCCTCCATGTGAGTGTGTTGTCCCACCAGAGACCTGAGGCTGTTTACGTGAATGGAACAGTAAACAATGAACTTATTCTTTCTTAAAAAAAAAGATTTAAAACTGATCATTGATGGGGGAAATGTCTCTGTAAAAATCCCTCACTAAGCCTTGTCTCCCTCTCCCCCATTCTCTTTGGACCCTCCAGACAAAGGGTTTCTGGACTTCTGGGACACATATAGTAGACAGAGGCTTAGAGCCAGATTCCTAGGACAAGAGATAGGAAAAGGCCACCCAGAGGAAGACAGCCCACACTCCTCAGGTTGTCTGCGGCGGCGGAAGCGTGTAGCACAGTGGAAGCAGGAAGCAGTGGGTAGATGAGAGACAGAGATGTTCTGGCTTAGGAAGGAGAGATACTCCCAGAAGTTTAGGAATGCTAGACACGAAGTTCACATAGCAGTTAACATGAGTTAATGTGGACCAAGAGTGGTGTGAGTGAAGACTAGAATTCCTGTCTGGAACGGCTTCTATGTAGCCTCATGGCTGGTGGCTGATTCACAGGCACCTCTGCATTCCCAGGTGTTACAGTTCTCGCTGCTTTTAAGGGGTCATTTAAGGAAAACAGGGGCCTTCCCTGGTGGTTCAGATGGTAAAGAATCTGCCTGCAATTCAGGGCACCTGGGTTCGATCCTGGGATCAGGAGGTTCCCCAGGAAAAGGGAGTGGCAACCCACTCCAGTATTCTTGCCTTAGGACTTCCATGGACAGAGGAGCCGTGTGTAGTCCCTGGGGTTGCAAAGAGCTGGGCACGACTGAGCAGCTAACACTTTCACAGATGGGAACTCTGGCTAACTTCTTGAGGAAATGGCCCCATTGTCAGTAGAAATTTGGAACTTTCCAGGCTTGCTGTTGAAGTCTGAAGCCTTTTTGACTCTGAGCATGTGACTTGTTTTGTTTCTCTCCAGAAGCTATAGAATCACTGCTTTATCCCCACGACTGTGAAACTTCAAAATGATTTATCTTTTTTAAAATTATTATATTTATTGTAATTGGAGGATAATTTCTTTACAATATTGTGGTGGCTTTTGCCATGCATCGACATGAATCACCCATGGGTGCATATCTGTCTCCCCATCCTGAACCCCCTTCCCACCTTCCTCCCCATCCTGTCCCTCTGGGTCGTTCCAGAGCACCGACTTTGAATGCCCTGCTTCATGCATCGAACTTGCACTGGTCATCTACTTTACATATGGTAAGATACACGTTTCAGTGCTCTTCTCTCAAGTCGTCCCACCCTCACTTTCTCCCACATAGTCCAAAAGCCTGTTCTTTACATCTGGGTTTCTTTTACTGTCTGGCATATAGGATCATCATTACTGTCTTTCCAAATTCCATATATATACGTTGATACACTGTATTGGTGTTTCTCTTTCTGACTTATTCACTCTGTGTAGTAGGCTCCAGTTTCATCCACCTCATTAGAACTGACTCAAATGAGTTATTATAGCTCAGTAATATTCCATTGTGTATATATACCATACTTTCTTATCCATGCAGGTCTATTTTCATCCATTGATCTGAACACTCCCTGGGCCTTTTCAATTGTGAAATGCAGGTCCTTACATCCTAATGATTTCCTCCCTGACATTAAGGTTGCTGCACATGGCTGTGCAGTTTGTGTACTACACAAATGTACCCTGCTGAGGGGGTGGGGAGCTGAGATCTAACCAGGGTTCCACTCATGAAACTGTGTGCTTCAGCTTACAGTTATGTCTGCTTGGAAGAGGGGCATCTCTTTCTTCACACATTTTTTTCTGTTCACCAAGCTGTGTGCATTCATCCATTCACACAAAAATGACCTAGGGGTTAGAAGAGGCCCTGCCCTCTCTTTTCTGTGTTCCTTCTTTGGAGCTCCTATTATTCAGACACAGGAAATCCTAGATTCAGCCTCCAAAATCCCTATAGTTTCTCTCCTATTTTCCATCTTCTTTGTTTCACTTTCTGAGACATTCTCTCAATCTTTTATATTTGTTAACTTACAGAGGTACATAATCAAAGAGTTTGGAAGCCACTGCACAGAAGTATGAATTTTTGTAAAGATAAATTGCATTTATTTAAGTTCATACATAATTTGATTTATAACTACTTCATGAAAAAAAGTCAATACAATGTGATACTGTATAGAAATTATGCTTCAACTGGAACAAGACTAATATATTTGCAAGAACTCAGTTTGGCCTGGAACAAACTTCCACCCAAGGTTTGATAACTCAGGAAAAAATTTGGTTTTACCTCCTCATTTAACACGAACTCTTACCCAACAAACTGGAAGCAGGACTCTGCAGTACCTTCAGGACTACAGTAAATTAGTGACATATTAAGTCCCTGACTGTCATGGAAAATAAGAATTCTCCTACCTATACAAAAACTAATTGAAATTGACACATATATACCCTTTTAATTATGATGTTGCATGGACCTTCAGCTCATCGTATATGGCAGTAATGTTAAGAGGTGGTAGAGGGTATGTGAAACAGTAGAAATAAAAGACCTAAAATTAAGAGAACTAAAGATGAAGAGAAGAGCATTCAATAAATACTGCTTCGAGCTTCCCTGGTGGCTCAGTGGTGTAGAGTCCGCCTGCCAATGTAGAAGCCATGGGTTCAGTCCCTGATCTGGGAAAATTACACATGCCAGGAAGTAGCTAAGCCCATGCGCCACAACTATTGAGACTGTGCAACAAGAGAAGCCATCGCAATGAGAAGCCTGGGTGCCCAACTAGAGAGCAGCCTCAGCTCACGGCAACTAGAGAAAAGCCCAAGCAGCAGCAAAGACCCAGCACAGCCAAAAAAGAAGTAAATAAATGAAAAATTAAAAAAAAAAGAAATACTGCTCACTGATCTTGGGTTAGTTGTTAGTTGAAAGGAGTAGCTACACATTAACTTTGAACTTGAAGCTTAAGAACTTCATTCTATTTTGCTTCACACATCTTTCTAATTGTCTATCATTCTAATTGTCTACCATTCCAAAAGCTTTTAACTTAATCTAATGTTAAAGCAGAGATTTGTAAAATGGAATTTTAATTAGAAATATCTTAAAATGACCCAATGTTTTTAGCAGAATGATTACCTATATAATTAAAAGTTTGATTAAGCTAGAATCTACAAAAAAAACATAAAATGTTTTTTAATTAATCGGTTCATAAACAGATTCAAAGGTTGAGCCAGCAATTTTTTTTAACTCAGATATATTCAAATAATTTACTATAACCTTTACCAAGGAAGAATTACTCTGTGCACACTGGCTCTCTGCTGAAATGCAAAGAGCTGGCATCTATCCGCCACAAGAGGGCAGTAACACTCAACCATTGTTGATGGGAAACCCGCGGACCGATGGAGGCTTCCTTCAATAGAGGAGTCATTAGAGCCAGTTGTTAAGCCATAAATCTCTCAGTAGAACAGGGCAGGGAAACAGGAACCTTCGCCCAGACAGGTTCGGAGCTTCTGTCCCCGGTAACAATAAGACAGGAAATAAGCAACAGGGGCTTGTGAAATGGAGCGACTTCGCCCCCCATCCTCACGTCCTTAAATCACCATGGAGATGGCCTACTATCTTAATAACGGCTGCAGATAGAGGTCTGTTCGTTTGGATGTCAGATAAGAACACTGGCAGGCGTCAGTGCAACAGAGCTCTCAAAGGGGATTTGGAAAAGGCAGAAAAAAGGCTGTGGAGAGCAGCAGAACTGTTATATCTCAGCAAATTAGTCAGGACTGGTTTTAGAAGTGTTCTAGGGTGTACTTAATTTAGATTTGTAACACTGGGACATAATGATAAAGTAATTTTTTCAGCCTATAGCATTAACTTTTAAGGCTTCCAGGAAGTTAATTAATACAAAAAGGGATCAACTATGACCAATTCATCTCAATATTTTAAGTATGTGCGTTAATTGGTCTAGTGTTACTCATATGATATGAATCAGGTATTTTTTAGGTGCTTTCATGTCTGACATCTGCTTTCATTTTTATTCATAATTGTCACTAATGTTACTGAGCTATAATCTGAAAAGACTTCAATATTTGAAAAACCTAACTTAATTATTCCGCAATTTAATGTTGTTTCAATCAACATTTATTAAACACTTACAATTGAGAAAAGACAGTGCTTCCGTGTGTGTATTAAAAGAGGAAACTTTAGAAAATTGTACTCACATGTTTTATACAGTGTCAAATAAAAATTGAGATTTGAGTATGTTTTCCATATTTTATGTGCCTTTCCTGTTCCACATTGTACCTTTTGTGGTAGTGATACCTTGAGAACCACAGAAAATCTTAACCTAATTCAGGGAAACTTGTCCCTTCATGTTGATAGAAGACAAGGAAATATGTTCTGTTTTGTCATCCTAGTGGACAACCATGAGTGACATAATTGTCATTGTTATTAATGAGCTATTGGATAGAAGACATTTAAAATACCTTAATCAATTATGTGTGCTCAGTCGTGTCTGACCCTTTGCGACCCCATGGACTGTAGCACACCAGGCTCCTCTGTCCATGGAATTTTCCACATAAGTAGACTGGAGGAGTTACCATTTCCTACTCCAGAAGATCTTCCCTACCCAGGGATCGAACCCATGTCTCTTGCATCTCCGAAATTGGCAGGTGGATTCTTTACCACTGTATCACCTGGGAAGCCCTCTTATTTGACTATAAATATCATGCAATGATTTGATTCAAATCAAATCAATAAACCTTTATTGGGTTAGGAACTGTATTAGCCGCTAGAAGTAACAAAAAAGTTAAACATAGACCTGAGGGGAGAAGGGACCTGAAAGAATGAAGATTTTTTTTGAGCAACTACTCTTTGACAGGTTTTTGCATGTCTTTCCTCTTTAATCCCCATAACAATTCTGAGGTATCTGTTTTGTGGAAGATGAAAAAGGCTCAAGGCAATTAAGTGACTTTTCAAGGTCACAAAACTAGTTGGAGTAGAGCCAAGATTAGAGCCAGATCTTTTAAAGTACATTTTCTTTTCATTGGACCATTCTATTTGAATAGTCATTGACAGACTGACTCCTGAGAAGAAGTAATTTTTAAAAAAATGTTATTTATTCTTTGTTGTCCTGGTCTTCCTTGCTGTGCGTGGGCATTCTCTACTTGTGGTGAGTGGGGAATACTCTTTGTTGAGGTGCACAGACTTCTCACTGCAGTGATTTCTTTTGTTGTGGAGCACCGGCTCTAGGCACATGGGCTTCAGTAGTTGTAGCTCTTGGACTTTAGTTGCTCTGTGGCACGTGGAATCTTCCTGGACCAGGGATGGAAACCATGTCCCTTGCATGGTAGGTGGACTTCTCCACTGTACCACTAGGGAAGTTCCAAAAGTAATTTTTTAAAAACAGTTTGCAGTTTAACAAATGAAATATTTTGGTGTGCAGTGATTACAGCTTTAAAAATAATTTTTAATTAGGAAATACTCCAAACATAGAGGTTAGAGACTAATACTGTGTAGTCATTACAGAGCCATAGTCTTAATATGTTTTTGAGCCAGACTTTTTTTAAAGAAAGAAAACATTACAGGAACAGTTGAGAATTTCTATGTTCCTCCCATATCTCATTCTCTTCTTCTCCTCCCTAGAGCTAATACTATTATGAATTTGGTGTTTATCAGTTTCATGCATGATTTCTACTTTTACTACATGCCCATGAATCCATAAACAATATATTATTTTGCAGGTTTTAAAATTGTTTTTAACTGTATCCAAAAGAACATATTATTATATAGCTTACTTTTTGTTCTCAACAGTATGTTTTTAAAAACATACTTACTGCTGAGTCTTAGTTGTGGCATGTGGGATCTAGTTCCTTGACCAGGGATGGAACTCAAGCCCCTTGCATTGGGAGCTAGGAGTCTTAGCCACTGGACCACCAGGGAAGTTCCCTCAACAATATGTTTTTGAAATATCCACAATGACATATGTAGCTCAGCTTTACTTCTTTGTTAAATGCTGCATGCTGCTGCTGCTGCTGCTGCTGCTGCGTCATTTCAGTCGTGTCCAACTCTGTGTGACTCCATAGATGGCAGTCCATCAGGCTCCCCGTGTCCCTGGGATTCTCCAGGCAAGAACACTGGAGTGGGTTGCCATTTCCTTTCCTTCTCCAAGGCATGAAAGTGAAAAGTGAAAGTGAAGTCATTCAGTCGTGTCCGACTCTTAGCGACCCCATGGACCCATTTAGGAGCATCGAAATACATAAAGCAAATATTAACAGACCTAAAAAATATATGGCAACATAATAATAGTAGAAAAATTTAATACCCTATTTTCATCAATGGATATATCATCCAGATAATAGGGAAACATCAGCCTTAAATAAAACATTAGACTAAATTTACTTAGCAGACATATACTGAATATTCTAACCAAATGCAGCAGAATTCACATTCTACTAAAGAGCACATAAAACATTCTCCAGGATAAGTCATTAAACAGGTTTTAAATTTGGTCATATTGAATATGTTAAATGCTGCATAAGTGAAGTGAAGTCGCTCAGTTGTGTCCGACTCTTTGCGACCCCATGGACTGTATACCCTACCAGGCTCCTCTGTCCATGGGATTTTCCAGGCAATAGTACTGGAGTGGATTGCCATTTCTTTCTCCAGGGAATCTTCCCAAACCAGGGATTGAACCCTGGTCTCCCGCATTGTAGACAGACACTTTATAGGGCTTCCCTGGTGGCTCAGATGGTAAAGAACTCACTTGGGATGCAGGAGACCCAGGTTTGAGCCCTGGTTGAGATCCATTATATGAATATACCAAAATTAATTTATCCATTTTCCTATAATTACATAAATAAGATTCTGCTATGGTTTTGACTCAAAATATATCTAATGAACTTTTGTCATAATTTTTCTTATATCTTAGTATTAAATATATTTTAGTAATAAAAGTACAAAACTAACTTTTTTTTTTTTTGGTACAGATCATTCTCGAATTGAAGTATGGAAATTTGGTAATTCTGCCATCGAATACTTATACCACTGGGCACACATCTGTTTAGCTCTCATAAAGCTAAACAAAAAAATAAGTAGTGCTATTTCACCCCCATTGCCATCCAAGACTGACTCCTATGTGTATGCAAAAATGCCAGGGGGAAGCTTGCCAGGAATATGATAATGGAATTGCTACTGTATTTAGGGCATTTTTGTCATGTTCAGTTTTGCTTGTTAACTATAAAAATATTTTCAGTTGGAAAGGAGTGCCACATAGACATATTTTTCTCCTAGACTTTACCTCAGCACTTTCTAAAACCAAAAGTGCCTCCGAGGGAGAAACTTGATCTAAGAAAATTTCCAGTTAAAGTAGCCATAACCAAATGTATGTTATAGAATATATTTTAAAGTTTATTTTTAGTTTTAGCATTTTATCTGCTGTGGGCCTATTGTGGTTGGTTGAGTGAGTTATTGTAATTCTTTTCAGGTACAAAGTAAAGAACAGACAAGTATTTAGGGGGAAAATGGCAGTTTTTACATCAAAAGAGCACAGTTTTTACATCAGAAAAATATAATAAAGATTTTAAGAAATGGACTGGGAATTGTTTTTCTAATTTTTCAAAGGCTTTTATGAGTACCACATCCTCTCTGCTCCCATCTCCACTCCCTCATTCCCACTTACCCTAACAATTTTAAAAGTTATTTCAATAAATAGAAATTCTGGGGAAATGTTTGCCCATGACTCATGGGAAAAAAAAACTGTTTTTTTTTTTTTTTCATAACAAAATCTTCATGAGTTCAAGAACTGCAGAATTTATATTTATTTAAATCTTGTTATTACAGCAGACTTTACTGCCCTGTTGTGAGATTCCATCTTTGCAGTAAGATATCTGACAACAGAGTCCATTTTTAATAAAATTTTGGGAAATTAAACTTCATTTTCTTTATTTGGTTGACAAAATGTAATGCGTTCCAAACATCTTATAATTTGAGACTGGAGGTCCCTTTTTAACCTTCCGTGATAAGATGGCAGTGTTATTTACTAGCCCTCATCCCTTGGCTGGTCCCATGCCCAGTTTTAACCTATAAGCCTGTTTCATATTTGGAAGTGAGGTTTTCAGGGCATTTGCTGCAACATTTCTAGGAACAATGTTCTTGAAGATATTAAACTGATAGCCACAGACTCTGATGGCTTCAGAACAAGCTTTTAAGAGGTCCACTGTGAATACAAATAGCATTTTAGGCAGCGAGGGAAAATTTTTGCAGACTGTGACCTGTTGATCCATTGTGATGGGAATTAGGTTATGAATAACTAAATGGCATGCAGCTTAATGATAACAAATATCACACATCTGCATGACATTTTAACTTGAAGTATTTTCACATCCTAGCTCATCTGATCCTCCCCAACCTGCAGGATTGGCCGACTCAATATGATTATCCCATTTCATAAAGGAGGAAATAAGCGCAAAGAGTGAGTTAGCTAGGTTACAATGAGTAAGGGGCACCCATGTGTCCTGTTGGGCTCCCCTGGTGGTTCAGAGGGTGAAGCATTTGCCCTCAATGCAGGAGAGCTGGGTTCGATCCCTGGGTCGGGAAAATCCCCTGGAGAAGGAAATGGCAACCCACTCCAGTACTCTTGCCTGGAAAATGCCATGGACAGAGGAGTCTAGTAGGCTACAGTCCATGGAATCGAAGAGTTGCATAGGACTGAGCAACTTCACGTATCGATTTCTGTTTTATTGCTCTTGGCAGTACTCTAGATATTTCATCACTTTCCAAACTTCACTAGGCTAACAATTGTGCTATCATTCTTTTGGGAATGACTTTATTTATTTTTAATCTATTTATTTGTTTGCTTGCCCCATGTCTTAGTTTTGGCATGTGGGATCTTGAGTTGTGACACGTGAACTATTACTTGTAGCACATGAGATCTAGTTCCCTGACCAAGGATTGAACCTGGGCCCCCTGTATTGGGAGTGTGGAGTCTTAGCCACTGGACCACCAGGCAAGTTCCTGGAAACTACTTTAAAATTAAGCAACCGACAAGGCGGATTGCTTGAATTTATTTAACTATCATTCAAGTAAAATCCTATCCCTTGACACCAGATACTTATTTTTTTAGTGAAGAGGATGTTATTTGTACTTGACCAAAATTTACATGTTGATTTATGGTTAAATCTATTTATTTGACTCAGTAGATTTATTGATTTACTTGTATTTACATATACTTCAGAAGCTCAGACTTGAGTAACTGGTTAGTTTTTTAGATTTCTCTATAGCTTATAGGTAACAATGACACTGCATACTGAAGACCTTCCATATCACTTTCTTTTATATTAATAATTACAGCTTTTCATGGTCCAGGAACAAAATAAGTGTTTCAAGACAACGATATTGGAATTTAATTGGAAACACCTATTGGCCCTTTTAACAGCTTTATTGAAATATAACACATATACTATACAATTCACATACTTAAAGTGTACAACGAAATGGTTTTTAGTATATTCACATAATTGTGGAACTATTCAAAACAATTTCAGATTTTCATCACCCCCATAAAAAACTCCATATCTTTAGCAATACTCCCCATTTTTCTCACTCGTCTTAGGAAACTACAAATCTTTCTTTTTCTGTGGGTTTGTCTATTCTGGATATTTTATATAAAAAGAATTATATGTGGTCTCTTGAAACTGACTTCCCATTCCTTCCTAATCTAAATGTGATCAAGCAACCAGTAGCCCTTAACTTCTACAGACATTCTCAATTACTGACTCAGAAGACCCTTTGCAGGTAATTTAGGGACTTTTCATTCCTCTTCTGTAACGTTTTTATGCAATGCCACTCCACCTAACCCCACCCTGCACGCGTGCTAAGTCGCTTTAATCATGTCTGACTGTGTTACCCTATGAACCATAGCCTTCCGGGCTCCTCTGTCCATGGAATTCTCCAGGCAAGAATACTGGAGTGCGTTGCCCACCTCCCGATCTTCCTGACCCAGGGATCGAACCCATGTCTCTTAAGTCTCCTGCATTAGGCAGGCAGGTTCTTCACCACTAGCGGTACCTAGGAAGCCCTAACCCCACCCTACATCATTCTTAACTCTATGTTCCTGCTCTCCCCTACATGATCTTATTATAAAGACCTCAACAGACAAGCTCAATTAATTAAACATTGCCTATTTCTTTCTCCTGTAGGTATTGTAATTCCCCTTGGTGGGTGTTCCATCTCCTAGTCATTACCCTATTTTACCTTTGCTCAGTCTATTGCCTGAGCTTAAACTGTCCTGCCCACAAATCATAACTGGTGGAACACTCAAGGTGGCCAAGTTTTGTTCCATATGACCCTGATTCTGTAGCCACAGCTGTTTGAATTGGGGTTGACCACTTGCCAAAGGGAGACCAATTTGTGAAATAGTCTAATATAAAAAGCACTCAAACCACTGGCAAACCAAACGGGGAAATAGCAATAGAGCAGCATCTAGAAGGGTATTTTTTAGAGAGGCTAAAAATGTCACGATAGGCCTTAAACAAATTGAAGCATGCTGCCATCCAGACACCACAAGTTAGCTGAACCTGTAGGTTGAGAAAAGAGAGTATAGTTGACTCTTGAGCAACACAGGAGTTAGGGGTGAACCACCCAATGTACAGTGAAAATTGCACGTACAACTTTGGTCAGCCTTCTGCCTCTGGGGATTCAACTGACCATGGATCTGTAGTTATCCAGCATGTATTTATTGGAAAAAGAAATCCATATGTGAGTAAAGCCAAGAAGTTCAAACCTGTTGTTCTAGAGTCAACTGTAGTCGGTTAGGGAAGAGTGGGCACAAAAGGAAGCAGAGAAGGAAAGAGTAGGGATAAGTATTCAGTTCAGTTCAGTCGCTCAGTCGTGTCCGACTCTTTGCGACCCCATGAATCGCAGCACGCCAGGCCTCCCTGTCCATCACCAAATCTTGGAGTTCACTCAGACTCACGCCCATCGAGTTGGTGATTCCATCCAGCCATCTCATCCTCTGTCGTCCCCTTCTTCTCCTGCCCTCAATCCCTCCCAGCATCAGAGTCTTTTCCAATGAGTCAACTCTTCACATGAGGTGGCCAAAGTACTGGAGCTTCAGCTTTAGCATCATTCCTTCCAAAGAAATCCCAGGGCCGATCTCCTTCAGAATGGACTGGTTGGATCTCCTTGCAGTCCAAGGGACTCTCAAGAGTCTTCTCCAACACCACAGTTCAAAAGCATCAATTCTTTGGTGCTCAGTCTTCTTCACAATCCAACTCTCACATCCATACATGACTACTGGAAAAACCATAGCCTCAAGATCCTTAAGTTTGGGTGCTGAGGGTCCAACAGTTGTCTCGCATCCAAGTCTAGCTGACTGTTTTCTGCTTGAAATCTTCTCTCTGCAAGTCTAAGACAGAATTCTGTGCTGTGTAACAGAAGTATGGGAGTGATAATGCTGTCTTTTACTGGCTTACTCTGCTTCTGTCATTACAACTTCTCCCATTAAAGATCCCAAATCCAGGTTCGAAATATTAGAAGACTTCTTCAAGTCTCAGATCCACTGTAGCAACTACCAGCCTTGCTGCAAACCAGGCCAAGTAATTGAAGAACTCAAACTGTCTGCAACACTGAGAAATCAGCCCTCTAGCTTTGGGAAAATCTCACAACTGCTTCATTACAATAGCCTGTAGGCAATAGGAGAATACAGAATCCAATATTCCAATTTAGAAGTTTGAATTATATAGGATATTGAGCCTATAATTTTGTGTAACTAATTCTCCACTCATTCTCTTTAAGAAGCAGATAGCCCAGGCCCTGTCTCTTATACACATCTTGAAGCATGCTGCCATCCAGACACCACAAGTTAGCTGAACCTGTAGGTTGAGAAAAGAGAGTATAGTTGACTCTTGAGCAACACAGGAGTTAGGGGTGAACCACCCAATGTACAGTGAAAATTGCACGTACAACTTTGGTCAGCCTTCTGCCTCTGGGGATTCAACTGACCATGGATCTGTAGTTATCCAGCATGTATTTATTGGAAAAAGAAATCCATATGTGAGTAAAGCCAAGAAGTTCAAACCTGTTGTTCTAGAGTCAACTGTAGTCGGTTAGGGAAGAGTGGGCACAAAAGGAAGCAGAGAAGGAAAGAGTAGGGATAAGTATTCAGTTCATTCAGTCGCTCAGTCGTGTCCGACTCTTTGCGACCCCATGAATCGCAGCACGCCAGGCCTCCCTGTCCATCACCAAATCTTGGAGTTCACTCAGACTCACGCCCATCGAGTTGGTGATTCCATCCAGCCATCTCATCCTCTGTCGTCCCCTTCTTCTCCTGCCCTCAATCCCTCCCAGCATCAGAGTCTTTTCCAATGAGTCAACTCTTCACATGAGGTGGCCAAAGTACTGGAGCTTCAGCTTTAGCATCATTCCTTCCAAAGAAATCCCAGGGCCGATCTCCTTCAGAATGGACTGGTTGGATCTCCTTGCAGTCCAAGGGACTCTCAAGAGTCTTCTCCAACACCACAGTTCAAAAGCATCAATTCTTTGGTGCTCAGTCTTCTTCACAATCCAACTCTCACATCCATACATGACTACTGGAAAAACCATAGCCTCAAGATCCTTAAGTTTGGGTGCTGAGGGTCCAACAGTTGTCTCGCATCCAAGTCTAGCTGACTGTTTTCTGCTTGAAATCTTCTCTCTGCAAGTCTAAGACAGAATTCTGTGCTGTGTAACAGAAGTATGGGAGTGATAATGCTGTCTTTTACTGGCTTACTCTGCTTCTGTCATTACAACTTCTCCCATTAAAGATCCCAAATCCAGGTTCGAAATATTAGAAGACTTCTTCAAGTCTCAGATCCACTGTAGCAACTACCAGCCTTGCTGCAAACCAGGCCAAGTAATTGAAGAACTCAAACTGTCTGCAACACTGAGAAATCAGCCCTCTAGCTTTGGGAAAATCTCACAACTGCTTCATTACAATAGCCTGTAGGCAATAGGAGAATACAGAATCCAATATTCCAATTTAGAAGTTTGAATTATATAGGATATTGAGCCTATAATTTTGTGTAACTAATTCTCCACTCATTCTCTTTAAGAAGCAGATAGCCCAGGCCAGGGGGGTGGGG
>SJYA01002500.1:1729165-1818065 GCA_006410615.1 Neotragus moschatus
ATAGCCCAGGCCAGGGGGGTGGGGTGGGGTGGGGTGGGGGAGGCTTTATTATTTACCTTTTATTGATTCTATTTTAAGCAAAGTAACACATGCTCATAAAGAGTCCTCTGTCATACAAGGCCTGTCAAAACCAGAGCATTTCCCAGCTCCACCTTACCCCTATTTTCCTTGCTTCTGAGTCAACTATTTTCAATTCTTTTAGCTCAAGAGTTTTTAAACAGTACAAGCTAAATCTAGCCAGTTGCCTGTCATGATAAAGTTTTATTGGAAAAGTCATGCCCAAATTGTCTATGACTTCTCTCACACCCCTGGGCAGAGGTGACTAGCTGCCAGAGACCTCTGAGCCATAAAATCTAAAGATTTATTACTTGACCTTTTGCATAAAAAGTTTGCCAACCTGTTTTGGCTGTAGTCTTGACGTGCACCTCCATGTTGCAATATAACATGCCATGTGGCATGTTTTTTTTTTTTTTCTCTGAATTAGGCAGTATTTATTAACCTCCCAGAATGCAATAGAGATTTAGCTCCTTCTTTAGCATGTGCATCCCTCCAACACACACTTTCTACTCCTTCATTCTTCCCAACTACCTTGTAATTTAATCTGAATAGCTGCTTTTTCAGTGTTTGCATTATCATGATCATGTATGCTTATTTAGGATGGAGCCATGTAGTAAGTTACAATTTTTTTCATGTTGACACATTTATTATATAAAGGATATGATATAAAGTATACATGTAAACAACCAGATAGAGAAATATAGGTGAGATCAGGAAGGGTATTTCTGTCCTCAAGTTGGGGTGCACCATCCTAATGGCAGGTGGCTATTTTCACCAACCCAGCAGCTCTCAGAATTCCATATATTGGGTTTTCTTAATGGAAATTTCATTCTGTAGGCAAGAACAATCATTTGGTTTAAAAGCCCTCTCCCCTTCCCCGAGGATAGGATGGGAAAGAAAATTCTGAGCTTCTAATTATGGTGTGGTCTCTCTGGTAATAAGCTCCCATCCAATGCTATCCAGGGTTACCTCATTGAAACAAAAACCCTATCACCCAGAGAATCAGGGACCAGGGTCAAAGATCAAATATCAAAACAGAAGTTGCTCTTCGTGCTTTTATTACTCAGGAAATCACAAGGGTGTTAGGAGATCTCTACCAGGAATCAGGGGCAGAAGCAATATATGTTTCTATATATTTTTTTCTTTTTTATTTTTGGCTGCACTGGGTCTTCATTGCTGTACATGGGCTTTCTCCAGGTGCATGGTGAGTGGGGGCTACTCTTTAGTTACAGTGCATGGGTTTCTCATCACAGTGGCTTCTCTTGCTGTGGAACAAGGCTCTAGGGCCCTGGGGCTTCAGCAATTGCAGTGTGTATGCTCAGTAGTTATGGCGTTTGCCTAGCTGCCCCGTGACATGTGGGATCTTCCCAGACCAGGGGTTGAACCTGTGTACCCTACACTGACAGGTGGATTCTCAACCACTGGACCACCAGAGAAGTCCATATATGTGTATATATATATATATATATATATCCTTTTATTACACTGTCCCCCGATATTTCATATCTGGCTTCTGTCTGGCCTTACCCTACCCTAATCACTTTGGGGGGGGAAAGCAGACATTCAGCACATTCCTATATGCTAAGTTATATAATCCCTATAATAGTATGTTTCAGCATTAATTCATTTAAAAGAGTGGATCTTAAAGTGTGTTTTGTGGACTCCTGCAGGTCCCTAAAACACTTTTGGGATTTTCCAGGTCAAAACTATATTTCTAACAATGCTAGGAAATTATTTGCCTTTTTTCACTCTCATCCTCACAACAGTGTGCAAGAGAACTTCCCAGAGGCTTCTTGATATGTGATGATGTCATTGTTCTGACGGTTAATAGAACATGTGTGGATTCTTTTAACTTTTTTCTTCCAGTTTTATTGAGATACAATTAATATACAGCACTGTATAAGTTTATAGGGTATAATAATTTGACATATACATTACAAAAAAATTACAGTAAATTTAGTGCACATCCATCATCTCATAAATACAAAATAAAAACTATTTTTCCTTATGACGAGAACTTTTAGGATTTATTCTGTTAACAACTTTCATATATAACATACAGCAAGTCAATTATATTAATCGTATTATACATTACATCCAAATAATTATTATCTGGAACTCTGTACCCTTTGACCATTTTCATCCAATTCCTCCTTCCACTACCCAACCTCTTCCTGTTTAAAAAAAAAAAATTACACTACACAAAGATACAAAGATCTACACAAAGATACAAAGACACAAGAAATGGTAAGCATGTGTAATAACATATTTTTCTTATTTAAAAAAATATTTTAAAGGGTAATTGTTTAAAGAAAAATAATTTATTGTGCATTTACAACATTGTTAGAAGTAAAACTTGTGACAAAATACAGCACCAAGTTTCAGAGAGGGAAATGGAAGTATACTTTTTTAAAGTTTTTGAGTGGTACATTGTTATCTGAAGATAGATTGTGATAAAGATGTATACTAGAAACCTTGAAGCAAAACCTTGCCCCCTCTTGCAAAAAAAAGGCCAAGTATGGCCAATAAGCCAACAAAGTTGAATCATAAAAATCTTAAGCTAAGTCGTAAAAATTTATTGATTAATCCAAAGTCAAGGGGAAGGTGGCAGAGGAGGGTACAAAGAAAAGACAGGAATAAGAAAAAACAAACTGCAACTACACTAATACTTGCATTACTGAAAACGTTCTAAATACCAACTTAAAAGGAAGAAATTGCCATACTGGATAGAAAGCAACACCCAACAATATGCTAGCAACAAGAGATCCACTTTATATTAAAAGTTATGTATTATATGAAAAGGCACAAATTGATTAAAATAGGTTAAAAGTAAAAGGATGGGAAAACATATACTATGCTAAAAACCAATGCTGGTTATAAATACTAATATCAGATTAAGTAGATAAAAAAGAAATAAAGAGGATCATTTCTTAATGGTATAGGGGTCAATATAAAAGGACACAACAACTCTAAATGTTTAAATATGTAGTAGGGAAAGTTAGTCGCTCAATCACGTTAGACTCTTTGCTACCTCGAGGATGTAGCCCGGAAGGCTCCTCTGTCCATGGAATTCTCCAAGCAAGAATACCGGAGTGGGTAGCCATTCCCTTCTCCAAGGGATATTCCCCACCCAGAGATTGAAACTGGGTCTCCAGCATTTCAGGCAGATTCTTTACCATTTGAGCCACCAGGGAAGCCCAAGTATCTAATAACAAAACTTCAAAAGGCAGTGTGAAACAAAATTTGATAGGAGTAAAAGGGGAAATAGACAAATCCACAACTACACTTGGAGGTTTAAACATCCTTCTGTCGGCAGTTTACAAGATGTCGTCAACTGCTGTACTAGTTTGGCATGCGCCGAGAAAGAGTGGGTTCACACGTGAAATGTGACTCAAATTTTTTTAAATATCATGAATGATTTTACTTTCTATACCCAGTGGCACTATAGCATTGTTATTCATCACTACTGTCCAATAGCAATATACTTAGCGTATGGATTTTCATCTTCTGTCAAGTTACCTTAAGCCTGGAATGGGTGTGTGCTTAGTCATGTCCGACCCTTTGCGATCCCCTGGACTGTAGCCCACCAGGCTGCTCTGTCCACGGAATTTTCCAGGCCAAGAATACTGGAGTGGGTTGCCATTTCTTCCTCCAGGGAATCTTTCCCACCCAGGGATACTTACACTGAACATCTCAGGGATTTAAAAAAAAAAAAAAAAAAAAAACCACTCGACAGCCTAGGGCAGTGGTTTTCAAACTTGAGTATCAGGATTATCTGCTGGACTTGTTAAAATTCAGATTTCTGGGCCCATCCCAGCGTTTCTGATTCCGTAGGTACGGAACAGGGCCCAAATTTTCCATTTCTAACAAATTGCCGAGGGATGCCAATTCCCGGGACCACACTCTTGGAATCACTGGCCTAAAATTTTGTTATTCCTTTCTTACCACTGATTTCGAGGCTATCCGTCGGTTTTCAAACAATTTCCAAGCCTAAGGACTCCACGCCCAGCAATGCGGAAGTAACCCAAAGTCAAACCCAGCAGCTAAGCGAGTTCTTGGCCGCCCAAAGCCCCGCGAGAATTCGCGTGATGACGCCACCGTCTGCATCAGCGTTACGTCGGCGTCCGCCACGTTCAGCGGAGACGGGAGCAAGATGGCGATTCCGGGCAGGCAGTGAGTGATCCGGGAGTTAGGGTCAGACTGGGGAGTGAGATACCACGGCGACTGTGTCTTTGGCCGGAGTAGAAGTGCGCTGGAATTGAAGGGGCCGTGTCGTCAGGGATAGAGGCGGGGAAAGCGAGAAATACCGAGGAACATATATTCCCATCCCCCCACACATTTTGCAGGATGGAAGCCCGAAGTTTGAGGGAGAAACTTGTGAGGAAATAAAGGAAGTTAGGCTGAGGGGCAGAGAGCGAGACTTTTCTATTTTCCAAAAGCTCGGTCTGAGGCCCCTCAGTCTTGCTTCCTACCCCGCGCTTGAGTTTCTCCCCGGTTGGATGCTTTCAGGGGAAATAAGAAGAGAGACATTTCCTGGCTTTCCTAGAGGGCCTTGTTCTCCTTGGCAGCTCAAGTTCAGATTCCCGCCCTCCCTTGTCGGTTTAGGAATGTTTGTGCTGAGAAGCCACAAAAAAGGGTAGGCACATAGGGAATTGGGGTATACCTTGCCGTAAAACAGAAATGTTAAATGTTTTTGGAAGCTTTACCTTATATGTATAATCCTCAGTTGTGATGTGGCTTCCCGTTATATCTGCATCTTAAAGGCCCAAACGTGAGAAGAAACAATTGAGTTGGGTCTGATGGGATGGTTCTTTCAGGTGCTCCAAGACAAAGCATGTGAGCTTTATAGAGTGTAATGGTAATTTGCCCCATAGCTACTTGGGTTTCTCAGTTAATGTAATCTTTAAAAAATTTTCATGAATGACATTAATCTTTATTTAATAACTTCTTTAAAATGATATATACCCAGTAAGGGGACGGGGGATGTTTTCTTGACTCTTGTTAGGCCACAATGATAATTTAGAGTCTTTTTAGTGGACCTCAACTGAGCTTTCCACTAACTTTTTTTTTTTTAACTTTCCTATCGTTTCACTGTCTAAAACTTCCGAGCTCTTTATTCACTTCTCTTCTTTAACCTAGAATAATAGTTTAAAAATCTTTAGTGCATTTTGAAGCTTTTAGATCGTTGAAAGTCAGAACCAGGGTTGTGTGATCATAAGCTCTGTGACGTTTTGACTTGGTAGCTTCATCCGGAAGAGGTAGTGGATGTATTACTGTTTTAACATTTAGGTATAATGGTGTAATTTCTATTTCAAAACAAAAAATATGCAGGTATGGGCTTATTTTGCCAAAGAAGGCACAGCAGTTGCACCCTGTTTTGCAAAAACCTTCAGTGTTTGGGAATGATTCTGATGATGATGATGATGAGGTAAGGGAAACTTTTTCTACTGCATTGTTGGAAATGTCTTTGTTTTTAAATTGAACTTGTAAATTTGATATCTTTGCTTGCTTCAAATATTTTGTTAGTACAGTGTATCTGTAGCATAATTTACAGAAGTAGCAAAGGAATATTTAAAGAAGAAAGCTCCATTGGTTGTTTTGTGTTTTTTCTTTTGGTAAGTGATACATGGATAATCCAAGAGATTTTCTTTCAACAGCTGTGAACTTCAGCTATTTTTAAGCAGTTAGACAAAAGTAATTTCATACAACTAATACTGATACAACAAAATTGTTAGTGTAAAGATCCTAGGAAATAAGCTATTGAAATGTCACCAATTTCCTAGAAATTTTTATCAGCAAAATAGTTTCTTGTGAGATGACTTTTGTAGTTATTCAGTATCTGCCAAATGTAATTACTCAGTGTAGTTATGGTAGTGTATAAAGTTAGCATTGATAATACTACAATAATGACATCTAATATAAACATTCTATGTTTTAGCAGCCAAAACAGTGTTTTTCTATGAAGCCCACGGTTCTTAACAAGCGTATCAAAATAAGTGCACCCTTCCAAATGTCAAATTTGAAATTAATAGATTCTGAGTGTGTAAAATATGAAATTCATGGGTTTTAAGTGTATAGGTTGATGACTTTTGACAAATACATTTGCCTCAAAGTGAAAGTGCTAGTTGCTCAGTCATGTCCAACTCTTTGCAACCTCATGGACTGTAGCCTACCAGCCTCCTCTGTCCATGAAATTCTCCAGACAAGATTACTGGAGTGAGTTGCCATTCCTTTCTCTAGGGAATCTTCCTGACTCAGGGGTTGAACCCAGATTCCCTTCATTGCAGGCGGATTCTTTACCATCTGAGCCACCAGTCAAGATGTAAAACATTTCACTCTTCCCTGAAAGTTCTTTCATACCTCTTTGCAGTTAATTTACTTTCCCATATTCTGCCCCCGAAAACTATTTCATTGTGGTTTTGATTTGCATTTTGATGATGACCTATGATTTTGGCCATTTATGTATCATCTTTAGAGAAAGATCTGTTGGCATAGTTTGCCTAGTTTTTTTTTTTTTGCCTAGTTTTTAATTGGATTATTTGTCATTTTGCTTTGAGTTGTAAGATTCCTTTGTATGTTCTAGGTACAGATCACTTGGTGGTTGTGGTGGTTTAGTTGCTAAGTCGTGTCCTACTCTTGTGACCCCATGGACTGTAGCCTGCCAGGCCTCTCTGTCCATAGGATTCTCCAGGCAAGAATAAGTTATTAGATGTAATTTGTAAATATTTTCTCCCATTCTGTGAATTGTCCTTTCACTTTCTTGACAAAGTCATTTGAAGTACAAAAGTTCAATTTTGAGGAAGTCCGGTATATTTTTTTCCTTCAGTTTTTACTGCTTTGGTGTCATTACCTAAGAAATCATTGCTTAATCCAAGGTCAAGGTTTATGCATATGCTTTTGTCTAAGAATTGTGTAGTTCTTCAAATTACATCTGTGGTTCATTTTGAGTTAAATGTTGTATTTGATATGAGATGGGGGTTTCATTTCATTCTTTGCATGTGAAAGGATCTTCAATTGTCTCAACAGCATTTGTTAAGGCTCTTCCCCATTGAACTGACAGTACCCTTGTGGTTTGTTTTAATGTACATTCAGTCGCTCAGTAGTGTCTGACTTTTGTGACCCTGTGGACTGCAGCATGCCATGCTTTCCTCCTGCTGCTGCTAAGTCGCTTCAGTGATGTCCGACTCTGTGCGACCCCATAGACGGCAGCCTATGAGGCCTCCCTGTCCCTGGGACTCTNGTACCCTTGTGGTTTGTTTTAATGTACATTCAGTCGCTCAGTAGTGTCTGACTTTTGTGACCCTGTGGACTGCAGCATGCCATGCTTTCCTCCTGCTGCTGCTAAGTCGCTTCAGTGATGTCCGACTCTGTGCGACCCCATAGACGGCAGCCTATGAGGCCTCCCTGTCCCTGGGACTCTCTAGGCAAGAACACTGGAGTGGGTTGCCATTTCCTTCTCCAATGCATGAAAGTGAAAAGTGAAAGTGAAGTCCCTTGGTCGTGTCCGACTCTTGCCCTGTCCATCACCAACTCCCAGAGCTCTGTCAAACTCGTGTCCACTAAGTCGGTGATGCCATCTGACCATCTCACCCTCTGTCGTCCACTTTTCCTCCTGCTTTCAATCTTTCCCGGCATCAGGGTCTTTTCCAGTGAGTCAGTTCTTAACATCAGGTGGCCAAAGTACTGGAGCTTCAGCATTATTGCTTCCAATGAATATTCAGGACTAATTTCTTTAGTCCTGGCTGGTTTCATCTTCTGGCAGTCCAAGGTACTCTAGAGAGTCTTCTCCAACACCACATTTCAAAAGCATCAATTCTTTGGTGCTTAGCTTTCTTTATGGTCCAACTGTTGCATCCCTATGTGACTACTGGAAAAACCATAGCTTTGACTAGAGGGACCTTTGTCAGTAATGTCTCTCCTTTTTAATAATGTTGTCTAGGCATAAAAAAAAATATTTTAAAGTTCTTCTCTTTCACTTTCATCAAGAGGCTCTTCAGTTCTTCACTTTCTCCCATGAGGGTGGTGTCATATGCATATCTGAGGTTATTGATATTTCTCCCAGCAATCTTGATTCCAGCTTGTGCTTCATCCACCCCAGCGTTTCACATGGTATACTCTGCATATAAGTTAAATAAGCAGTGTGACAATATACAGCCTTGACGTACTCCTTTCCCAATTTGGAAGCAGTCCATTGTTCCATATCTGGTTCTAACCGTTGCTTCTTGACCTGCATACAGATTTCTCAGGAGGAAGGTAAAGTGGTCTGATATTCACATCTCTTTAAGAATTTCCCTCAGTTTGTTGTGATCCACACAGTCAAAGGCTTTGGCGTAGTCAATAATGTCAAAAAGAATTTAATGTACAAGTAATTGTTAAAATCACTATGGACACAACAGAAAAATATGACACACTTATCTTGAGGTTTCACATCAATTATCCTGGCATACCCATGTAATACAAAGCTGCATTGCTCCAATTTGAGAAGGATGGGTTTGTACAAGTGATCTAGAAAGTTTACTTGTCTGATTACTGTTTCTTTTCCATTGTGAGATGAGCCTAGTGGTGGTAGCTGGACAGTGGGTACTGTTCAGTCAGAAGACAAAGGCCTAGAGCCATCTTTCTCTTCCTTTTTGTCCCCCTTTCTTTTACATAGAGGGACTTTAATGCAGAGAATTGGTTACATGGGTAATTGAAGATTTGAGAAGCTACAAAAGATGGTGAAGCAACACAGAGTTTGTTGTTATTTAGTCGCTAAGTTGTGGCTGACTCTTCTGCATCCCCCTGGACTGTAGCCCGCCAGGCTCCTCTGGCTATGAGATTTCCCAGGCAAGATCTTGGAGTGAGTTGCCATTTCCTTCTACAAGGGATCTTTACCCACCCAGGGGTTGAATCTGTGTCTCCTGCATTGGTAGGTGGATTCTTGACCACTGAGCCACCTGGGAAGCCCAACTCAAAGATTCAGTTCAGTTCAGTCGCTCAGTCGTGTCCGACCCTTTGCAACCCCATGAATCGCAGCACACCAGGCCTCCTTGTCCATCACCAACTCCCGGAGTTCACTCAGACTTGCATCCATCGAGTCAGTGATGCCATCCAGCCATCTCATCCTCGGTCGTCCCTTTCTCCTCCNTTTCTCAAGAGGCAGATTAGGTGGTCTGGTATTCCCATCTCTTTCAGAATTTTCCACAGTTTATTGTGATCCACACAGTCAAAGGCTATGGCATAGTCAATAAAGCAGAAATAGATGTTTTTCTGGAACTCTTGCTTTTTCCATGATCCAGCGGATATTGGCAATTTGATCTCTGGTTCCTCTGCCTTTTCTAAAACCAGCTTGAACATTAGGAAGTTCACGGGATTAGCAGTAGTAAAAAGCAAGAAGTGATAAATGGGGAGATTCAAGTAGGAGTTGGGTTCTGGAGGCTGGGGGCTAGGATTACTTGGTGGGAACTGAACTTCTAAAAGTGGTTGAAGCCTCAAGGAGATTCAGTCTTAGAGAGAAAAGCGGGGAAAAATACTAGTCATATCCCATTCTTCTACCCTCCAATATACTATCTTGGTATCTCTTTCTTTCATAGAGCCCAGGCAGAAGCCTGCTGATGAAGGAGCTGCAGTTTAGTTTGTAATGAGCAGAGAATATAAAATTGTTCCTTAGCATAATTTCTTTACCTATAGAAAATCATTCTCGGGGAATTCTTCAGTGATCCACTGGTTAGGACTTTTCTGTTTCACTGCTGAGGGCCCAGGTTCGACCTCTGCTCAGGGAACTAAGATCCCACGAGCCGTGCCATGCATCCAAAAAAATGTGATGAATTCGTTTATCCTCACATATTTAAATGTTAGTAAGCTTTGAATATAAACTGCTTTTTTTTTTCCTTGTCTGTATTTTATTATTATTTTTTTTGAACAGTATGTATTTATTTTTTTCCATCTCAGGTGTACATGAGTTCCCAATCTTGAAACACCCCCCCCACCTCCCACCCCATATCAACTCTCTGGATCATCCCCGTGCACCAGTCCCAAGCATCCTGTATCCTGTATTGAATATAGACTGATGATTTGTTTTTACATGATAGTATACATGTTTCAGTGCCATTCTCCCAAATCTTCCCACCCTCTCCCTCTCCCTCAAAGTCCAAAAGTCCATTCTATGCATCTATGTCTCTTTTGCTGTCTCGCATACAGGGTTATCATTACCATGTTTCTAGATTCCATATATATGAGTTAGTATACTGTATTGGTGCTTTTCTTTCTGGTATAAACTGCTTTTTAAAAATTTATTTTATTGAAGTGTAGTTGATTGAGAATGTTGTTTGAATTTCTGCTGTCTAGCAGAGTGATTCAGTTTTACATATATATCTATATACACATGCTCTTTCATATTCCATTATGGTTTATCGTAGGATATTGAATCCAGTTCTCTGTGCTGTACAGTAGGACCTTGTTTATTTATTGTCTGTATAATAGTTTGCTTCTGGTAATCCCAAACTCCTCTCCATTTCTCCCGGACTCTCCCTCCCCCTTGGCAACCACAAATCTATTCTCTATGTCTGTGAGTCTAAAACTCTCTTCTTTAAAAATTAATCCATTTAAGCAACAATAAGGTTATTCCTATTTTGAAAAAGACAGAGAAAGATATTTTATGGTTCCCCTCCTGAAGAGGGCATTTGATACACCTGATGAGCTTCCAAAGCAAAGCCAGCTGTTCTTATTTTCAGCAATTCCACAGAAGCAATTAAGAACCCAAATTTAAGATCAGACTTTTCTTTGAGTGGTCCAGCAGAGGGGGCCCTACCAAATGAAATCTGTTTTAATATGTGCTGGTATCCAGAATTAGTTTAAAAATGGGAGAAAGTGGTAGTCTAGTGCTTTAAATAGTCCCTCTTTTTTAAATTAGCAGAACTAAATAGACAGTTATCATTCTGTTCAAATGCAGAGGAAATGAAGAGTTTTTACCCCGTATAAGTAAGATTTATGTATGTGGGCTCAGGTGCTCAGTCACATCCAACTCTTTGCAACCCCATGAACTGTAGCCCGCCAGGCTCCTCTCCATGGGATTTCCCAGGCAAGAATACTGGAGTTGGTTGGCTTTTCCTTCTCCAGGGGATCTTCCCAACTCAGGGATCTAACCCAGGTCTCCTGTGTCTCTGGCATTAGCAGGCAGGTTCTTTACCACTGAGCCACCTGGGAAGCCCCTGTAAGTAAGGTTTATAGTGTATCCAAATGCTGTTATCTGATCATAAGTGTTTGAGTAGTTTTGCTATGGTGCTAATGTGTTTATTTTCTGTTTTTCCAATTCTTCTTTATTCCAGTCCCATTGCTACTACCTTTATCACTTCTGTCATGAATTATTTTAATAGCTTTATAATTAGTTTCCTTATCACCTCTCTCTCCTCAAATTCATTTCAAATACTGTTGATAGATTGATCTGCCTCAGTTCAGTTCAGTCACTCAGTCATGTCCAACTCTTTGCAACCCCATGGATTGCAGCACGCCAGGCCTCCCTGTCCATCAGCAACTCCCGAAGTTCACCCAAACCCACGTCCATCGAGTCGGTGATGCCGTCCTGCCATCTCATCCTCTGTCGTCCCCTTCTCCTCCTGCCCCCAATCCCTCCCAGCATCAGAGTCTTTTCCAGTGAGTCAACTCTTCTCATGAGGTGGCCAAAGTACTGGAGTTTCAGCTTTAGCATCATTCCTTCCAAAGAACATCCAGGACTGATCTCCTTTAGAATGGACTGTTGGATCTCCTTGCAGTCCGTGGGACTCTTAAGAGTCTTCTCAACACCACAGTTCAAAAGCATCAGTTCTTCAGTGCTCAGCTTTCTTCACGGTCCAACTCTCACATCCATACATGACTACTGGAAAAACCATAGCCTTGGCTAGACGGACCTTTGTTGGCAAAGTAATATCTCTGCTTTTTAATATGCTATCTAGGTTGGTCATAACTTTTCTTCCAAGGAGTAAGCGTCTTTTAATTTCATGTCTGTAATCACCATCTGCGGTGATTTTGGAGCCCCCTAAAATAAAGTCTGACACTGTTTCCACTGATCTGCCTAAAACAGTTCTAATCACCGTTACTTCCTTGCTTTTGAACCTAAATGTATTTAAAATCTAAAGTTCTTATCTTGACAGTGACAGCCTTCCCTGTGCTTTGGCTTCAAAATGCTCATTAGCGTTTTCTCCTATGTTTCTCCATGCAGAGTACACCTCACATTTGTATTTTTTTACAGTTCTACTTTTCTTCACACTGGAAGTGTCTCTATCATATATGTCAAATTATAGCCATCTTTTACAACCCAGTGCAAAAACTGCCGCCTTCAAGATTTTCCCCACTGAAAACACTCTTCCTTTTTTCTGACACTCTTTATCATTCTTAGAGCACTCAACTTTTTATACTTTATATTGTAAGTTATTTGCATACAAGTTTTACACTGTGCAAATGTATGAGCTCCAGGAGTTAAGATCTATCTGTGCTGACTTCAAAAAATGAGTAAAATTATTTACTCAGATGTTTTAGCTGTGTTGTAAAGAGCCAGATAGTAGACACTCTAGGTTTTGCAAGCTAAGTGCTCAAATTTGCTTTCACAGTGTGAAAGAAGCCATTAGATAACATGTAAATGAATGAATATGACTAATGTGTTCTAATGAAACTTTATTTACAAAGTGGGGGGGGTAGCTGAAATTTAGCTATACCTGCTGTCCACTGACAGAGAAGGCAGTGGCACCCCACTCCAGTACTCTTGCCTAGAAGGTCCCATGGACGGAGGAGCTTGGTGGGCTGCAGTCCATGGGGTCGCTAAGAGTCGGACATGACTAAGCAGCTTTACTTCCACTTTTCACTTTCATGTATTGGAGAAGGAAATGGCAACCCACTCCAGTGTTCTTGCCTGGAGAATCCCAGGGATGGGGGGAACCTGGTGGGCTGCCATCTGTGGGGTCACACAGTCCGACATGACTGAAGCGATTTAGCAGCAGCAGCTGTCCACTGGTGTATACAATTATCCAAAGTACTTCTGACAACAAGTATTTCACAAGTGTTTTAAAATGGTTAGTGACTAAAATAGATGTTGCATGACAAGTTAAAACATGAAACTTCCTTTTAGATATTTCTGTGATAAATGCTTGCTCATTTCGCAGAATATAATGAATTTTCCTTTTAGTCTTGGCAATTGAAATACTTATTTCTAGATAATGTTATTCTCGTGAGATCCAGTTTTGTAATATAATGCATATGCCATGAAGAGGTGTGATTCATACCACCTGAGAATTGTTGCTGTTGGATAAAGATAAAAACTTCTGCATCTCTTTAAAGAAAGTATTAATTTAAAACAGATAGCTAAAGTTTATTTAGTTTTGTTTTTTTTTAAATATTTACCAAACATGTCAGATAAATGGTGGAGGATAATAATTGTACTTTGAATACTCAGAACCCAGGTAGTCCTTTTATAGTTTAAGCTTTCATTTTCATAAGATATAAAGCAGTTATAAAAACTGTAAGAAAAACACCAAAACCCCTAGAGTAAACTGGAAAACATAAGGCATAGAAGAAATAGAAATATCTAATAAGCAATAAAAATACTTAATCTTATTATATCTAATAAGTGTAAATAAGGGCAGCAGTAAGCTGCCTTTTAAAGAAACTAATATAAATAATACTTTTGAAAATGATATGGCAAAGTTTTGATGAAATGGGAAATTTAAAAATTCAAAATTTTGTTGATGTAAATCAGTGCCCCTTTCAGAAAACAATTTTGCAATTTGTATCAATCCTTTAAGGGTCAGGTATGTTTTACCCACTGTATCAGTCAGAAGGTGGAAGCTGTGCCAGTATTTTCCTTTCTAAAATTCTCTCCTGGGGACATGGTCAGAAATTTGTATTAAAGATTTATAGATATACAGAAGTCTTTATTTCAGAGTTGTTTATGATAGTAGAAACTTAGAACCAGTCCAGCTTTCAACAGTGAAAGCATGGCTAAGTAAAGTGAGATACAAAATTGTTATAAATGAAAGAAAAAAAGAGTAAAGAAATCATTTCAGAATTAATAGTAGTCTTTAGTGAATTTATGAGTGATTTTTTTTTATGTTTTTATGTATTTTCCTGTTGAAAAATATTTTTTAAGAAAAATTTATGCTGGACTTTAAGAATTTCCTGTAAGATACTTAGCTTCCAAGTCATATTAAAATATGAAAGGAAATAACACATTTAATCTCAGAAGGCATAATAGGAGAGAGTACTGGAACCATTTAAAAGCATGAAATAAGATGAAATAAGTATTCAATATAAAATTGAATATGTATATGTGGTTGTAGAAAACTATATGCATAGATAAGTAGAAAATAAGTGAAAATTGATCTGAGGGGATTTTTTTTAGTGATAGTATGAGCTTTTTTCTTTTTTTCCAAAATTGTGTTCATTCCACTGTTACAATTTTTGAGAACAAAAGGAAATCAGTGCTTTTAAAAAAAAATGTGACTATGGTTGTATGGGCTTCCTTGGTAGCTCAGATGGTAGAGAATCTGTCTGCAATACAGGAGACCCAGGTTCAATCCCTGGGTCAGAAAATTCCTCAGAGAAGGGAATGGCAGCCTATTCCAATATTCTTGCCTGGAGAAGACCATGGGGTTGCAAAGAGTCAGAATTGACTAAATGACTAATGCTTTCACTTTCATAGATGTATATTCTCAAAGTTAGAAACATTTGCAATTTACTGGATTACATGACATGTTTTCATTGCTTTCACTACTTCCTTTTTTAAAAATCGTATTGAGGTATAGTTGATTTACAATGTGTTAATTTCTTCTGTCCAGTAAAGTGGCTCAATTAGATGGCAATCCACTCCAGTATTCTTTCCCGGAGAATCCCATGGACGGAGGAACCTGGTGGGCTACAGTCCACGGGTCGCAAAGAGTCGGACATGACTGAGCGGCTTCACTTTCACTTTTCACTTTCTATAGTTGATTTACAAAGTTGTGTTAATTTCTTCTGTCCAACAGAGTGGCTCAATTACAAACACACACACACACACACACATATTCTTTTTCATATTCTTTTCCATTATGCTTTGTTACAGGATACTGTGCTATACATTGTTGTTTATCCATTCTATATGTTTGTCTCTACTAATTCCAAACTTACATTCTTTTCCTCCCCTCCTCCTTCTCTAGGTAACCAGTTTTTATATCTGTGGGCCTGTTTTTGTCTTGTAGATATGTTGATTTGTATTGTATTTTAGATTCCCATGTAAGTGATGTTATATGGTAATTTATCTTTCTGACATTCATGTTGCTGCAAATGGCATTATTCGTGTGTGTGGGTGTGGGTGTGTGTGTGTGTGGGTGGGTGGGTGGGTGGAGGGGGGTGGTGGCGTTTGTGTGTATATTCCACATCTTCCATGGGTGAGTAGTATTCCTCTGTGTGTGTGTGTGTGGAGGGCGGGGGTGTGTGGTGTGTGTGTGTGTATTCCACATCTTCCATGGGTGAGTAGTGTTCCAGTGTGTATGTGTTCCACATCTTCTTTATCCATTCATCATTTTCCTCCGTGGGTGAGTAGTATTCCTCTGTGTGTGTGTGTGTGTGCATGTGTGTGTATTCCACATCTTCTTTATCCATTCATCTGTTGGTGAACATTGTGGTTGTTTCCATGTCTTGCCTATTGTAAATAGTGCTGCTGTGGACATAGAGGTGCTTGTATCTTTTTGAATTATTATTTATTCTGAGTATGTGCAAAGGGGTGGGATTGCTGGATCATGTGGCAACTCTGCTTTTAGTTTTTTGAGGAATCTCCATACTGTTTTCCCACCAACAGTGTGAGAAGGGTTTCCTTTTCCCTCTACAACATATGTTACTTACAGACTTTGTAATGATGGGCATTCTGATTGGTGTGAGGTGGTACCTCGTTGTAGTTCTGATTTGCATTTCTCTAATAATTAGCACTGTTGAGCATCTTTCTGTGTGCCTGAGCCATCTGAATGTCTTCTTTGGAGAAATATCTAAATAGATGTGGAATATATATATATACATTCTGAAGTCTATGCCTATTTGTCTTTCACCACTTTAATTCCAATATTTTAAAAACACTTTCTTGAATAAGTAGTCTTCATAGGTCTGTTTTTCTGAATGAAAAATGAATTTATTTTAGTTGGAAGCCTGTTTGGCTTGCTGATGGTAAGAAAAAGTTAAAAATTTAATCTCTGAACATTATAATTGTATTTTTCACTATTTATCAATCTTGAAATTTCCTATTTCTCTGGAGGTAGTCTAGTATAGTTAAAATAAAATGAGTTGTATAGACATGACAAAGCATATTATTTGTGAAAATGGAAGGAAATTGGGATTATTTTAGTGGCTAAGAATTTTTTTCATTTTTATCATTTGCTACTAAACTGAATTCTGAGAAATTCATGATACTGAATATATTAATACTTAATAACAGTATAAGCAAAGATTTTAAGTAAATGTGTAATTTTGCCAAGAATTCATTTTTTAACCTGTTATCCATGAGTGAAATAGAAACATAAGGAAATACAAGAAGAGAGCAAAGGGCAACTTTAAATGATATACTTCTGTTAGAAGTGGAAGCCGCAACAGGAGAACTCTGTTCTTATTTTATCCCCCAGTAGGATAAGAGCGTTACAGAAGTGGCTAAACTAATCCAGGTTAAGAAGATGAGGGAAGTAGGAATTTTTGTTCTTTTCTAGGAAAGAAATGGTAGTATTAATCATGAATCCTCTTAGATGTAAAGTTATTTTGTGAATCTCTGGTTAAATCTATTGAGTTTTTTGCCAAATTATGTTGACAAGTGGCTGAGGTGTTTTTTTTTTTTTTTTTTTTTCCTATCTTCTTTGGTCTGAAATATAATTCAGGAGCACTGTTGTATTTTTCAACTCCTGAGGTTGGTTTGGTTTGTTTCTTTGCTTTAAAGTAATTTTTTTTTTTTTTAATTGGTATTCTCTATTTGGTGAGACATTCTGGCCTGGAGAATTCCATGGACTGTATAGTCCATGGGGTTGCAAAGAGTTGGACATGACTGAGTGACTTTCACTTTCACTTCTTCATACTTTAGTTCTTTAGACAAAGTTTCCTTTAGTTCATTGAAGGCTTTTATTCTGTGCGTGAATCGTACTCACTTGTTTATGTATATGTCTCATAATTTGGGGTTGAAAATTGAAAATTTAGAGTAATAGAAAATGGCAGCTCTGCAATCAGAGCTGCCCCTGTTCCAAAGGTTTGTTATTTGTTTGTTGATTGTTTTGCTGTTTTTGTTTTTTCTGTTTAGTGATTGTCTGAACTAATTCTTTGAGTCTGTTTGTCGTGTGTGGCCACCAAAGTCTGCTTGGTTACCTTAGTGGTCAACTAATGACCTGACAGACTTCCTTAAACACCTGTAACTAATAGGTCTCCAGTCTGCCGAGAGGGCTTGTGTACATGTTGGCATATGCCTTCAGTACATAACCAGGCATTTTACAACTTTGCCTTAGCCTTCACTTTTGCTTGTACAGAGCCTCATGTCAGTCCTCAAGATCAGTCTTGAGAGTTTAGGACCTTCTTAGGTCTTTCCTGATCTTGCACAAAGCTCTGTGTATGCATGTGGTTTTCATGATCCCCAGAAACATTTTGGAGATTTCAAAGTCCCAGTGGACTTTCTGTTCTGCTTTAAGCTTTTTGCTTAACCATAACCTATTGTTTTCCCCAACTATTAAAACTGTTACCCACTGCCTCAGGCTACCCTGATATTCAACAGTTGTCTTTGATTGTTTTTGACAGGTACCTCCAGGGAAAAGGCTGTTTTACAACAGCAACTCTTGTCAAGTCAAGTAAAAACAGTCTTCTGAGTGGCGTCTTCCAGGGACCATCAGACAGTTCCAATAATTCTCTTGGATGGGGTTTTGAAAGAACCTCATTTGCCCTCTGTAGTGGCTGCCAGACTGCTGATTTTTCTACTGTGATTGTGGTCTCTTGTTTTTAGGCTACCATGGTACTAGGGCGGGGGTGATGGAAATAGGATAAGTTAAAACACCATAGAGTTCTTACCAAGATTCAGCTGTTCTTGGATAAATGCTCCCTGTACTGCTGTTAAGCTGTTGGTTAATTTCCAGAGTTCTAAAAAAGCTGATTCTAACTTTCTTTGCCAGTGTTTTTATGCCCTTTTGGAGAAGAGAATGTTTGTTAGGTCTATACTCTGCCATTTTCAGTGACATTCCAGGTTGTCTTTTAAGCCTCTCTGATACAGTTTTTGCACACTTTAGACAGTCATCTTACTTGTTTTAAAATCACTATTCATTTCCCATTGCTCTTAGAGACCAAAATCTTCATTTTTGTCCTACAAAGTCATGCATTGTCTTGTATTCTCTTTTCTTCAGTTGTTCTTCACTCTATTGCTCTTTCCTTATTTAAAATTGCCTTCAGTCATTTAAGTGGATTTTTGTGTCACCTTCCGTTTTATAGCAGGCTGCTGAGATGGTAAAGTATCTGCCTATAATGTTGGAGACTTGGGTTCGATCCCTGGGTTGGGAAGATCTCCTGGAGAAGGGAATGGCAATTACGGTATTCTTGTGTGGAGAATCCCATGGGCAGAGGAACGTGGTGGGCTACACAGTCCAAGGGATCACAGAGAGTCAGATACCACTGAGCGGCTAACACCACAGTTTCATAATTAAAAAAAATTACAGAGATTTTGATTGGAATTGCATTGAATATATAGTTTAGTTTAGAAGAGAATTGATATTTTAGTATTTTACTCTCTTCGTGTATGAAAATGGCATGTTTCTTTATTCAGGTGTTCTATATATCTTTTAGTACAGTTTTATCATTTTTTTCCATAAAGGTGACATCTGTCTTTTGTTAGATTTATTTGTAGGTACCTTATAGCCCTGTTATTGTATAAGGAAACTTTTTCTAACTTATTAATTATAAAAGCTTCTGTTTTTTGTTATTATTGATTTAATTTTAATAAATATAGTTCCAATAGTTTGCCTGATGATTCTTTCGTATTTCCTTTGTAGACAATCATTGTCTGTAAACAAGGACAATTTTGTCTCTTTTTAGTTCTTTTACCTCATATTTCTCGTTTTGCTATGTGATTATGAGTGTTTTATTATATTGCCTGAAAACTACAATAGAGAGATAAATAGAAGCAATGATAGAAACTTTGTTACATTCCTGACTTTAATGGAAATTACTTATGAAATTTCTCAAATGTGATTTTTGCTTTAAGTTTTGGATACTATTTTTAGTTCACTAATAATTTTTATCCTGAGTATTAAACTTTAATTTTTTAGCATTAATATGAATTTATATTAATGTTTTAAAGTTAAATCATTTCTTGTATTTCTGCATTTTGAAATTACTTGGTTTTTTAATTTAATTCAGTGCACTCTAGTAGTTCTTTTACCAGTGATTTCCATTTCTGAGATCTTTTGCATAATTTCCTTATGGAGTAGTTTTTCAACATATTCTCATGGAGCATTATTTCCTGAATTCTTAATTGTTAAGGAATGATTGATTGTCTGTTGTTTTTATCACCTAAATAACCTGAATGGTGTATTATCTCTCTAATAACAATTTATTTCAAAACTTTTTATACTTTAGTCATTTTCTCTGGGACTGAATGTTTTTGTTAGAAAGTACAGTAATGTAGTTATTTTATCCCACTTCCGATGAATTACTTTCTTATTGGCTTGGACAGCTGGTGACTATTTTCTTTATATCCTTTCAGTTCTGTGTGTTTTGGTACAAATAATTTTGAATTACTTTCCCTGGAATACATTGTTACTTTTTACCTGAAATATTTAACTATTTCTTTTCATATAATTTTATTTTCATCACGTCAGTACTTTTCTGATCCATTTGCTTTTTATCTCTTTGAAGGATCATCTCTGTTTTCCATATCATCATGCATTCATTAGTTCATCCAAATATTTAGTGATTCCTGCTCTGTCCCAGTGAAACACAGCAAAGCCACTGCCCTTTTGGAGTTTACATTCTGCTGGGAAGAGAAGAGGTGATAAATGATTAACAGATTGGTAAATTACTTGTTAGTTTTAGAAGATAATGAGGACCAAGAGAAAGTGGAGTCAGGTAAGATGAGAGAGTTAAACAGATAGTAAAGAGAGTTAAACAAATATCATTCTTTGTCTTTTTTTTTGCATCAGGTATTTTAGTTACCTTTTTTCTGTCTTGTTTCTAATTTAATTGTTAGTTTGAGTGGTTGTTAATGGTGTGTTTTAGTCTTCATATTTTTTCTTAGTTCATTCTTCAGTCTCCTTTTCCATCCTTTTTTTCCTGTTAGGTGATCATTAACTTTTTAAATTAATGCTCTTATTTTGAAAGAGTTTGATTGGGAAAAGCAAGAAGGAAATGAAGATGATAGAAGGAATAATGGTAGAGTTGGTGGAAATTTCCTTTTTGTTGTTCTCTTAGATGGAGATGATTTGTGGATGTTTAAAAGGGAAGAAGCTAAAGGAAAAGGGAGATTTTATGAAAAGAATCTAAGGTGTCAAGAAGTTGAGTAAATTGACCTGTGTCACACACAGAGTAGTTAGGTAATAGAGCTAGATTTTGACCCCAGAAGATCTGCCTGATGTGAAATGCTGGACTGGATGAACCAGAAGCTGGAATCAAAATTGCCAGGAGAAACATCAGTAACCTCAGATATGCAGATGACACTACCCTTATGGCAGAAAGCGAAGAACAACTGAAGAGCCTCTTGATGGAAGTGAAAGAGGAAAGTGAAAAAGTTGACTTAAAACTCAACATTCACAAAACTAAGATCATGGCATCCGGTTCCAACACTCATGGCAAATAGATGGGGAAACAATGGAAGCAGTGAGAGACTTTGTTTTGGGGGGCTTCAGAATCACTGCAGATGGTGAGTGCAGCCATGAAATTAAAAGACGCTTGCTTCTTGGAAGAAAAGCTATGACCAATCTAGATAGCATATTAAAAAGCAGAGACATTACTTGGCTGACAAAGGTCCATCTAGTCAAAGCTATGGTTTTTCTGGTAGTCGTGTGAATGTGAGAGTTGGGACTATAAAGCTGAGCACCAAAGAATCAATGCTTTTGAACTGTGGTGTTGGAGAAGACTCTTGAGAGTCCCTTGGACAGCAAGGAAATCAAGCCAATCAATCCTAAAGAAAATCAGTCCTGAATATTCGTTGGAAGGACTGATGCTGAAGCTCCAATACTTTGGCCGCCTGATGGGAAGAACTGACTCATTGGAAAAGACCCTGATGCTGGGAAAGATTGAAGGCAGGAGGAGAAGGAGACAACAGAGGATGAGATGGTTGGATGGCATCACTGACGTGATGGACATGAGTTTGAGCAAACTCTAGGAGCTGGTGATGGACAGGGAAGCATGGCATGCTGCAGTCTGTGGGGTCACAAAGAGTCAGACACAACTGAGTAACTGAACTGAGGTGATCTGCCTTATCTAAAGTCTGTGCTATTAAACATGATAATTACTCCTTCTGAGAGGAAGTTTGTTTGTAATGGAATTTTAAAAATTTGAGAGAGACAGTGGAAAAGGGGTTAGTTGGAAAATTGGCAGAGCTCAGAGACTTCAAGAGTCGATTTATTTACTGGTTGGAACAGGAACACAAGTAGCTTACAGTTGAGCTGCAGTTTTTATCATGTGAAATTATACAGCTTTGCTTTCTTGTGTTTAGGAATATTTTGGGGAGATGAGTCTATTAATTTTCAACAAGATGGATGTCCATTTGTCCAGTTTTTTTGAACAGTCTTATTCCAAGGGTTTTCAACACTTTAAGAAGGGCATTAAACTTATAAAATGATTTTTATAACTTTTACTTATCACAGTTATTGAGTGTATTATTGACACCAAGTTTTGATGTGGCCCAGGGATTGTAAATATTTTGTATTTTGTTACCCCCATCCATATAGATGAAATCCCTCTGAAGATGTATACAGATGAAGAACTAATCTTGTGAGCCTTGGACTTGTTCTTTTTACACATAAACACAGAATATGTTTTGTGCATTTTGTTTTTATTAATGAAAGTTTTTAATAGAATGAAAATTTCAATAGTTTTTTAAAAGTATTATTTATATGTGGAAAAATGTAGGCTAAAATTCTCTTTTTTTGGTAATTTTATTTATTTATTTTTGGCTGTGCCGGGTCTTCTTTGCTTTGTGTGGGATTTCTTCTGGTTACAAGGAAGCAGAGTCTACTCTGGGAGTTGGGTCTGTTCTGTGTTGCTGTGCAAGGGCTTCTCTTTGCACTGACTTGCTTCTCCTTGCATCACACAGACTCTAGGCACATGGCCTTCATTAGTTGCAGCACGTGGGCTCTGTGGTTGCAGTTCACAGGCTCTCTAGGGTGTGCTCTCAATAGTCGTAACACATGGGCTTAGTTTGCCACAGCATGTGAGGTCTTCCTGGACCAGGGATCGAACCTATGTTGTCTGTATTGGCACATGGATTCCTGTCTGCTGCGCCACCAGGGAAGTCCTTCCTCTGCTTTTAACTGTCTTGTAGAGTGAAGATTATACCCTTGTCTGTTTAGAACTTCACCAAGAGTCTACCATGAAAGAAACTCATGTCCTCGTCCAGTGTCACTTGTAGTGTTTGAATCACCAATTCAAGTTAGCATTTGTATCCATAGCATTAATGGTGATTACATTGATTCCACCTGGTAGAAGCATTTGACAAATTACTGTTTTCTAATGTGGTTACATATTTACATATTATTTTATAAATTAATTTTTCTTTATTCTTTATAGTTCTGTAAGGATGTACCTGTTTGTGTATCCAAAACTGAGTCAGAAAGAAATGTGTGTGTGTGTATAGCTTTTAAAAATTGTGTGTAGAGTTTATATTATCAATTTTCAGAATGATGAAGGGCATTTCTTCCCTGGCGGCTCAGACTATAAAGAGTCCACCAGCAATTCAGGAGACGTGGGTTCAGTCCCTGGGTCAGGAAGCTCCCCTGGAGAAGGGCATGGCTACCCACTCCAGTATTCTTGCCTGGAGAATTCCATGGACAGAGGAGACTGGCAGACTACAGTACATGGGGTTGCAAAGAGTTGGACAGGACTGAGCGACTAAAACACACAAGGGACATTTACAAATACTTCCTATAAAAGGAGGGTATTAAGTATGATACGATGAGAACTATCATTATGTGCTATCCTCTCTAATACATAATGATTTGTTTATTATATATTAAATTCCTATAAATTTGTGGGTCTGTATCCTTGACTATTCTGTTCCATTTTATTTCTTTCTCTAATCCTGCTTCATTGCCTTTTTATTTCAGTTGCTCTAGCATTATAATCTGTTTTGATTATATATAATCAAAATATATACTGGAGTGAGTTGATATATATATATTTGATTAAATATAGTAGGACAAAGAATAAGAAAATTAGTATTTATTGAGAGCTTGCTGTATATTAAGTAGTGCTCTGTTTTATATGAATTAGCTCATGTGATCATCACAGTAACACTAAATATTACCATTTTTATCAAGTGTAAGATGCTTCGATGCTTTCTTGATGTTATCAGAAAGTGTCAATGAAAAATTTTCATATACTACATTATTGCTTCCTGGGAAACAGCTGTTCTTTCAAGAAGTCATCAATTTCTGAGAGGTTAAAGTGTGAAAAATTTTGTTTTTAGAATCAGTGAAACAGATTTTCATTATCTTCACAGTGGAAGAAACAAGCAGTTTGTCTAACATAGAAGATAACATAGTTAATTGGCTTCATAGCTCATATGTTTGATTGAGATCTTTTAAATTTATTGTTACATTTATTAATTTTCTAAGCATTTATTGTTGATATATAGCAATAGTTATTTTTGCTCTAGGTTCATGGTAAATACCTTTTTTTCAGGGAGTTGCCCTTTGCTGTAGATTGGTCATCCCCAAGTTATGTTTACAATTATTGGGTAGTCCTCTCTAACTGGGTCCATCTCTATAGAGTCCTCCCATCAGATGACCCTCCCTGCGGGAGAGTATCCTTCCTGACCCTTGGCTTATTCATGAGACTTGTTTTGACCAGTGTAGAATGTGAATGGAAGTGATAAGCTATATCTGAGCAGAAGCTTTTGAGAGTCATCTGATTCAGTCATTCCTTTTTTTCCTGTCTGCCATATGAACAGCATGTTGCAGATAGGGACTGCACTTTCAGTCTCAGTCCTGGAATGAAGACAGTATGGACCTATAGCCATTCATAGTGGACAGTGTAGTATGAGCAAGAAATAAACCTTTGTGTTGTAAGCCATGAGATCTTCATGTTCTTTGTTGATGCAGAATGAATTAGTGAAAGTTGGTCAGTAACTCTCTGAACCGTGAATGTCCAGATGTTCAAGCTGGTTTTAGAAAAGGCAGAGGAACCAGAGATCAAATTGCCAGCATCTGCTGGATCATGGAAAAAGCAAGAGGGTTCCAGAAAAATGTCTACTTCTGCTTTATTGACTATGCCAAAGCCTTTGACTGTGTGGATCACAGTAAACTGTGGAAAATTCTGAAAGAGATGGGAATACCAGACCACCTGACCTGCCTCTTGAGAAGCCTAAATGCAGGTCAGGAAGCAACAGTTAGAACTGGACATGGAACAACAGACTGGTTCCAAATAGGAGGAGTACGTCAAGGCTGTATATTGTCACCCTGCTTATTTAACTTATATGCAGGGTACGTCATGAGAAATGCTGGGCTGGAAGAAGCACAAGCTGGAATCAAGATTGCTGGGAGAAATATCAGTAACCTCAGATATGCAGATGACACCACCGTTACGGCAGAAAGTGAAGAGGAACTAAAAAGCCTCTTGATGAAAGTGAAAGTGGAGAGTGAAAAAGTTGGCTTAAAGCTCAACATTGAGAAAACAAAGATCATGGCATCTGGTCCCATCACTTCATGGGAAACAGATGGGGAAACAGTGTCAGACTTTATTTTTTGGGGCTCCAAAATCATTGTTGATGGTGATTGCAGCCATGAAATTAAAAGACACTTACTCCTTAGAAGGAAAGTTATGACCAATCTAGATAGCATATTAAAAAGCAGAGACACTTTGCCATCAAAGGTCAAGGCTATGGTTTTTCCAGTGGTCATGTATGGATGTGATAGTTGGACTGTGAGGAAAGCTGAGTGCTGAAAAATTGATGCTTTTGAACTGTGGTGTTGGAGAAGACTCTTGAGAGTCCTTGGACTGCAAGGAGATCCAACCAGTCTATCCTAAAGGAGACCAGCTGGATGTTCATTGGAAGGACTGATGCTAAAGCTGAAACTCCAGTACTTTGGCCACCTCATGCGAAGAGTTGACTCATTGGAAAAGACCCTGATGCTGGGAGGGATTAGGAGCAGGAGAAGGAGATGACAGAGGATGAGATGGCAGGATGGCATCACCGACTCGATGGACATGAGTTTGAGTAAACTCCTGGAGTTGGTGATGGACAGGGAGGCCTGGCGTGCTGCAATTCATGGGGTCGCAGAGTCGGACGTGACTGAGTGACTGAACTGAACTTGCTAGGCATTTCAATTGAATTTTGTCTTTTTTTTTTTTTCAGTATCTGTTAGTGTTATGATTATAGTGATAGAGTTTTCTAGAGTGAATCCACTGTTTAAATACTGGTAGAAATCCTGCTTGGTCTTAGTATACTATTACTTTATATGTGCGGCTGGACTTCGTTTCCCTTTTTTTTTTTTTTTTAATTGTGGTAAAGTATACATAGGGCTTCCCTGGTGGCTCAGTGGTAAAGAATCTGCCTGCAGTATAGGAGCCACAGGAGGCGTGGGTTTGATCCTTAAGTTGGGAAGCTGCATGGAGGAAAAATAGCAACCCATTCCAGTATTCTTGCCAGGACGATCCCATGAACAGAGGAGCCTGAAAGGGCTATAGTCCTTGAGGTCACAAAGAGTTAGACATGACTGAGCATGCCACCAAGTATACATAACATAAAATTTACCATTTAGCTATTTTTTAAGTGGGGCATTCACATTCCTGTGCAACTCACCACTCTTCAGAGCTTTTTCATTTTTCCAAAGTGAAACTCAGTACCCATTAAGTAGTAACTCCCCTTTTCCTCCTCTCCCTAGTTCCCGGGAACCACCATTCCACCATTTATGAACTTGACTACTTCTCTTATCTCATATAAGTGGAATCATACAGTATTTGTCTTTTTGTGACCGACTTCACTTAGCATGGGCTTCCCTGATAGCTCAGTTGGTAAAGAATCTGCCTGCAATTCAGGAGACCCCAGTTCGATTCCTGGGTCAGGAAGATCCCCTGGAGAAGGGATAGGCTACCCACTCCAGTATTCTTGGGCTTCCTTTGTAGCTGAACTGGTAAAGAATCTGCTTGCAATGTGGGAGACCTGGGTCCATTCCCTACGTTAGGAAGATTCCCTGGAGAAGGGAATGGCTACCCACACCAGTATTCTGGCCTGGAGAATTCCATGGCCTGTATGACCCATGGGATCGCAAAGAGTCAAACATGACTGAGCAACTTTTCCTTCACTTTTCACTTAGCATAATGTCCTCAAGTTTCATCCATGTCAGAATTTCCTTTCTTTTTAAGGCTGCATAACATTCCGTTTCGTGGATGTATCATATTTTGTTTATCCATTCACCTGTCGTGGACACTTTGGTTTTTTCCAGCTTTTGAGTGTTGTGAGTAATGCCACTATGACGTTTGTGGCCAAATGTCTTTTGAGTCCTGCTTTCGGTTCTTTTGTGTATATACCCAAGTGGAAATGTTGGATCATATGGTAATTATATTTTTGAGGAACCACCACATTGTTTTCCACAGTGGCTGCACTTTTTACATTTCTGCCAGCAATGAACAGTGGTTCCAGTTTCTCCACATCCTTTCCAAAACTCTCAATCGTTACTATTGACTTTTTTTTTCTTTTTCTTTTTCTTTTTTTTAAAATAATAGCTATTGTCATGGATTGGGCTTCCCTGGTGACTCAGATGGTAAAGAATCTACTTGCAATGCAGGAGACCCAGATGTGATCCCTGGGTCAGAAAGGTCCCCTGGAGAAGGGAATGGCAACCCATTCCAGTATTCTTGCCTGGAAAATTGCCTGCTGGGCTACAGTTCATGGGGTCGGAAAGAATCAGACAGACTGAGTGACTTAACACTTTGTTTCATTCTCATGGTAGTGAGGTAATATCTAATTGTGCTTTTGGTTTGCATTTCCCTAATAATTGGTGTTGTGGAGCATCTTTCATGTGCTTATTGCTCATGTGTAGATCTGTTTTGGAGAAGTCTCTGTTGAGGTCCTTCTGCCCATTATTAAGTTAAGTGTAGGAATGTATTCTGGTTATTAGATAAATGACTTGTGAATGTTTTCTTCTGTTCATTGGGTTACCTTCTCACTCTGTTGATTTTTGTCTGATGCACAGAATTTTGAACTTTGATGAAGCCCAGTTTATCACATTTTCTTTCATTGTGCTTTTGGTGTCACATCCAGTAAATCATTGCCAGATCCAATGTATGAAGCTTTTCCCCTGTTTTTTCCCCAAGAGTCTTTATTCGGTTTAGGCCTTTGATCAGTTTTGAGCTAATTTTTGTGTATGTTATAAGGTAAGTATTTGCTGTTAAGTCACGCTGGCTTATAGTTTTCTTATTCTGTTCTTATCTGATGTTGATGTAGCTGTCCATCTTTTTTTTTTGTTTTCTATAACAGTGCTCTCCAGTTGTAATATGGAGACCCCTGGGTGTTCTCAGGATCCTTTCATGAGGTCTGCAAAGTCAAAACTATTTTCATAGCAATACTAAGACATTAATTTGCCTTTTTTCACTCTCATTTTCTTCTTAATGTGCAGTGGAGTTTCCCAGATATTGCAGTACATGTGGATTGCAACAAATTGAAGACAGCAGTATGAGAAAACCCAACAGTCTTCAGTTAAATAGACTTGCAAAGATAATAAAGCATTGCCCCTCTTCTTACTAAATTTTTTTGTAAAGTAGTTATTTTTCATAAGACTGTTTTTGAATATGAAATGGGTTTATTGTTATTTTTTGATGAATCAATATTTAAAATTCTCTGTTTTACTTTCTAATATGGTAAGTATTAATAGGTATAACTCACATAAACAGAAGTTCTTTGAGTCTTTAATAATTTTGAATGTAAAATTGTGCTGAGACCAAAGCATCTGATAGCCTCTGCTTTAGAACAGTTAACAGAAAACATGTTCCTTTAAAATATTTTAAAATACACAGTAATATTTTACATTTGGTCCTTAACTATTTATTTCAGTTTCTTCCTTTTGATTATTTCAATTTCTACATTTTCAGCTACATTTATTAATGGCTATAAATTTTTTCATAGTCCTGCTTTGCTTGCCATAGGCTTTGTTATTTGCTGACCCTCGTTATATACTTTTTAACAAGGAACTTATAATTTTTATTTTGATTCTCTTTTTTTCTAATGCAAGAATCATTTAGAATTGTAATTTCCAGGTATCTGGTTTTTTCCTTTCTGTTTGCTGTTATTGATGCTAATGCATTTTGCCTGTGAACATGGTCCATGTGAGACTTCTGCTTTTTGTAACGTCTTGACATTTCCTTCATGGCTTAATACAGATTTTGTGACTGATCCAGGTATATTTCACATTTTTTTAAAGTATTGCACACACTTGTACTATAATAAACACTTATAAACATATATGAATATATATATGTTCATATGTATAGTCATACATTCAATTATTTAATAGACACAAGCAAGTTGCCATCTGTCATGACAGTCTTTTTAAATTTTTTTGAAGTGTGACTATGTTTAGGTGGGGCTTGTACCCTTTGGTTAGCTATAGTTTCTGTCAGTCCCTACTGATTACTATAGGCTGCATCTCTCAGGCTCCAGAATGAGTTTCCATTCCCTATCCAAACATAAGTGTATTGTTCAAGCCTGTACCCTTTCTCACTTGTTATCTATTCCATATTTTTCTGAGGATGGTATGGTAGTTTACCACGATGGTTACAGTTTGCTGGTTTCTCTTTTTAAATAAATTTTATACATTTAAAACTATGTTAATTTTGTAAAGATTTATTAGTATCTTCTTGGGTTGTTCCATTTTTGCCTTAAGATTTGTTTAATATTGCTCTGTTCTTCCTTTTTTTAGCCTATTTGTGCTGTGTCTCTCATCTATTTTCAGCTTTTCTGGATTCATCCATTCATTTACTTGTTAACTTTTTTTTGTATCTCTTGGATATAGCAGTGTTTTATCCTTGCTTTTAAATAAGTGATTGTGATGTTTGGACTTATTCTTGTCATTTTGTATTTCTTGTTTACCATGCTTTCTTATTAGTCTTACTTATTTTTTCTTCTGGTTGTTGGATTAAAGTTTTGTTGCTGTGGCGATGGTGGCTGTTCCATTTTACCTCCAACAGTTTCACATTCTATTATTTTAATGTTTACCCTTAAAATTTCAGCACAGTAATTAAACTTATATTACTCTAATGATGATTAGAATATTAACATTCTCTCTTAATCAAAAACCTTAGCAAGTTTTTCCCTCCTATTTTCTCTTTTTCTGCTAGGTTGATTGCATCTGAGATTTTAGTAGTTTTTTTTTTTTTTTTTAAACCATTCATGCATTGTTGATTTCTGCATACTTCTTTGTACTTCCAGTGGTATTTTCTCGAGTATTTCTTTTAGAGAGTATCTGTGGGTGATAATCTTTAAACCCTTGCAGATCTACAGATGTCTTTATTTTGCCTTTACTCTTGAAAGATAGTTTGGCTACATATAGAATTTCAAGTTCAAAATTATTTTCCTTCCAAACTTTAAAATAATACTTGTTTTCTTTTTATCTCCATTATTTCCAAGTGGAGGGCCCTGGTATTAGTCTAATTGTTTGTAAGTAATCATCATGCTCAGCTTCTTTCCCAGGTGTTGTTAGGATTCTTCTCTTTATCCTTGGTGTTGTAAACTTTGAGCAGTCGTGTGTTCACTTTTCTAAATTAAAGGCAGAAATGAAATCTTTTAATATGCCTTTCCCCAAAAAGGTAGAATGTAACATGAGTCACCTGCACTGCTGCTTCTAATTCAAAAACACCAATTAATTCGTCTTTGTCTTGTGCTCTTTGTATCCTTTACATCAGAACATGTAGTACCCTGAGAACCATAGCCATCTTTTCTGGCATTCAGCCTCTGGGCAGTTTTGGTTTCTAGTCTTCTGTCTTCCTCAAGTTTCCAGTCTGTTGACAGTATGCTTTCTTATTTTCTAGCATGATTATGGATTTCTTTACTGTCATTCCATGGGTTTGGAGGAAGAGGAGGCTGCAGCATGTATTAATCTGTCACTTTAAACCAGAAACTTTGCATTGCTTTCCTAGCTCTGAGATCTTGAGCAAATTGTTTAATCTCTTAGTTTTAGTTCCATATTAAAAAAAATCTGTAATATCTAAATATTTATTTTAAGGACCAAAAATACCTTAAGTGCCTAGTACATTGCATGCACAGAATAGAAGTATCATAAATAGTAGCTATGAGTGGGTGCTCAGTCGCCTGTTGTTATTGACTGCAACACTGTCAACTATAGCCCTCTAGGCTTCTCTGTCTCTGGGATCCTCCAGGCAAAAAATACTGGAGTGGATTGCCATGCCTTGCTCCAGGGGATCTGCCCGACATTCTAAGATCGAACACATGTCTCTTGAGACTCTTGTGTTGGCAGGCAGGTTCTTTACCATTAGCACCACCTGGAAAGCCCAAATGGTAGCTGTATTGCTACAATAAAAATAATATCTTCTTTGTGTGCAATAGCTGTCATCATTAATCACTAGCTATTTGAAAGTTTCTTGTGCTGTCTCCATCCCACTATGTGGTAGATTGTTGCATTTGGTAGCTTGACTTTTTAAAGACTTTTTAATGGAATCTTGATCTTCATTTTGGGTTGTGGCCTTTAACTCAGAATCATTATATTAGAAAAATTTTTTATAAAAAGTAATAACCATAATTATATTTTTGCATTGTTTTATTTGATTTCTATACAGTCTCATTGCACCCTTTTTAGTCATCATTTTTAACTGTCAATTTCTGATTAGAAAATGGTAAAAGCTTTACTTCTACATTTGCTATTAAATAACAATTAGCTTTCTGTTTTTCTAAAACCATATGCATCTTTCTCATTCACCGACAAACTTTGATATTGCTTATTCTAGCTTCACCATAAAACCATTAAAAAAAAGGTTTTTCTTTATTTCCCTGTTGTGTTTCAGTGTGTATAGTCAGACAAAAAGCAATAATCCCCCATCTCATTCTTGGATTTATCAAAAACTGAAAATAAAATAGATCAGATCACTTTCTGAAACAAAATTACTTTATTAGTTTAGTAATAATTTGAGGCTACTTTAAAGATAAGAAGCAGCATTTGGGAGGAGATTCATTTCCTGCCTTTGGGTTTTATCTGTAAGAACTACATCTTCAATGTCAAGAGATTGTGTATGTATAACTGGAACTCTAATAAAGTCTGTACTGGGGATACTGCACACCTGACTCGGTCATTATGATTATATATTAGGTGCCAAACTGTTGCTTGTCTTTTGAAAAAAAACACATTACCAAGTGTATTTCATTAAAATTTGGCCTATGTGGGGAGGAGGATTACAAGACCTTCAACTGTTGATTATGAATGTGCTGGTTATTACCAACAGGGTTAATGATGTTCCTTTGGGAAATAAGTGGAATAAATTGTAGTTTTCCTTTTATTGGTAAATTAAGCAATAATTGGAAGAGATGTTATTATAATAAATGTTTTTATTAGTACTAAATCTTACAAAATGTTTTTCTACCACTTTTGGACTGATGCAGTATAGGATATTGAGAATCATGTTTGAGTTTCTTTATTCCCTTAATCTTTGCTGCTTTACACTAAAGTATATTACTTTACATTAAAGAGCTATTCGTTTCCTTATGAGGAGTCCAAAATTACACTTTTATTTATATTCCTTTTATGCTTCTTCCACTTTTTGCTTTTCATCACAGAGAAATTGTCATATAAAATAATTTACTTCAGAACAGCATACTTTATGACATTTTCTTCTCTATCTCTGTATACCTGTGCACATGTGTATTTGTCTTTCGGGAACTGTGACATCTCTGACAAGGAAAGAACTATTATGCATGTAGTAAGATTCATTTTTGAAACAGAATTGTTAACCATACTTCTCATTTCAAGGCACATTGACATTATCAGCCTGCAAAGACTCTTTTATCAGTTTTCCTCTTCATTCCCTTTCCCATTCCCTATTAAATATACTGATATTTGATATATATGCTTGAATATGTATGTACCCTTTTGTATTGTTGGGCGTGGTGGGCTGGGGTGCTGGTCATTGCTGTTGTTGGCTGTGCTCCGTGGCTTGTAGAATCTCGGTTCTCCCCAACCAGGGATAGAAGTGATCACGGCAACAAAAGCCCAGCATCCTAACTACTAGGTCACCAGAGAACTCCCTGGACACAATTTAAACCAAGGTCAGGATCAACTATGTCAGATATTTCTAAGAGGTCAGATAAGATAAATGCTTGAAGTATTGTTTAGGCTTAACAGCAGAGGTTTTATAGAGAACAATTTCACTGGAGTGTTAGGGATAGAGGCCAGGTTATGCTGGGAATGAGGAATGAATGTGGATAGAGGCAACAAGGGTAGACCACTTTGGCTCTAAAGGAATGCCAGGATTCTTAAGGTGGCTGTTTGGGTCAGAGGGAGAGGGATCTTTGTTTTCTTACAGGAGGGATTTGAGCCTGGGTTCTGGCCCACTTAAGGTTTTTAGGTTTTGTGAGAGAGTTGTAGGATTTCTTTTTTTGGTGTTTCTCTTCAAAGATGCCAACATCATAGATATCACTCAAAAAGGGAAAAGATAAAGCCATAAAGATGTTTGTAACCATATAAACAAAAGATTGTTGTCCAGACTATACCAAGAACTCCAGCAAATCATTAAGGAAAAAGAAAAGAACCCAAACAGAAAAATGTACAGAAGACATAAATAGGTTTTTCACAGCAAAGGAAACTAGCTAACTAATAAATACATGAAAAGATGTTCAGCCTTGTTAATGATAAGGTAAATGCAAAATAAATCATTTTATGTCCATAAAATTGCCTAAAGAATAAGGTGTTCCATAATATAAAATATTCCCAAGGATAGAGTAGTAGGAATTTATGTTCTGTAAATGGGAGTGTGAATTGTTTAGATTACTTGAGAGAATAATTTATCAATATTGAAGATAATCTACAGTGTAGCAGTTCTGCTCCCGAATGTTTGCACATGTATATCAGGACACACACACAATGAGGTTCATAGCTTTTTTGTTTGCAGAAAGGGAAACCCAGATGTTCATCAGCAGAGGAGTGATTGCTAGTTCGTATTCTGTAAAATAAAGCAACATCATTAAGAGATGTAAACTGTGGAGGAGGTAAACTATTCCTCTACCCTACTAGAGACTTCAGCTGGGACTGACATAAGATAGATTAGCAGGGGGAAAGAATAGGAAATTCTTTTACATGTATATGGGAGCCTTCACAAGAAAAAATAAAACCCAAAGAAGTGAATAGACTAAGTGCTTATATAGTAGGTTAACAAAGGGAAGAATTGTGGAGAAGTAAAATTTGGAGCACACTAAAGAAAGAGTTATGCAAACAAGATCTGTTTGTATAGCTTTCTCCTGACCTTGACTCCCCCATCTCTGGTGATAAGAATGTTTCTAATTCCTAGTACAGGGAATGGAGAAGGCAGTGGCACCCTACTCCAGTACTCTTGCCTGGAAAATCCCATGGACGGAGGAGCCTGGTAGGCTGCAGTCCATGGGGTCACTGAGAGTTGGACACAACTCAGTGACTTTACTTTCACTTTTCACTTTCACGCATTGGAGAAGGAAATGGCAACCCACTCCAGTGTTCTTGCCTGGAGAATCCCAGGGATGGGGGAGTCTGGTGGGCTGCCGTCTATGGGGTCGCACAGAGTTGGACATGACTGAAGCGACTTAGCAGCAGCAGTACAGGGAAGGCACCTCAGACTATCAGAATGTCAAAGCAGCATATTTTCAGGTAGCGTGTCCTGAGCACCTTCAGTATATAGCAAAACTAAAGGAGACTATAAACAAAATTCAGAGTAGAAGATGAGATTAGGGAAGGATATATAGGGATTTCTTAGGCTGGATAATGAATTCGCAGATGTTATTTTTTGTACATAACAATTTTTCATAGTAGTTTTGAAAGGTGGCAGTAATCTGTAATGTGTGTACAGGGCTTTGACAAAAGACTAAGAGGTTTAAAAAAAGAGGAGCCTGGATATAGTTGGTAGAGAAAGAAGATAGTCTTGACTAGTGAAAAAGAAGAATTGGTAGGTAGTATTAGGACCCAATTACAAGTAGAAAATAAGAAATTATATTTTCCAGAAGTGCTCGGCAGGCCTAATATAGACAATACATGGTTGGATTGATTCAGGACTGGGTTTGACACTGGTAACTTTATTTATACACGCAGGCAGTATTATCAACTAAGGTATTAAGAATACCTTTGGTTCAACAATAATTAGATGACGCCACTGATCGTAAGCTGTATCCAACGTCAGTAGTGTTAAAACGGGAAATCATGCACATCGTATGTTCAGTGAAATTTGGCAGAAGGGTAGCGGTGGTTATCAGGTGGGTTGCCCAAGTTTATAGTTTGAGAGCTGAGTCAGTTGAAGATTATGACGAGTGACCGCTGAAGTAGAGAAGTCATCAGTAAATTGCACTCAGATATGATACAACTAAAAGGGAAACTTACAAACCTTTTAAACATAACTGGAGATGAGGAAAACAACGTCAGTATTTGTGGCATGGGTTATCTGGGATGATGGTGGCATGCCAGAGAGATGGCATGATGTTCCTCAGTAGAGAGGAAGACTGAACTCAAGTAATAAAGGGTTCATAAACTGAGAGAAGAGGGGGCTTAGTGTAGCACAGTTGTATATTATGAGCTTCATAGGAACAGGGATTTTTACCTACAGTATATGAAACTAGAATCAGGAGGACACAGTTTCCTAATCTGAAGTACAGGGTGTGTGAGCCGTGAGCAGCTTCAAAAGAAAGATGTCTTTAGAGAGAACCCAGTTTTTAGCCAAGGAAGTAAAAGAAAAATTCATCATAGAGGATGAGGATGTGGGGTTTCTAAAGGACTCAGTGGGAAGGTTTGAGTCAAGGTGAAATACACAAGAAGCAGTGTGGCCATCAGATGAGAGGAGGTGGTTATTGGGGTGGCTTCTTGAATAGTGAACAAGGACTAACATGGGTGTAGCCTTAAAGTTTCCCCATACCATTAAATATTGTTGAAAGCAGATTTTTAATGGGCTAGAGAACTTTCTGTTGAGTATACAGTTACTTAACCAATCTTCTTTTGTTGAAGGTGCAGAGAAGTCCATTCATTCAGTTGTTCCTTGCTGTCATCTCCCATCATCCAATGTTGACTATTAGCATCACAGCAGAGGACTCCCTCAAAAAGAGGAGTTCTTTCTAATCTCATGCTTTGGGGCAAAGTATTTTCATTTATAGTTGCTAGTAAAATCATTCTCAGTTCTAGAATGCCCATTTCTATTTATGCCACAGCTGCCATGGCTTGTGGAGAATTCAAATGTATGCATCCTCCATTTTCCTGTGTTTTGGTGTCCTGAATATGAAACCTAAGGAATCTTGACACACAAAAGAAAATATATACGCTTTTTAAATATTCAACAGACTATATTTTTCTANAGTTGCTAGTAAAATCATTCTCAGTTCTAGAATGCCCATTTCTATTTATGCCACAGCTGCCATGGCTTGTGGAGAATTCAAATGTATGCATCCTCCATTTTCCTGTGTTTTGGTGTCCTGAATATGAAACCTAAGGAATCTTGACACACAAAAGAAAATATATACGCTTTTTAAATATTCAACAGACTATATTTTTCTATTTCAGTTGTTGCAATTTGAATCATACTGTACTACAACTTCATGTAAATTCCAATTTCATATTTATTAAACACACTGATAAAGTGGAACATAGTGTACATGCTTTTTTGGTGAATGCTTTGGTTTAATTGTAATACTCCAAGGGAAAAAACCTATAGCTACTATTTTCACATAACTTAATTTTCATCTGTTTAAATATAAACATTTATTTTGCCCACTATTCTTAAATATTAGCATAGTAATAATAAGGGTAGTAATGATAGCTAGTGTTTATTGAGCTCTTCTTTAAGCCAGATACTTGCAAAGTAGTTTTTACATATTATCTCATTTAATCCTCAAAACCGCCTTGAGAGGTGGATACCATTGTATAGATGAGTAACATACCTGAAATAACACAGCTAGTAAGAGAGAACAGTTTGAAAGTCAGATTCCTGAGCTTACACTTGTGACCATTATTCTGCACTTCCTCCTTTAGGAACTCTTAAATTTAGAGGCTGACATGTTGGCATTTATTATATATCTTAGTTTTATTTTATGCATAGGGCGTATGTATGAAATAGGTTTCTTTTTTTGCTGAATTCAGTAAGATGAAACCTTCCCTGATTTAATGCAGAAGAACCTTTTTCATTTTTATCTTCTCTTGCATATCCTTTCTCATGGAAACCAGACTAAATTTGTCTTAACATTTGTATTAGTATTGTAATTTAAGAATATCTCTTAATCATTGGAGAAGGAAATGGCAACCTACTCCAGTGTTCTTGCCTGGAGGATCCCAGGGACGTGAAGCCTAGTGGGCTGCCGTCTATGAGGTCGCACAGCGTTGGACACGACTGAAGCAACTTAGCAACAGCAGCAATATTTCTGAAAGAGTTGAATTTTCTGATGAAAAGTTCACTTCTGACACAGTGTCTGTAGACTAAATGGAAAAATGAGAAATAGTATAGAAAAAAGGATTGATTGGCTTTAAAACAGACCAAAACTGAAAGATGGAAAAATGATGTGGACAATATTTTAATGAATGTGGATGAATATGTGATATGATAAATATCATATAATAATATGTGTAATAAATAGGTATGATGGAGAAAGAAAAGAATATCTCTTAAATCCTGGAAAGACTTGACCTTTAAAATATAAAGTCTTATTTACCCTGCATTTAATTTTTACCATCTCTAATATGAATCTGAACCAGAGTTTCTTAACGTTTGTTATGTAGAATATTTTAAAATGTTATTTAATACATGTACTGAGTTTGATATAGAATCACTATTACTAAAACAAGTTTTATTGCTGCTATTTTCAGTTTTTTAAGTTATGTGTTTAAACAAATTGTTGGCATTTTAGCCATCACCATTAGTAATCAAACATTTTAAGTTCTTTTAGCTAGAAAACAGAAATGAACTTCCAAAGAAGATAGTCTTTCCTGAGTTTTTCAGCTTAGTTTCAGTTTCTTCTTTATCCATTGATGCTCTTGGAATCTGGGGTACAAGTTGGTGGATAGGATATGTAAAATCACTCTCTCCATATGTTATCACTCCTGTAAGTAATAGCAACTGATTTTTTCAAAGGTCAGATTTCATCTTCCAAACAGCTGTAAACATGAAAACAGAGTCTCTTGAGATGTCGCAAAACGTGTTTACCTTTTTAGATTGGAGAAGCCTTTCCCTTCTGCTTATTCTACATTATCTAAGACATCTAAAAAATAGCCTTGTTTTTTTTTTTTTCCCAAGTTGAGTAGTTCAGGTTGAAGCAACCAGTTTGAAAGTAATAGCAGGTGAATGGTGAGTGGAAGAGAGGTAGGAAAACATAATAAAAATAATTGCAAAAGTCCAGCATCTGGGGATTTACTCTTCTAGTCAATCCTGAGGACACTGTTGACTCAATGATTAAGAAAAATAAATTTGGTATACACTAATTAGTCTGAGACATTGGTCCAATGATTAGGACTTGGCACTTTCACAGCCAGGCCTAGGCTCCATACCTGGTTTGGGAACGAATGTCCTGCAAGCTGTGAAAAACAACAAACAAAATGCATTAGAAAGAATTTCATGAGATATGCTTACTAGAATATTTAATATTTTCATGTTTACAGTTTGTATTCTGAGAGTTCCAGAAAAACATCTATTTCTGCTTTATTGATTATGCCAAAGCCTTTGACTGTATGGATCACAGTCAACTGTGGAAAATTCTGAGAGAGATGGGAATACCAGACCACCTAACCTGCCTCTTGAGAAATCTGTATGCAGGTCAGGAAGCAACAGTTAGAACTGGNGGCCTGGTGTGCTGCGATTCATGGGGTCGCAAAGAGTTGGACATGACTGAGTGACTGAATTGAACTGAATGAGTGAAAAATGTGTCATATCACATAACAGGAACATTTTATTTGAATGAGTAATACTTGTAATACACAAGTAATATACTTAGCATACTAGCACCTGACTTACTGATGTTAGGGCTTCCCTGGTGGCCCAGATGGTGAAGAATCTGCCTGCAGTGCGGGAGACCCAGGTTCAATCCCTGGGTTGGGAAGACCCCCCCTCCCCCGCCCCTGCCCCCAAGGAGGGAATGACAATCCACTCTGATATCTTGCCTGGAGAATTCCATGGACAGAGGAGCCTGGTGGGCTGGAGTCTATGGGGTTACAAAGAGTAGCTTTCACTTTCACTATAGATTTTAGTTACTATTAATACTTTTGTTAGTATCTCTTCCTCTAGTTGGAGTCAGTTTACTGTCACCTAAAATAAACTTGGTCTCTGCCTGTACACTTATTTATTAGTGACCTGTTATTACTCTCTGGCTTTTGTGTATTAGTTTTACTCATCTGCATGGTCATAGAAAACTAGAATTAAGTTCGTTCATTCTGTTTGTTGCCATGGAAAACAAGCATGCATCAACTGATACTCTACAGCTGAAAACAGCAAATGTCAGTAGGCTAGAGAACTGTAGTTCTAGAGCTGAGGATTATATTTTCAGTTAAAAATAAGTTCATGAGTATTTTTAAAGATATAATTTGCACAACATAAAATGGACCCCTTTTTGTGTTACATTTCCGTGTTGATTAGGATATTTACAAAGCCTTAAACTTGTAGACGAACAGTTTTTCCCAAGCATTCTATTTCTTTTCTTAGCTGCAAGTCTTTACTTTTGCCCCATGGTTGTACTCTTCTGGCCGCCTCTGAAATTCCTTTTGATTGAAGTCTAATGTCATATCTCTTTTGGGAAGTCTTTCTTGACTTCCCAAACATTTAGTCTCACAGCCCCTCTTCTTTAATCCCTTTATTATATTGCTTATCATATTTATAATTATCTCTTTAGTTTTCTTTCCTTTCAGACCATTTATCTCTCAAGCATAGAGACTGTTCTGTTCTTGTTTTTCTGCCATCTTCAGAAATTCGAACAATGTCATGGTAGGCTTTTTGGTACATATTTATTGAATGATTATAACGGCAAGTAGTTCTGGCAGTCCTTATCTGTCAGCATGTACTAGGGAGTGTGATATACTATATATGGTGTTGAATATTAAAACAATGTGCATTTTGTTTTGGGGAATTATACCATATTAGTATTAGAAGGCACCAATCCTCCCAACTCAGCACATACACATTAATACATGCACACAAAGCAAATTGAAATCCGTAGAAGCTGAACAGTGTTGAAGCTGGGACTGAAAATCCTTGTTACCTCATGTCCCATACTAATTTATTTTCTCATATCCTGATGACTTAAACATTCATTTGTCTCCTAAGGGAGAAAACCTTGAAAATGTTAATTCATAATACTGTATTTTTAACCATAAATGAGGATCTAGTTGCCAACCAGAATACTGGAAAAGAACTTTTAAATTGGTTTACACAATGACATCATTTTCCTGTTTTATAGACCTCCGTGAGTGAAAGCCTTCAGAGGGAAGCTGCCAAGAAGCAAGCAATGAAACAGGTAAAGTGGAAAGGGTGAATTAAATGTATTTGGTGAAGTAATTATTTCAGCTCACATTTAAAGTATCAGTTTTGGGATCTGTGCAATTGAGACTACACAGTAGGGGTGTATTATATAATTTTATCTTGATGCTTGTTTTCTGAAAATGGGTAAGATGTTTCTTGATTTGCATAGATTTCAGGTTTCTTGTATAAATTTTAAGGGAGAAAAACACACTGAAGAATTAGTTCCTTATTGCTGTATTCTAGATTAAACCCATTTCTGCTTTCAGATGACTTAGTCTGATAGTGGGTTGCATGGTTTAATAATTCCTGCTAGTGTGAGCTGCCAGGATGCAGCAATTCCATTTCTGTGTATGTATCCAAAGAAAGTGAAAATACTAATTTGAAAAGATACATGCACCCCTGTGTTCATTACAGTGTTATTTGTAATGGCCAGAATATGGAAATTATCTAAATGTCCATTGATGGGTGAATGGATAATGAAGATGCGGAGTGTACACGCACACTCACACACACACACGAATACCCTCAGCCATAAAAAATGAAATATTGCCATTTGCAATAACATGGATGGACCTTGAGGGTGTTATGGTAAATGAAATAAGTCAGAGAAAGACAAATATCATATGATTTCACTTATATATGAAATTTAAAAAACAAAACATTTGAACAAAACAAAACTCATAAAGAAGAAGTTGATAGTTGCTCAAGGGGAAGTGTATTGGGGAGCTTGGTAAAATGGATGAAGGGGATCAAGAGGTACAAAATTCAAGTTATTTTTTAAAAAAGTCATGGTGATGTAATATACAGCATAGTGACTATAGTCTGTAGTGACTATAGACATTGTACACAAATTTGGAAATTGTTAAAGTAAATCTTAAAGTTTTTGTCACTTGAGGAATTTTTTTTTTTTTTTCTGGTAGCTTTGTATGGTGACGGATGGTAACTAGACTTGTGGTGATCATTTCACAAATGTCAAATCATAGTCTATGTCAGTAATACTTCAGTGACAATAAATTAAAAGTTCCTTATAATTATTAAACTATTTTTAATGAAAAATATATCAGACAAATTCTTAAAACTACTTATATTCATACTACTTAAATTTTAGAGGTAACATCTCTAAAAATTTTTCAATTACAAAAAGTATTTCCTACCATTTGAAACCTGAACATTTTATTTAGTAACACAACTAAAAGTAATATGAAAGTTTAATATGTAATATAATATAGGCATCTCAAAATTAAGATTTGATGTTCCTAAGTCATACCTAGTCCTTTTGACTTTTTGATGCGGATAACTATTTATTTGGGGGCTTCCCTGATGGCTCATTGGGTAAAGAATCTACCTGCGATGCAGGAGACACAGGAGACTCGAGTTCAGTCCCTGGGTCAGGAAGATCCCCTTAGAGGAGGAAATGGCAATCCACTCCAGTATTCTTGCTTGGAAAACCTCATGGACAGAGGAGCCTGGCTATAGTCCATGGGCTCGCAAAGAGTTGGACACAACTGAGGGACTAAACACACAACTATTTATCCTTAAGTGACTAGATAATAATAAATGATGTTTAATATNTCAGGAAGATCCCCTTAGAGGAGGAAATGGCAATCCACTCCAGTATTCTTGCTTGGAAAACCTCATGGACAGAGGAGCCTGGCTATAGTCCATGGGCTCGCAAAGAGTTGGACACAACTGAGGGACTAAACACACAACTATTTATCCTTAAGTGACTAGATAATAATAAATGATGTTTAATATCCTGGAGGAGGGCATGGCAACCCACTCTGGTATTCTTGCCTGGAGAATCCCATGGACAGAGGAGCCTGCGGTTCTGTAATCCACGGGGTCGCAGAGAGTCAGACACGACTGAGCTAGTAAACACAGCACAATGTTTAATTAACACTTATTCTGTGTAAGGCTCTGTTCTAAGTGTTTTAAGTTTATAATGTGATTGATACAGTTTTTATGATATATTTGTGATTTATGATCCTGTCCCCATAAAACTACTTAAGACTTTTTCTGATACCTAATAGTTGGCCCATATTTTTGAAATATGTTCGATTGTTTTTTTTTTTTAAGACCAAACTTGAAATTCAGAAGGCTCTTGCAGAAGATTCTACTGTTTATGAATATGACAGTATTTATGATGAAATGCAGAAAAAGAAGGAAGAAAGTAACCCCAGATTGCTTTTGGGAAAAGACCGAAAGGTTTGTAGCTGAAAATACAAACTTTCTTTGACTTTCACCAGCATTTTATATCTTACTCTTATTTCACCATGAGAATGATCTGACAAAAAATTTTAGGTATATAAAATATAAAAAGCCCCTGGTTCCAAATAGTGTAGATTTTTTAGAATCTAGGAAGCTGTATATAAAGTATCGTAACCAGGAGCAAGAGAATTGTCTTAACAATTTTATAAATTTTGTTTTTTGCTTTAAAACTTTTTCAAATTATTTTTGAAAGTTTTTCTTGCTTCCTAGCTGATAACTGAATCATCCATGTGTATCACGACCAGATTTTTAGTTTGATGAAAATGTAAAGGTGTGGCGATTGAATAAAATAAGTTCAAATTTTCTGTCACTTTTACTCTTTCACAGAGCACAGACTGGTTTTTAAGGATCTTTACATCTTATCTAAATAAGTATCTAAAATAAAGTAGTGGTGTAAAATTATATTAAAGCTATTATTTTCAATAATTGTATTTCAACTAATGTGAAAAACTAGTTGGAAAGCTTTCCTGTTCACATATCTGAAGAAGTAAAACAACACCATTTTGTAAAAAGGGTGAGAAAAACAGTGGAGAAATGACCTATTTAGTTCGAGATTTTTTTTTTAATGGTGTTTTGAATAATTCTGTCTACACTTAAATTTCTATTGAAATGAATTTTATTTTCAATCTTGCTAGTAAATTTATATTGAATTTTGAGAAGTTGATCCTATTTATTTGACTTTTTATCTTAATTCATGATAACAATAGAATATTAGCAGTTCATTATCTTAGACTCTCTCTTAAATAATCTTATTCTTTCCCCTAGCCCAAGTACATTCACAACTTACTGAAAGCAGTTGAAATTAGAAAAAAGGAACAAGAGAAAAGAATGGAAAAGAAAATACAGAGAGAACGAGAAATGGAAAAGGGAGAATTTGATGATAAAGAGGCATTTGTAACATCTGCTTATAAGAAAAAACTGCAAGAGAGAGCTGAAGAAGAAGAAAGGGAAAGAAGAGCTGCTGCACTCGAAGGTGAAATGAAAGAGGGAGAAGGGTAGAAGGAAATAGAAATAGGAGAATTCTGCCCTGTGGTAGCCATTTGTTCTGTCGCTGAGCTTTTTCATTATAATGTTGTCATAATTTATGTATGTGAATACAGGGTACAAGGTATATGATGTTATATAGTATTATAAAAGATTTTAGGTAAAAACGCAGCTGCACTCTTTGTAGCTGTTATTTCTATTCAACTTTCTAATTATATCTCATTTTGTTGCTTAAACCTGTAATCATCACAAGTCATTGCCTTAGAAAATGAATTCAAATGTAAAAACATCGATTATAAGGCACAACAGCACAGCATTAGTCAAAGGGAATATAAGCTGAGATTTAATCCTAGTTGTATTTTCCTGGGGTGAGAAAACTAACATCACCCAAGGAACATTCACTAGGCATTTACAAAAAGAATAACTTTATTTCAAGAAAGAACAAAGATGTGCAGAGGCCAAAAAATACGTTAATGCTTTACTGCAGTACTTTCTACTCATGGTCGTTTCTCATGATCGAAGTAAAATATGTAATTATAACCAGCTTATTTGTCAAGTGCTTACCAATTTTAAATGGACAAAAACCACATGTGTAAGACTTGGTCTCAGCATGTCCTATGTGTTCATCTAGAGCACCACTCGGGACAAGATAGTAAATAAACAGGGCTACATTCCAGTAAAAAACTATTGATAAAAGAGGCAACAGGCCAAATTTGGCCTCCAGACTGTAAAGATCTAGAGACCAGTTTATACACTATGTTATATACTCTGTGCCTATAAAACTGAACTATGTTTTGCCTTGTTGAATATAAATATTCTCACTTTTGCTTTCATTCTCTTAGCACGTTTGGATGTAACTAAGCAAAGAGATCTCAGTGGATTTTATAGGCACCTATTAAATCAAGCAGTTGGTGAAGAGGAAGTACCTACATGCAGCTTTCGTGAGGCCAGGTGAGATGTGACATATGGAATATTTAGAAGAAGGATACTGCCCTTAAGTTCTGATAAGATCCCACAATCATTTAAACTTCTGGAAGTAGAGGACTGTAGTATTGCATATTTTGTTGTTAGCCAAACCTGACCTAATTGAATGAATAACTAGAGATTTACAGCTTTTTAATTAAAAAACCTTCAGTTCAAGATATTTTTATTATAGTAATTCTGCATGCATGTTCAGATAGTATATAAAAAGAGAAGTGTATCTTTTCATAAATAGGACCTAGCCTCTGTAAAACATAAAGATTCACATAATCAGGGGCTTAGAAATGCATTATCCAGTATATAGCCACTAGTTTCATGTGGCTGTTTAAATCTAAAATTTTGGTCGCATCAGTCATATTTCAAGTACTCCATTCTCACATTTGGCTAGTGGCTACAATATTAGAAAGCACAGATATGGGCATTACCATTTCTGTAGACTTTTTTTTTCTGGCTGTGCTGTGCTGCTGGTGGAATCTTAATTCCCCACCAGGGTTGGAACCTGGGTCTTGGCAATGAAAGCACTGAGTCATAATCACTGGACTACCAGGGAATTCCTCATTTCTTTTGGTATTTTTATTAGTACTGGTCTAGAAAGTTAAGGGTTGGAGGAATTTTGAATAAAATTATAAGATATTATGCATACTAAGTCGCTTCAGTCATGTCTGACTCTTTGCGACCCTTTGGACTGTAGCCCATTAGGCTCCTCTGTCCTGGGAGCCTGGCAGTGGGATTCTGCAGGCAAGAATACTGGAATGGGTTGCCATTCCCTTCTCCAGGGGATCTTCCTGACCCAGGGATTCTCTTATATCTCCTGCATTGGTAGGTGGGTTTTTTTTTTTTTTTTTTTTACCACTAGTGCCACCTGGGAAGCCCATAAGATACAGGATTAGTGAAATTATCACGCTATAAATATATATATACATACATATATACATATATATATTTGAAGGTAAAATTTGTCTTAAATTTGTATCTAAGGAAAGCAGTTCCTTGAGAACCATAGTTGTTGCTCTGTTTGTGTGATGAATAAGTGATTACTGAGACTGAATGTGTGAGTAATGTAAATAAATTAATCATGCTGATCAGCTGGGAAAATGTAGGTGGTGTAAACAGTGTTAATGTAACTGATCATAATAGCCGGATGGATTCACATATTTCCATTTTGTTGTGATAGATGCTGAGGTGTATTGCAGGAGGCTGATGCCTTTTCAATCATGAGAAGGATTATTTAGTGATATTTAGAATTCGATTTTGTCACCATTTTGTGGTGAAAAAAAATTATCTTCATCTTTTTCCGGGACTATTTTAAATATTTTTTAGAAAGAAGGAAAAGTAAAAATCCAACAAAAAGCCACAACTTGAACTTCTTGTTGAAAACTAGTACTTATTCCAGAATATTCCTTTTCCTAATAATTTGTTGTCTGCTGCTGCTGCTAAGTCACTTCAGTCATGTCTGACTCTGTGTGACCCCATAGATGGCAGCCCACCAGGCTCCTCTGTCCATGGGATTTTCCAGGCGAGAGTATTGGAGTGGGTTGCCATTGCTTTCTCCAATTTGTTATCTATGTTTGGCAAAAAGGAAGATCTTCCACCTTCCTACCTAAAGGTTCTAGTGGTCTATACAGAAGGGCCGATTTTTACTTTTTCATTTCTACCAATACTGAAAATAATCTGAATGATTAGAATATACTAATGAAAGATATTTACCAGATAAATAGACATCAGCACCTTTTTGAATATGGGATAATCAGAAAGTATATATAGTTGTAAGTGTATTGACTTAAGTACTGATAAAAATTCTATTTATTTATAGAATTTATTTACTATAATTAATAATGTGGCATTTTGTGTTACATTATTTTTCTTAAGGTCTGGGATAAAAGAAGAGAAATCAAAAGGATATTCTGATGAAGTAAGTTCAGAGAGCAGAATACCTCATGAGAACTGCATTCGCCAAACTGGTGTGAAAGTAGAGGAGAACCCAGATGCAGACAGTGACTTTGATGCTAAGAGCAGTGAGAATGATGAAATGGAGGAAAAGAAAGGGAACTGCAGAAGGGAAAAGGCCACAGAGACCCTAAAAAATGACTCCAAGCATCACAGGAATCCTACCCACTCACCGTCATCTAGTGAGGAAAGAGAACATGGCACCCAGTGCCACACAAAAAGTTCCAAGTCAGGAGGCCGTGAGAAAAGGGAAGAGCAACACCAAGAGAGACCAGCCAGGGAGCAGGACAGCTATCACACTGACTGTGATTCTCGAAAAGAAAAAAGGGATTCCCATAGGCACAGAGAGTCCAGTCACAGAGATTCACACTGGAAGAGGCTTGAACAAGAGAGACTGAGGGGAAGAGGCGAGAGAGAAAGAAATGACAGAGAATGGAAACGAGAGAAAGACAGGGAGAAATATCCCTCCAGAGAACAGGAAAGACACAGACAACGAAATAATTATGACCGACACAATGAGAAAGGATGCGAGAAGGAAGAGAAAAGCAAAGAAAAGGAAGAGCATGTGAAAGCAAGAAAAGAAAGATACGAAAACAGTGATAAATATAGAGATAGAGAAAAACGAGAAGTCAGTGTTGAATCTTCAGAAAGAAATCGAGACAGAAAGGAAAGCAGCCCAAATTCTAGAGCAAAGGATAGGTTTGCTAACCAGGAAAGAGCCAGTAAAATGAGAGACATGGTAAAGGACAAAGAAAGAAACCCAGAGAAACCCTCTAGTTCTGAAGCGTCATTGGGAGCAAAACACAGAATCACAGAGGAATGCCAAGAGACAGGCAAAGAACGAGAGAGGCCACATGAGACAGTGAGCAAGTTTGCAAAGCGTAGCAATGAAGAGACTGTAATGTCAGCAAGAGACAGATACTTGGCCCGGCAAATGGCAAGGATTAATGCAAAGACATACATTGAGAAAGAAGATGATTGTTGACTGCCCCAGTAGAAAAACCTATGGAAGCACGGAAAATTACAACTCCTGAAACATGCTGTGTGAACACGTAAAGGAGTGTGTTAAGAGTAGTTGGGAGGGTATTTTAAAATATATTTTCAAAATTCATTTTGGGTTTAGGTTAAGTCAGAAGTCAGTCCTTTTATCTTGAATGTTTAACTAAGTTAATATGTAATATTTACTTATCAGTACAACATTCTTGGTTATATTCAAGTAACCTAAAGAGACTGCTAAATCCTCATAGGTAATATGAGGAAAATTGGTTCTACTGTGACCATTAAAAAATAATTTAAACAACTCTTCTATTGTTGATTTTGTTGCAGGAGCTGTTTATTTTATAAATACTGTGTTTCAGATAAAAATAATGTGGATTTGAATGGAGAATATTGTTTTATATCCTAAAGTTTGTATTAAAGTATAAAATATAGATTACAGATCTTGTCTAAGCTTTTTAGCTCACAACATACCTCTCTTTTATAAAAATTGTGATACATTTGTACCATTTAATTGATGCTTATTTAAAAGTGTCACACTTAAAATGTCACTCGTGTCATGCCATCATTCCTCTTTTGTGAAACCTTAGCAAGATATTAGTTAGGTGTATGAATGAGTTTTAGCTAAGGGTGAAAAGATGGAGATACCCTAAATTAAAAAAATTAGCTAAAGAACTGGGTAGCCTATGTGTGAACATGTCTTATTTAATAGACTCTTAAAAATACAGTACCATTTATTACAGTTCCATATATAGAGGTTCTATACTAAGTCTTATCAGTGACAGTGACAAATATTGCAGAAGCATAGACTGAGTGTACACAGAGGGGTGTTCATTTCAGTAGCTCAGTCGTGTCTGACTCTTTGCGACCCCATGAATCGCAGCATGCCAGGCCTCCCTGTCCATCACCAGCTCCCAGAGTTCACTCAGACGTGAGTCACATTCATCGAGTCAGTGATGCCATCCAGCCACCAAATCCTCTGTCGTGTAGTACAGTGTAAATGGAAAATTTTGGGTGAGATCATGGAAGACCATGAATGACAGGCTAAAAGTCTTCAGCTTTGGTGAAGAATTGAATTCCTTTGTTAGAGTTGTCATACTAGAGCATAGGGTAGCAGTTCTTGGNGGAAACGAGAGAAAGACAGGGAGAAATATCCCTCCAGAGAACAGGAAAGACACAGACAACGAAATAATTATGACCGACACAATGAGAAAGGATGCGAGAAGGAAGAGAAAAGCAAAGAAAAGGAAGAGCATGTGAAAGCAAGAAAAGAAAGATACGAAAACAGTGATAAATATAGAGATAGAGAAAAACGAGAAGTCAGTGTTGAATCTTCAGAAAGAAATCGAGACAGAAAGGAAAGCAGCCCAAATTCTAGAGCAAAGGATAGGTTTGCTAACCAGGAAAGAGCCAGTAAAATGAGAGACATGGTAAAGGACAAAGAAAGAAACCCAGAGAAACCCTCTAGTTCTGAAGCGTCATTGGGAGCAAAACACAGAATCACAGAGGAATGCCAAGAGACAGGCAAAGAACGAGAGAGGCCACATGAGACAGTGAGCAAGTTTGCAAAGCGTAGCAATGAAGAGACTGTAATGTCAGCAAGAGACAGATACTTGGCCCGGCAAATGGCAAGGATTAATGCAAAGACATACATTGAGAAAGAAGATGATTGTTGACTGCCCCAGTAGAAAAACCTATGGAAGCACGGAAAATTACAACTCCTGAAACATGCTGTGTGAACACGTAAAGGAGTGTGTTAAGAGTAGTTGGGAGGGTATTTTAAAATATATTTTCAAAATTCATTTTGGGTTTAGGTTAAGTCAGAAGTCAGTCCTTTTATCTTGAATGTTTAACTAAGTTAATATGTAATATTTACTTATCAGTACAACATTCTTGGTTATATTCAAGTAACCTAAAGAGACTGCTAAATCCTCATAGGTAATATGAGGAAAATTGGTTCTACTGTGACCATTAAAAAATAATTTAAACAACTCTTCTATTGTTGATTTTGTTGCAGGAGCTGTTTATTTTATAAATACTGTGTTTCAGATAAAAATAATGTGGATTTGAATGGAGAATATTGTTTTATATCCTAAAGTTTGTATTAAAGTATAAAATATAGATTACAGATCTTGTCTAAGCTTTTTAGCTCACAACATACCTCTCTTTTATAAAAATTGTGATACATTTGTACCATTTAATTGATGCTTATTTAAAAGTGTCACACTTAAAATGTCACTCGTGTCATGCCATCATTCCTCTTTTGTGAAACCTTAGCAAGATATTAGTTAGGTGTATGAATGAGTTTTAGCTAAGGGTGAAAAGATGGAGATACCCTAAATTAAAAAAATTAGCTAAAGAACTGGGTAGCCTATGTGTGAACATGTCTTATTTAATAGACTCTTAAAAATACAGTACCATTTATTACAGTTCCATATATAGAGGTTCTATACTAAGTCTTATCAGTGACAGTGACAAATATTGCAGAAGCATAGACTGAGTGTACACAGAGGGGTGTTCATTTCAGTAGCTCAGTCGTGTCTGACTCTTTGCGACCCCATGAATCGCAGCATGCCAGGCCTCCCTGTCCATCACCAGCTCCCAGAGTTCACTCAGACGTGAGTCACATTCATCGAGTCAGTGATGCCATCCAGCCACCAAATCCTCTGTCGTGTAGTACAGTGTAAATGGAAAATTTTGGGTGAGATCATGGAAGACCATGAATGACAGGCTAAAAGTCTTCAGCTTTGGTGAAGAATTGAATTCCTTTGTTAGAGTTGTCATACTAGAGCATAGGGTAGCAGTTCTTGGTTAAATAATGATAATGAGTTATTTGGATCATTGTAAATAAGGGATTCATTATATGTGTGGCTAGATACGTGTTCTTTTAAATAGCTGAGGTCTAAAATAATGGACTTAAATTGTATAAGTTGGTAAACAACTGTTCTGTGATTCACTATCTTAATTTTCCTTCTCCCTCTACTTGTTTACTCTTGTTCTAGTACTGTTTATTTTGGTTTCTATGGGTGATGTCTTTTTTTATTAATATTTCTTTAATTGATTTTTAAGTTTTTAATTTTTGCTATACAGCTAAGTGACTCAGTTATATATACATTCTTTTTTGTATTCTTTTCCATTATGATTTATCCCAGAAGATTAGTTGTAGTTCCCTGTGCTGTACAATAGGACCTTGCTGTTTATCCATTCTAAATGTAAAAATTTGCATCTACTAACCCAAACTCTTAGTCTGTTCTTTCCCTTCCCCCTACCCCTTGGAAACCAGAATCTGTTCTCTATGCCTGTGAGCCTGTTTCGGTTTTGTAGATAGGTTCATTTGTGCTGTATTTTAGATTCCACATGCAGGTGTATCATATGGTATTTGTCTTTCCCTTGTTGTCGCAAGTGCCATTGTTCTTTTTCATGGCTGAGTAGTATTCCATTGTGTATACGTACCACATCTTTATCCATTCATCTGTCAGTGGACATTTAGGTTGTATCCATGTCTTGGATATTGTCTCTGTCTTTGGCTATTGTGAATAGTGTTGCTATGAACATAGGAGTGCATGTATCTTTTTGGGTTGTAGTTTTGTCCAGATACATGCTCAGGAGTGAGATTGCTGGATCATATGGTAATTCTATTTTTAGTTTTCTGAGGAAACTATGCTGTTTTTCATAGTGGCTGCAGCTACTTACATTCCCACCAGCAGTGTAGGAGGATTCCGTTTTTTCCATACACTCTCCACCATCTGTTATTTGTAGACTTTTTAATGGTCACCATTCTGATTGGTATGCAGTGATACCTCATTGTAGCTTTGATTTGCATTTATCTCATAATTAGTGATGTTGAGAACCTTTTCATGTGCCTGTGACCATCTGTATGTCTTGTTTGGAAAACTGTCTAGGTTTTCTGCCCATTTTTCGATTGGGTTGTATGAGCTACTTATGTATTTTGGACATTAAGCCCTTGTCAGTTGTGTTGTTTTCAAATATTTTCTCCTATTCCATAGGTTGTCTTTTCATTTTATGGTTTTCTTTGCTATGCACAAGTTTCTAAGTCTGATTAATTCCTATTTGTTTTTCTTTCTATTGCCTTGGGAGACTGACCTAAGAAAACATTGTTATGATTTATGTCAGAGAATATCCTAGGAGTTTTATATGGATGATGTTTTTAAACATAGACATGCAAATAATGGGCTTCCCTGTGGTTCAGCTGGTAAAGAATCCATCTGCAATGTGGGAGACCTGGATTCGATCCCTGGGTTGGGGAGATTGCCTGGAGAACGGAATGGCTACCCACTCCAGTATTCTGGCCTGGAAAATTCCATGGACTGCATAGTCCACGGGGTCTCAGAGTCAGATACGACTGAGCGACTTTGACTTTCATGCAAATAATCTTTGGCCTGCAATCAGAAAACCTAGGTATAAGGCCTGTTCTGGAACTTTCCAGCTGTGTGAACCTGTGCAAATCAGTTAATCACTCTGCGCCTCATGCTCCTTACCTACAAAACTGGGGAAATGACATCTGTCACATAGATCTGATGATCAAGTGACATGATATTTGTGAAAGTACTAGTTGCCTCAGTCGTGTCTGATTCTTTGCGACTCCATGACTTTAGCACACCAGATTCCTCTGTCTACAGAATTCTCCAGGCAAAAGTACTATAGTAGGTTGCCATTTCTTTTTCCACGGAATCTTCCCAACCCAGGGATTGAACCTGGGTCTCCTGGATTGTGAGTAGATTCTTTACCATCTGAGCCACCAGGGAAAACTGATATCTGTGAAAGTACATTATAAACTGAAGCTCTACACAGATTATAATTCATTTTGCTTTACTGAAATTTAATATTTCTAATTCTAGGTACTTTTGATGCTAAGTATTTGCAGATCACATGCAGTGATATTTGGGGGGCTGTTTTAACAATACATAGTTAAGATTTTTCTTTTAACCTTAGGAGTTTGGAAGGGATTTTTGTTTCATTCTGTTTTTTCTTCTTTTTAATGAGACAGTCTATTCATCATGATGTTAAGAGTTACTACAGTAGCAGTTAGTAACAAAAGGCATTTACTGATGTCTTAAAATATAACTTGAAACATCTATGACTAAATTGCATAAATGAGTACATGGGCATTTTATGCATTTTAAAGAGGGGACTCTATTTTGTATAAATAGGTTTAATTCTGTCACTGAAGTTTAAATGTTTCATGAAAAAAATAACATTGGACAATTTCACATAACCACAATTGACAGAGGTGAATAGTAGAAAATATTTATTTATTCTTAGCTATAAATAATGTGGAAGAAGAAACTAAAGATGAGGAAAATGAAGTACCATTTATATAATTCAATTAACTGTATATAGTCCAGAATTTGAAGCACCCCACTGATACTTTTGGGGCTTCCCTCATAGCTCAGTTGGTAAAGAATCTACCTGCAATACAGGAGACCGGGGTTTGATCCCTGGGTTGGGAAGATCCCCTGGAGGAAGACATGGCAACCTACTCCAGCATTCTTTCCTGGAGAATTCCCAAGGACAGAGGAGCCTGGCAGGCTACAGTCCATGGCGTTGCAAGAGTTGGCACAACTCAGCGACTAAATCACTACCATTGATACGTTCAACACAAAGTATCCTGAACATTTATTTATTTATTTATTTATTTATTTGGTAAATCAGATCATATTTAAATGCTGTTGGAGAAATAACTGCAAATTCTTATTTTATATAAGTCCCTAATTTTATCCTTTAAACTTTGCATTTTTCATGTATCAAGTTTTAAGATAAGGTATACTTCTAATATTAGAGTCGAGTAAGAATCAAGTAGCTTTTTTAAAAAATTAGCAAATGTTCTTGTTTATGGAAATTTAGGTATTTGGGGCTTCCCTGGTGGCTCAGATGGTAAAGAATCCACCTGCAGTGCAGGAAACCTGGGTTCAATCCCTGGGTTGGGAAGATCCCCTGGAGAGGGGAACAGCTACCCACTCCAGTATTCTGGCCTGGAGAATCTCATGGGCAGAGGAGCCTGGCAGACTTCAGTCCATGGGAATGCAAAGAGTTGGACACAACTGACGTACTAACACTCATTCATTCCTTTATTTTCAACGTTTCTCTGAGATTTTTTTTTTTTTTAATGTATGTCACTTTCACTTCAGGCATTTTAAGCCTAGAGATGGGCAAGCTCCTCTTTCCTAAATATTTGTTGTTTGAACTGTCAGTGTTGACAATTTGTTAGATTATCTACTATAATTGTAGTCTTCAGTTGAAGAACTGAATGACTGAAATCACCTATTCTCTCTCCTAAATGATAAGGTTCTTAGTTTAGCAGACATAAAACTTGCAGTGCACATTGGTTCCAAAGTAGATTCAGCCAGGGAAGATAATCTCTTTTTGATAAGGAAATAAAAACTTGGTTGGTGGTAGAGCAGTTTGAAGTATGGATATTATGAGGTGGTGGTAAGAGAAATACAAGCTTAAATTTCAATTGAAATATATTGTGAATCATTACAAAATTTGTTTTGATACACCTAATGTAGAAACAGTAGTGAATAGATTCCAACTATATGTTACACAAGCAAAGGCATACTTAAGATTCCATTTTTCCACTGTAGTAAATGCCTATTAAAAAATTGAGAGGAGTATTATGTCATTGTAGGAGAGGAAATACTTATTTAGAAATTTCTAGATCCCAGGAAGAGCAGAGAAAGTGAGTAGGTTTGTTTCTGCCCTCGAATGTAGTTATCTGAACTTTAAAACATTGTTCCGTCGTTGAAATTTAGAGACAGTTAACCAATGAGGTGGAAAGGTGATTCTATAAAAATAACAACAACAAAAAAGATCTAGAGCTTTTGAAATAGTCCTTCCATGGAACTAAACAAGACACATTTGAATATATATCAGTGACTTATCTGTGATATTAAAGAAAAAATTTCAGAATATTTCACCAGGAAAGTTTTCTACAGTATAGGGGTTTTCCTTGTCTTAATGGTTTTTGTGTTTTTTTCAATATTTGGATTTATAAATTTCAGTCTCCGGCATACTTTGCAAGCACTTTCTAAATTTACCTTCCTAATTTAGAGCCTTTTGTGTAACTCTCCTTGTGTTTTTAAGTAACAGGTGAGCTCCATGATGACTGAGGTATACAACTTCCTTTGTGTAGAACTGTTTTGTTTTCATTGCTTTATGGTGATGACAGGTTGTAATAGTCTCTTTGAGGGACCTACTGTTCTTCCCAACTGTCTCTGACCAAAAAAATGGAGAAAATGCCTTCTGAATACTGCCTTGTTTTAATGACATCTTAAGCACCAGGTGTTGATTTATGAGCCAAAAGACATGCTACAAAAGGAACCAGGCATGGATTGTACCATTGGATAGCTAATGATTGTCTTAAGATGTGTAAGAAAGCACAGTTAAGCCCCTGCATTCCGTGGTTTTAAGCTTTGCTTTGATGGTGACCTCCAAATCAACTGTACAACAGACAGAACATACCAGGTCAGTCTTTCCTACTTTTCAGAGAGAACATAGTTCTAATTCTAGGAGAATAATCTCCCTTTTTAAGGAGACTTGGGGTGGATAAGTTAAATGGAACTTTGTACTTAAAAGTTTGGTATTGGTGGCACCAAATTAACAAGCTGCATAAGAAGGATGATGAGAAAGTAACTAATCTCACTTTGAGATTCATTATTTGATTTGTCATTATATGATTTGGGAGCTAATACAGTAACTGGGTGGGTTTGTAGGGGTCTTTGCTTCCATCTCCGGATGGGGCAGCCAGGGCAGTGAATTTAGGTTACAAGTCATGCATTCCATACAACAAATGGAATAAGTTTTAAATGGGTTTCAAGTTTTTTGGAATGGAGATAAATTGTTTGGACTCTATTACATATCAACATATAGGAACAATCTCAGTCAACTGAATTGGCCTCCATTCTTTTGTTGTGTCTTGTCTGTTCCCTATTTCTGACTAGTAAATTACAGAAAAGAAATTAACTTCAGCACTTTACAATTCATTCCATTTTTATTTTTTGCTTTTTATGTAAATGCTACATTAAATGTAAAAGGTCTTTAAAAGATTATTTTGAAGTTGGTCTACCAACTAAGTTTTCCTTAAAAAATATTCAGAGTAGTATTGATAAATAGGAATCAAGTAAATGCAGACTATATTGAAGAGAGACTTTGGATTTTTTTTAAGTCTAGTGACATTTGAAAATTTTCAAAACACCTGTATAACACCTGGCTTGACAAAACTCTTTGTTTGAAAAAGTCCTGTGTAAAAATGTTATCTTTGGAAAATGCATAAGCGTGTGTGAGAGGGGGAGAATCCATATAAAGCAAGTTCTTAAAATTTGCAAAGCTATTTACCACCAAATACACTGCCACTTATATCACCTCTCTCCTTTCAGCACCCTAGAAAGCAAAGAGAATGGACGTAAGGTAGCAAGAAGGAATGAAAAAGCAAAGATAAGGTAGGTCACTAAGAATCATTTTAAATCCCCCTCCTCTTTTCCTCTGATAATTTGGGAAATTTCTCAGCAGCTGACATCTATGGGAAAAATACCCCACTGGGGAAAGCAGGGCATCAAAAATAGAAGGATGTAGTGGAATACAGTGGCTGGGGAATATTGTTGGGGAAAGGAAGCCAAGGGAGAAAGATCTATAATTGGATGAAATTAGGCCTCTACTATAGGGATCTTCTTTCTGTAGGGTTGTTAAGATTGAATTAGATTCATATAGAGGACTGATGTGATACGGGGCCAGAAGATTGAGTCCTTTTATCATTGACCAGGCTTTACTGCCTTTAAGGTTTTGGTTAAGGAAATGTCACTACAAGGTAAAATTTGCTTCTCTACCTATGCATCTGAGTGTCCCAAGCCACTGAAGTCACATTTACTAGAGCTGTATTAAGGGTTTTATGTGGTTTTATTAACTTAAGTGTCCCTTTTCCAATCAGCCTTATTTAGACTCAATCTTGAAAATTATCTGGAAGGCCCACTATCCTGATAGCCACTTTGAAAAGTCAAGGAGTTGGGAGGAGGTTCACCTACCAGACTCTTAATTACTTTTGGATTGAGGATAATCTTGGTTTAGGTCAGGGTGTCAGACCTCTACACCTTGTGAGAATTAATTTATCTACTCTTCACAAAGCAAAATAACCTTAGTGGTCAAACTCAGTCATTTGAAGTAGACAGAGCTTAAACCAGATAGCCAACTGAACACTGAAGATGCATTTATCAATATTCATCTTCAAAGTAGTTCACAGCCAAGCCACAGCGACTAATGAAATAGGCCAGATTAGCCTGTGGACTGTTACCCTGTATGTTTAGTAGAGAGAGAGAGGAGGATGGCAGTGAAGTGCAACAAATACTAACGGCCAGCCCATAGAGGAAAGCATATGGGCTAAAGCAGTGTCCTTGGAAAAGGAATAGGTGGCAGAGCCTGTCATAGTCATTATACCCTTCAAATAATAACATACATACAAATTTCAGTAGGTGGAATTTGTTAATGTAAAAAAAAAACTAGAGGAAATTCATATAGTTTGTAACGGGTAAGGATACACTGGGACAGTTGTACACACAGACACACATGCTCACACATACACATTATTTTTCAATTTAGCTTCTTACATCTTCTCCTGATTCCACAGCAGCACACAGGTTACGGGGTTCTAATAGACTCCAGCTATAGGATTCTCTGCTACTCAGAAAACATATGGCTAGCAAGACAGTATCCCTGTTTTTTCCTACATGGTTTATATGCAGTCATGAGCAGTTGAAATCTTTGGAAGCAAACGATATTAGATACTGGTGATCGTAAGAAGGAGTGACACAGTAGACTTTCACAGACTTGATCCTAAACTAGTCCTAATGACGACATGGTGGTTTTCATCACCTCCATACACAGCGTCACACATTCAAAGCAGTCCAGTTTAGTTGCATCACAGAGTCTAGCGTGGTAACATGTCCCGGAGATTTNTCTTATACACATCTCTTTGAGATTCATTATTTGATTTGTCATTATATGATTTGGGAGCTAATACATTAACTGGGTGGGTTTGTAGGGGTCTTTGCTTCCATCTCCGGATGGGGCAGCCAGGGCAGTGAATTTAGGTTACAAGTCATGCATTCCATACAACAAATGGAATAAGTTTTAAATGGGTTTCAAGTTTTTTGGAATGGAGATAAATTGTTTGGACTCTATTACATATCAACATATAGGAACAATCTCAGTCAACTGAATTGGCCTCCATTCTTTTGTTGTGTCTTGTCTGTTCCCTATTTCTGACTAGTAAATTACAGAAAAGAAATTAACTTCAGCACTTTACAATTCATTCCATTTTTATTTTTTGCTTTTTATGTAAATGCTACATTAAATGTAAAAGGTCTTTAAAAGATTATTTTGAAGTTGGTCTACCAACTAAGTTTTCCTTAAAAAATATTCAGAGTAGTATTGATAAATAGGAATCAAGTAAATGCAGACTATATTGAAGAGAGACTTTGGATTTTTTTTAAGTCTAGTGACATTTGAAAATTTTCAAAACACCTGTATAACACCTGGCTTGACAAAACTCTTTGTTTGAAAAAGTCCTGTGTAAAAATGTTATCTTTGGAAAATGCATAAGCGTGTGTGAGAGGGGGAGAATCCATATAAAGCAAGTTCTTAAAATTTGCAAAGCTATTTACCACCAAATACACTGCCACTTATATCACCTCTCTCCTTTCAGCACCCTAGAAAGCAAAGAGAATGGACGTAAGGTAGCAAGAAGGAATGAAAAAGCAAAGATAAGGTAGGTCACTAAGAATCATTTTAAATCCCCCTCCTCTTTTCCTCTGATAATTTGGGAAATTTCTCAGCAGCTGACATCTATGGGAAAAATACCCCACTGGGGAAAGCAGGGCATCAAAAATAGAAGGATGTAGTGGAATACAGTGGCTGGGGAATATTGTTGGGGAAAGGAAGCCAAGGGAGAAAGATCTATAATTGGATGAAATTAGGCCTCTACTATAGGGATCTTCTTTCTGTAGGGTTGTTAAGATTGAATTAGATTCATATAGAGGACTGATGTGATACGGGGCCAGAAGATTGAGTCCTTTTATCATTGACCAGGCTTTACTGCCTTTAAGGTTTTGGTTAAGGAAATGTCACTACAAGGTAAAATTTGCTTCTCTACCTATGCATCTGAGTGTCCCAAGCCACTGAAGTCACATTTACTAGAGCTGTATTAAGGGTTTTATGTGGTTTTATTAACTTAAGTGTCCCTTTTCCAATCAGCCTTATTTAGACTCAATCTTGAAAATTATCTGGAAGGCCCACTATCCTGATAGCCACTTTGAAAAGTCAAGGAGTTGGGAGGAGGTTCACCTACCAGACTCTTAATTACTTTTGGATTGAGGATAATCTTGGTTTAGGTCAGGGTGTCAGACCTCTACACCTTGTGAGAATTAATTTATCTACTCTTCACAAAGCAAAATAACCTTAGTGGTCAAACTCAGTCATTTGAAGTAGACAGAGCTTAAACCAGATAGCCAACTGAACACTGAAGATGCATTTATCAATATTCATCTTCAAAGTAGTTCACAGCCAAGCCACAGCGACTAATGAAATAGGCCAGATTAGCCTGTGGACTGTTACCCTGTATGTTTAGTAGAGAGAGAGAGGAGGATGGCAGTGAAGTGCAACAAATACTAACGGCCAGCCCATAGAGGAAAGCATATGGGCTAAAGCAGTGTCCTTGGAAAAGGAATAGGTGGCAGAGCCTGTCATAGTCATTATACCCTTCAAATAATAACATACATACAAATTTCAGTAGGTGGAATTTGTTAATGTAAAAAAAAAACTAGAGGAAATTCATATAGTTTGTAACGGGTAAGGATACACTGGGACAGTTGTACACACAGACACACATGCTCACACATACACATTATTTTTCAATTTAGCTTCTTACATCTTCTCCTGATTCCACAGCAGCACACAGGTTACGGGGTTCTAATAGACTCCAGCTATAGGATTCTCTGCTACTCAGAAAACATATGGCTAGCAAGACAGTATCCCTGTTTTTTCCTACATGGTTTATATGCAGTCATGAGCAGTTGAAATCTTTGGAAGCAAACGATATTAGATACTGGTGATCGTAAGAAGGAGTGACACAGTAGACTTTCACAGACTTGATCCTAAACTAGTCCTAATGACGACATGGTGGTTTTCATCACCTCCATACACAGCGTCACACATTCAAAGCAGTCCAGTTTAGTTGCATCACAGAGTCTAGCGTGGTAACATGTCCCGGAGATTTCACACGAAGTGACTGGAGGCCGAAATAATCTGGGCACCATAGTCTTTTGGGACTGTGTCTCTATGAAGGCCCTTCCACTGATAGGCTTAGCCGGAAACTCATTGACTTAGAGGGAGAAGGCGATGTGTGACGTGTCGGGACTGGAGGAAGAGGTTATTGGGAAGCATCTTCCTTTTGTTGATGTTTTACACAGCATTCAAGCGGATGTCCCCACAGGGAATTTCTGTCGGTGTTTCTGGGGTGATACCTTTAATAATACGCTGTTAAGAAGAAGATATGATGTTATAAATATTCTTGTAATTTAATGCTTAAAGTTTTTTCAACATTAATATTAAAGGTTAAATAGCATTTAAATGGTGGTTAATAGTAAATTGGAATAGTTTTATTGACTTGTTAAGAAAGGAATTCCAAGACTTCCCTGGCAGTCCAGTGGTGAAACGTAAAGTCTTCACTGCAGGGGGTGCAGGTTTGATCCCTGGTGGGGGAAGTTCTGCATGCCGTGAAGTACAGCCAAAGAAAGAAATTTAAAAATGAAAGGGATCCCTAATTTCTTTGTTCTCAAATATGGGTAGAAATGCCATATAAAGGAACTATATAAAAGCATCTGTAAACTAAAGTCACTTTAACACTAATAAGAGAAAATGATGACCCTTGAATAGAATGCTGGCCCATAACATGCCTTTGATGGTCTGGGAAAGGACATCCATTTCTCTGGGCAGAGGAGGCTTCATGTGGCCCACAGGGCTTGGGGAGCAGAGTGAGCACTGGATTCTGGTTCCCCCCACCTCAGCCAGGTTCCTTGTGCCCTGCATACACATTACAGGCACAGTGCATAGTGCTATCAGTCATTGGAACAGCCAAGATGTTACTGCCTTAATGAATTCACCTGTAGTTAGTTCATACAAGGGTGCAGATTATTACATAATTTTAAAAGATGTGCCCATTCAAATCATCATTCCTAAAGCAATCTCATTTTGACATAGTACTCATTACAGGGAAAAGACTGAGAATTTTTACCATAGAAACAGCTGGGGTGAACAGAAGCTTTGGGACAGGTCTGAAATATGCTTGGGTTTGGGTATGAAATATACAGCCTGCCTTGTAAAACTCAGCATCAGGGTGATGTGAAGCAGCTCAGAGATGTGGGGAGCACTGCAGAGGTTTAGGAAAGAAAATACTCAGTTGCTCAGTAAAATCTGATGGCCGAAAGTCTGAACCTATGGTTAGCAAAGCAAAATTGGATCTGAAAGTATATTTTGATTTATTGATTTTAGGTGAAGCTCCGCTACTTGTCCTTTTATTTTGGATTGAAAAGTATGTGGTCCCCTTTAGTCTTTTTTATTTCTTGGTTCTGGGAGTTATTCTTCTTTAAGGAGCAGGGCCTATGGAGTTTTAAAAGTTCCCATTCTCATAGGTAATGAAATTCACAAAATTGTACATGTTGTGATCCTGATGACTGTAACGAAACCTCACCCTGGGAATCCATTTAAAAAGTAGTTACTAAAAAAAAAAAAAAAAGTAGTTACTACAGTGCTTATCAGCTACCTGGACATGTCTAGTCAAAGAAAGCAAATTTTCACAAACCATCTGTAACCCATAACTGAAAAAGGAGAATTAGGCCTTTTGAGAGCTGGACACATCACTCTAGTCTTCAATGAAGCTATACTATGCAGAGAGAAAAGAGCAGTCAGGCATATGGCAGAGGCAAGACCCACAGTGAAACACAAAAGGTTTTGTGCTCTAACCTCTACTTGCCCATTCTGCTACCCTTATGACTGCTCATTTCCCAAAAGGCCAGGTCCACTTATTTCCCATATTTGGGCAGCATTCCAGTTGCCAGACTACTACTGCTCTCAAAATTTGCCAGTCCCTGGCCTTCTGCAAAGTGATCATGCAAGCATTGGATCACTGTTACCATCTTGATGATTGCATACTTATTAGGGACCATATTCCCAGTGTCTTTCTGCAGGTCACTAAGGGCTTCTCTGACAGTCACCTAATCCAGGTGATGACTCCAACCTTGAGACCTCCAGTTTGCAGATGCTCGTGACAGGCTCTAAATTACAGGTGAGCAGGTGGTGACTTACTCCACAAACTCCAGCCTTGTATATGGCTAGGCCCCAGAAGAGTTAAGAAATTTACTTTTCTCTTAGAATTTAAAAAAGAAAAAAACCATACCAAAATGTCATATGAGTTCTCCCTCCCTCATACATAAAATGTTGCAGACCATAAAGTCTGGTATTCACAAAAAAATTAGTCCCTTGGGGTGCTTGGAAAGAACATGCTTTATTCCTCTCAGAAACTAAGCATGCATATAGGCATGTTAAGGCTCTTCAGAAGTCCTGTTGTAAAGAGATCTATTTAACTTTACCTTAATCCAGCATTCTGCAAAATTATTTGATCATATAACATTTCCCCAGCAGTAACACTTAATTGATATCCCATGGAACTACAGCTCCTTACAACACACTTTGGAAATGTTAATCCAGTTCAGTGAGCACATGTTAAAGATGAAGAAACTAAGGCTCAGAGAAGGTAAGTGACTTGCCATAGTCTCTTCCCTCCCTGGCCCCCTGTATCATGATGCTCTAACCTACTGATTCCCATCTGGTGGCCTGTGCCAAACATGGCCCTGCAGTCAGCCTTCACCTCTACTACTAACGGATGTGAGCTCTCTAATTGTACACCTTTGGGTAGCATTTCCTTGTGGCCAACGGGACAATGGAGAAGGAAATGGCAACCCACTCCAGTGTTCTTGCCTGGAGAATCCCAAGGATGGCGGAGCCTGGCGGGCTGACGTCTATGGGGTCGCACAGAGTCGGACACGACTGAAGCAACTTAGCAGTAGCAGCAGCAACGAAAATTTGCAAGAAAGATGACCAAGAATTGAGGTATAGTCTGTGACCAAAGAATACTGAAATATATTGACCTGAATGCGCAACCCTGACCTTGGCCTCTGGGTTTGGTCATCAGGGTCAGTGGGCTGTCATGACTGCCATAAAGAACAGCCTGAAGGAGCAGACACAGTGGCTCTGGCCTGAGCATGTATTTCAGACAACACCAGAATCCACGGCCCTTTGGGAGAAATGAGGTTGTAATAGGGCTGTTCTGGGAGTAGGAAATTAGTAACTCCTTGCAGAGTTCTGTTCACCTAGAATTCAGTTTTTCTATTTGGAAAAAGAAGCAATCTCAGATCTCAGAAAAGAGGTGCTATGTAATTGCCTCAGGCTCTCTTGCTTCATATTTCTTGTGAAATGTTTTAGGAAGATGAGTGTGATAAACTCATATTTGAATTTTGCTTCTAAGAGCCCACAGACTGGCCCAGCTCTGATCTCAGGTTGTTAGAGAGCACATCTCTCTAGCTTTCCCCCAAATACCACTTTTCATCTTTGAGCTCGGCTCTGACAAAAGCATCCACCCACAGACTTCTGTAAGCAGCCACTTCTTCAGGCTTTCCTGCCACAGTAACCTCACTGTGGCATGAAACACAACCAAGCAAGTAGCGACCCAGCATTTTCAATTTTGCTAACATTGCTGGGAATCCTGGTGGCCTGAACTAATTCTGATAGCACAGGATGAAAAGTGACAACTTGTCTCCCTAACCTCTAGAGCCAATTTCTACATCCTCAAACCATTAGTACCCTGAGGACACAAAAGAGAAGCTGAACCTAAAAGTGAAAGCGCATTGGACCAAAAGCCAGAAGCCCTGGATTCTGAGCCTCCCCGTGCTGTGTCCCTATATACGTCACTGAAGTAAGGAAACCATGAGCAGCAGCATTCCCAGATGCAGTATCTTCCCTAAGGATATCTGCCCATCTACCTCACAAGGTATTTTGATAACAAAGTAAGATAATCTACATGAAGATACTTTAAAATATATACAATCTTATACAAATCGTAAGGTTCCGTTATTGAAATTTTTACAGCACACTATTCATTTACTGACATGAATCCTGCTACAATGGCAGCTTTTTTTTTTTTTTTTTTTTTCCCCTCCGGTAACTTAAGCTAAAACTATGATATTATTGGGCTTCCCTAGTAGCTCAGATGGTAAAGCATCCACTTGCAATGTAGGAGACCTGGGTTTGATCCCTGGATCAGAAGATACCCTGGAGAAGCAGTATTCCTGCCTGGAGAATTCCATAGACAGAGGAGCCTGGTGGGCTACAGTCCATGAAGTCTCAAAAAGTCAGACACAATTGAGTGACTAACACACATGCACATAATATTGTTGTAACATCCTTATTTAGTGATGATTTTTGAAATAGCCCTTATCACATTGCTGTTAGAAAAGTGACCACAGACATTTTCCACCATAATCTCTACTTAAGTGGATTTAAAGTAAATCCACTTAAATCAAATTTGTGTTATTGCTCCAGACACCACTGATCTGATGTCTGTGCTCAATGGAATGCAGGAGGCAAAGTAGTTTTCTAATATGTTTAGAATGCTGTACACCAGGTTGTGCACTGTGGCGCATCCAAACAACAGGTCCCTCATTCACCATACTTGAGGCTTACGGGAGATGCCTTAAGATGACAGTGGCAGCTATCAGAGGCTACAGAATGATGTAGGTATATGATTATATAAGGCTGAGAGCCTCTTGGTGAATCTTTGTGATGGACTTCTCTCCTTTGAATAGAACATAAGAACGCTTTTCTTCTCAAACAATTACCAATCTACACACAAACTAGCACATACCTCCTTAAGTGTCCCTGGAGTGACAATCAGCCGGTAAGTTATATATGTGGGGATGCAGATGAAAGATGAGGTTCCTATGCAGTAACCCAGGATGATGCTCCACCGAGGATAATCATACTGGAAAAGTCGTAGCTGTGGTGGGCTCATCAAAAAACTGCAGATGATGAACTAAAACAGAAATTTCAAGAAACATTAAAAAATTTTCACAACACCCACACAGAGACAGTCCTGATACCGCAGAAAGTGAAGTGAAGTGAAAGTTGCTCAGTTGTGTCTGACTCTTTGCAACCCCACGGACTATACAGTCTATGGAATTCTCCAGGCCGGAATACTGGAGTGGGTAGCCTTTCCCTTCTCCAGGAGATCTTCCCAACCCAGGGATTGAACCCAGGTCTCGAACCCAGGTCTCCCACATTGCAGGCGGATTTTTTACCAGCTGAGCCACTGGGAAAGCTACCAGTGCTAAAGGGAAGAAAATTCCCTAAGGGTGAGATATCCTAGATTGATCTCTTGACACAAAGAAGTCACTAATTTCTGTGCCTCAACTGCAAACAAGGGAGGGCTTAGGCTTATCTTGATTTTTCCTCCCCAACCCCCACCTCAATCCCTACAGTAGGGATGCCACAGCCTCAGAGAGTTATTGAGGGGAGATACAAAGACGAGACTGGCATCCATCAGGCATAGTTCAGGCCCCAGTTTGTCAGATGGTGGAAGAATAAACTGGGCAACCTCTCCACAGCTCCTGCCAGTCCTAGGGCTTCTCTCTCTCTCTCTGTTTTTATTTCCCCCTGCATTTCTCTGCTGATCGTTTTTGGTAAGATGGAAGGCACCTACGTCCAGGAGACATAATAAGGTTCTCAAGACCTGGAGAGGATGCAGACTCCTGAGCACTTGTTTCTTCTCTCCCCTCTTTTTATATTAACCCCAAGCTAAGGACTAGGGTTTCAACAAGGATGGCTCTGCCACGAGGCATCTTGACAACAAATGCCTGCCTGCCACCGGCCCTTGTAATGAAAGGAATAATGGAAAGAAACAGCAGCTTAATACACTTTTTACTTGAAAATTCAGTGAAGATTTCAACCAAGAAAAATTTCACGCTGCGCTCCCAACACTCAGTTTATGGGTTTTCTTATTTCAGTTTGTTTTCCAGAGAGAGCATAAATGCCAGTTTTTGCCTAGTAACCGCTGTGATGAAATCGTTATTGCTCTTGATTTAATTTTATCTTATTATTTCATAGTCATAAAGAAGACAGTAATGTAAATTATTTGTGTGGTTAAATGTCTATTTTTATCTTTTTTTCTTTGTCCTCAGGTAATAAAAATGGGAAACTGTTAAACACACATCCATCTTCAGCACAGTACTATCCTAAGTCCAGGAAGAAGCTTTCAAAACAAGCCTAGCCATTCGCAAGCCTTCTCCAGACAGACTCTCCTCAGCCCCAGCCCCGGCTACTAAGGAAGGTGATTTTGGAACAGGAAAACATAGGGTCTGGTCAGGAGCCATGTCTGCTGTAATGTAAGGTGTGTGGAACCTCACGCAGTCCAGGGAGGCTGCAAGCTCTCACTGTGGCCACTAAGTATTGCTCCAGACACCCCCACCTCCTCTTGCTCATATACAGTATTTTCTTTTTCATAACTTGGCTTCAATGAAAAAGAATATTTTAAGTAAGCTACTCATTGTTTATCTAAAGCAGCAGCCTTAAAAAGCCCAGAGCAAGGGATCTGTTAAGTAAATCCAGAAGTGGAGGACAGAATTGCCTCCTCTTAATTGTGCCCTGAAGCACCTTTAGAAGAAGTGAGTATGGTCAACATCACAGAAATGATAAGTCACATGCCTGAACCCAGATCTGTACCTGGATTTTACTGGGCACAGAAACTCATTGATTATAGCCCAAGTGTTCACCCAGTTTGCCAGACCACCACAGAAATGAAAATACTAAAAGCGTGGGGCCAGGACTAGAGTAAGGCATATGAGGTATTCACCTTGGATACAGCCTTTAAGGGGGTGCCAAAATTCAGTAATCAAGAAATAATATTTTAGTGCAATACTTTGAAAAGACAAACTCTTGATAGGGCCAGATTAGAGTGAGGTGAAACATCCCAAGTATATGGTCAGATCTTGTGTTTATTTAAAATGCTGGAATTTGTTCATCAGTAATTTTTTTTTGCATTAGTTTTACTTTTTAAAAAATATTGCAAAAATAAAATAAAAAATATTGCATAAAAACAGTATTTATTGGAACTTCTCTGGCTGTCCAGTGGTTAAGACTGTGCTTTCACTGCACGGCACTTGGGTTCAATCTTTTTTTCAGGGAACTACAATCCCGCATGCTGCTTGCTGCTGCTGCTGCTAAGTCACTTCAGTCGTGTCCGACTCTGTGCGCCCCCATAGACGGCAGCCCACCAGACTACCCGTCCCTGGGATTCTCCAGGCAAGAACACTGGAGTGGGTTGCCATTTCCTTCTCCAATGCCTGAAAGTGAAAAGTGAAAGTTGCTCAGTCCTGTCCGACTAGTAGCGACCCCATGGACTGCAGCCCACCAGGCTCCTCTATCCATGGGATTTTCCAGGCAAGAGTACTGGAGTGGGGTGCCATTGCCTTCTCCGCATGCTGCTTGGTGTGGTCAAAAAAATATCTATCTTGGCTACTAGGACTTACTGTGCTGCTCATGAGGGACCTGTCAGATGTCCTAGTAATTCTGTATTCATTTTCTTAAAGATGACCCCTGCCAAAGTTCTTTAGGCATAGATCTTGGGTCAGATGTAGAATTCATTTATTGTCAAATGAGAGTGCTCAGCTCCAAGGGTTGCCTGTTTCCCCAAAGATGGATAAGCGCCCTACTAACATCCCAAGTGTGCTCTGAGGTAGCCTGGGGTAAAGTAACTCCGTGCACATCAGCAGGGACTACTCTCACTTCTTTCGTTTATCTGTAACTCAGTTTAGGGTGGAAGGAGCTTTTTGATCTTCTAGAGCCAGAGACTGTTCCTTCAGTCCAGCTTATTAGGATATCTGGGCCATTCATTTCCTCAGAGGACATGGATACAGCTGTACCTTCTTTCAAAATAACTCTTTTGCGTTCTTTTTCTTTCCTAGGGCAGCCCTTTATTTTTTGTGCTTTGTGTACCTGCAGGTCTCCGTATTCATCTGTAAGATGGGCAGTGTGCTCATTCTTGCTTCTGTTATGCTGCGTCTCTCTCTACCACAGAAGCCGTCCTTGACTTCCATTCCCTGGACGCTGGAGATTTCCAAAACCAAAGCCAGCTTTGCCCCAGGCAGCAGATACTCTCAGGACCAGGGGCTCTGGTATATGCTGTGGGCTCCAGTGTTCCTCTAGATCATGGCCTCGTAGTTCCTTATTACCCTGTCATCTTGCTGTTGCTTTCTGGTAAACTTAAAACAATGTATTTTTAAGTCCAGAAATGTTAGCTGTTTTCAGTGAGAGGGTTGGTCTGGATCACTAGTCTGCCATTACTAGCAGCAGAAGCCTTGACATAAAGGGGTTATTAATTTATATTGTCATCAGTGCTTCTAGATAATCTACTTAAATCCTTTCATTTGTTTTTCAAAGGAAGGAGACACACTAGATTAGTTCCGTGAGGAAAGAAGCCATATCTGTTTCTTAGTTCACTTTCATATTCTCCACGCAGGGAAGGAATGATGCTTGGGGCTGAGACTCAGGAAAGGCAGACAAGGCCCTCACCCTGGGTGTAAAACTTTAGACCGAAAATCAAACTGAGACCCGAGTTTATCTTCTATTTCCTCATTGAATGCCTGTGTAGACGTTTGATCCAATATTGAAAACCAGGGATTGAAGCTTTCAAGTATAATCATAGAAATGTCTGTTTCCAAAAAAAAAAGAAATGTCTGTTTCTCCCTTCAGTTCTGTGTTTGCTTCATATATTTTGGGGACTCTGTCGTTTTGTGTGTGTAATTTATAACAATTTCATATTCATAATAAATTCACCCTTTTTCATTAAAAAAAAAAACAAACAGCAGTGGATATAAGTTTAGCATAAAGTCTGGCCTGGCAATTCTTGCTCAATGAATGTTACGTGCTATTATCATGGAACAGGGAAGCAATGAAATAGTGTGACAGAAGCCAGAAGAGCGGTTAACTCTCTAGGGGTGCTGGTGAGTGTTTGAGGGTGAATCTTTTCTCCAGGGCCAGGAGGAGAAGGGAGATGACGACTCACCAGGAGAAACAGAGGACTGATGGCTACCCAGCAGATCTTCCAAAACCATCCAGGGCTGAAACCAAGCATTTCCTTCACATCACTGCAGAACTGATTGATGCCTACAGTCATCCAAAAGAGAAGGAGATTGACTAAGAGAGGAAACAGACTGTCCTCCTAGCCCCTGACTCAGAGAGAGTAGCAACTCTGGAATTTCTCCATAGGAGGGGTTCAGGGACACCAATCTGGCCTGAAAGTGGGATGGGGAACATGTCACAAAAATGCTTGTTATAGCAAGCAAAGCTCTTTCTACAGAGATTGGGGGGACTGGTGGACATGTGGGGAGGGACCTAAAGCCTCATCTTGGTGCCCACACCACCCTTCTAGAATTTTACCATATATCTGATTTTATCCTTACTGTAGAAAAGGAAGTTGAACTTTGTCTAAAAATGTTGAACCCACTTGATAGAGACTGACTGACCATATGCTAGAAACTTTCAGAAGAAAATTCTAACCACACTATTGCTCATTCATATTGTCAGATCAAGATCAAGGTTCTTCTCTACAAAGTAACTGGCAGGAAAGTGAGAAGTGGGAACTCTGACTGGGGAGAGACGGAGAAGGGGAAGGAAGACCGCTCTGTGGTTGCTTCCCTGGAAGTGCCCACAGGTCTGTAGCATCACAGACTTTGAACTTGGTTCTCTGAAGTGCTGAGGGGGTGGGAAGGACTTTCAAACATACAAAAATGTCCCAAAACCGGGCCCACGTATAACTCAAAACATGGGACCGCCTCCCTTCTTCATGTTACGTGTAATGATGTACATGCTAAAGCTGTTATGCTATCATAGAAACTGGGAAAATAAATATATTCAGAATGAAATATTAACTTGATTTTAAAGATCTCTGAACTTGGGTTTCTTCATTTCCACTGTCTGTGCCCTCCTGATCCTTGCCCATGGGNTTCATGTTACGTGTAATGATGTACATGCTAAAGCTGTTATGCTATCATAGAAACTGGGAAAATAAATATATTCAGAATGAAATATTAACTTGATTTTAAAGATCTCTGAACTTGGGTTTCTTCATTTCCACTGTCTGATCCTTGCCCATGGGCTTTTGGGATCTCTGCCCAGGGACCCATGTCAGCTTACTCTGCATTCCTGGTGGTTTCACCCTTATCAGATTTCATCCCACAGTTGGGGGAAGGGGAATAAACTGGAGGTTTTACCAAGATAGATAATCCAAACAGAAACATTCTGGCCTCTTGCCTGGAAGATAAGCTCCTAAAGTGTGTCTAAGGGCTCTGGAGGGAGAACCTGCTTGTGCAATTTAAATTGGGGCCACTCTGTGTAACAGGAGAATACTGTACACTCTGCAGATGCAAGCACTGTGCACTAGTTCTTAGCTGCCTGTCAGATCTTAAGCAACCACTGTGGATAAGCTATAGGGAACTACTTCAGCCTGTCCACTGAGTAAACATTTACTCGGAAAAAAACATCTTCCCAGGAGCTTAGGCATATCTGTTGTACAGAGTCTGGAGGAAACAATGACCTGTTTCTGAAGAAGGCATGCAGGAGGTGCCTTTCTCTGACAAATCCAGCCCTTGTGTATTCTGGTGCCTGCATAGGCTGGTATAGGAAGGATATGGTGGAAGGAAGCATCTTACCGTAGAACCAAAACACAGCAACTGCTTCAATCAGGGCCACGGTGAGCACTGCAGGTCCCGTGGCGAACTCCTCCAACAGCTTCACCACATAGGCCCCGCCCTGGAAAGGAGACCACCAACTTGGTTCAAGGCCCGCTGAGGCACTGCCTCCTCTTTTCAACAAAGACAAAAAGAACTTCTTAGGATAATCCTGCAAAGTTCTCACCTTGGATCTAATAAAATATCCTAGAACCTGCCTCTTAGACTGGCTTTGGCAGGGTAGGCAAGATCTCATCCTATCAGACTCCTCTTCCAGCCCTACTAGTCACTCTCGTTTCCTCCCCCCAAAGCTTTAAAGACGAACTGAAAAGTGCCTCTTGATCTACTCTCTTCAGTTTATGGAACACCTACTGTGTACTCTACCCTGGAGACTCCTGGTCCCTAAAGACTGAATCTGGGAAACCTACAACAGCAGACACACTGGGCCCAGTGATCATGGTTTTGTCCCTGTCCTGAATCATAAATCCCATGGGTCCTACGCAGGTCCCCAAAGCCCTGGTGAAGCTCCAGAGCCATTTGGGTCATGGCCTGAAGATAAGTTGATTTACAAAATCCACCTTGAGTCAGGAGGATACAAGCCTGCCATGCCTAGGGGTACTGATGTAGTTTTATAGTGTTTACCTCAGCTCCCCTCCCCCTCAAAAAGAAATCACTGGAGAAGGTCTGACTTCATCACCATTGCAACTTCTCTGGAGGAGACAAAGTGACAAACCCTGGAGGTGCCAGCCTCCAGATATTCTGAGCAATATTCCCATGAAAGCAGCCATAAGGACTGGAAATAGACTGAAAAGGCAAGTCTGAGTTTTTCTCCAGATAGAAATCTAGTTGGACTTGCTGTAAAATGCTGAACCTCCAGCTCCATGCCCAAATTCTACAAACAAATGCTGCCAGAAACAACTTTTCTCCTTCTCCGTGATGACTAACTTCTTAACAGCAGTAACAGCCTCTCCCGCTTCGGTCCCAAAGCCAGGGCTCCCTATGGGCTGGAAAGAAAGAGCTTTGTGCAGTGTCCCAATGCCCAATGAAAAGCTGACTCTCGGTTGGGGGTTGTACTCACGAAAGTCAAGGTGACCAGGGATCCAAAGAAGCAGGTAATGACCACGCCAAGTACAAACCACTCCCGGCGCTTGGCCCAGACATGTGGAAACTCATCCAGCACAGCTGTGATCACCCCCTCCAAGCCTGCAAACTGAGTGGGGCACACAAACAGTCATCATGGAGACTCGGGGACAAATCTGCTACTTCCAGGACAGTGAAAAGAGGGAGGGGTTAAGATTGCCACGTGGCCTATCAAGCTGATCGTGACCAGTTCCCCCTCCTCACTGGCCCTATCTCCATATCACCCCATCATTTAGATCCCTAAGGACATCAAGGAAAGAAAGTATAGCACATGGACAGGAACTTCTTCCCATGAGGTCTCTCGGGGAGACTTTGGTTTTTCCAGAAACGCCAATTCCAAGCTGAGGCTCGTTGCACATTAATGATGTGAACGCTGGGCCCCGGAGCACTGAGATATAAGGGGGACCTTGCCCTGGCCCTGAGGTGCTGCCAGTCTGGTCAAGGGACAGAGCACAATCACAGCAATTCACATGTGCTGAGCTCTTGACCTTGCCTGGCGCTTTACCCTCATTATTCTATGAACCAGGGGTCCCCAACCCCCAGGCCATGCACTGGTACCAGTGTGTAGCCTGTAAGGAACTGGGCCCCACAGCAGGAGGTAAGTAGTTGTCTTCCATTAAACCAGTCCCTTAGTGCCACAAATGTTGGGGTCTGCTGCGATTAATGACTGATGTACTACAGGGTAGTAAGTGTCCAAGTGAACAGGGGCTGGCAAAGCACCAGGAGGCAGCAGACAACATGGCCTGAGGTGGCCAGGATGGGAGGGATGGGTACGGCTGTCTCTGCCTCTTCCTCCGCTTTCTCCTTCTCCTTCTCCGGCCTCCCCAGGGCTGGATTTCCCTCCCCATTCACTTGCCGTGCTGTCCAAGCCCAGGGTGATTAACATCAGGAAGAAGACGATGGCAAAGAATGTGGATGCCGGCATGTTGGCTATGGCTTCTGCGTATGTGATGAACAGGAGGCTGGGGCCTGAGATGGAGAGAGAGGAGGAGGTGGTCACCGAGACCTGCCCTACAGACATGTCTCGGGGGAAACGACCACACCAACAATTATGACGCTTGTCATAAGACCTTACATGTGAAGCAGGCTTGGACATGTACCAAATGCCTCCTCGCATCCCACACCACCCTACCTGGCTATCCTGACATCCTGGGAGGCAGGAAGGGAATAGTACCTGCCTTGGAGAGTGTGTGTCCTCAACCAACGTGGAGGAAAGAAACAAACCTGAGACCCCCAAGACTAGCAAATCTGTGCACACGAAGAAGAATTTCCACTATATAATAAATCTGTGCTTTCCCCACCCCCCACCAAGATCTCCAAAATTTTCACAGCACTTAGCTCTCTCTTTAGCTCCAAAACAGTAGAAAATGTTAAACTGATTTTAGAATAATAGAGGTCTTAGAATAAAGCCTTCCAGCTATTTTGACTTTCATGATAGTATGAGGAACATGTCCTTAACTTCCCATGGTCCAAATCAGGCACATTAGTTTGGGGTATGAGGCTGACGGGATCAGAGCACCACGTCAGGCCAAAGACAGACGTACACTGGCAAGAAGCCCTGGGACTCTGTCCACAAGATTCCATCACCTCTTTCAATGTCTGTCACTCCTTTTCCATGATAACTCACAGAAGAGTACAGTGACTGCATATCTACATTTCTTTTTCTGCAAAAGGAAATTCTAAGGACTGGTAATCATGTGCTTACTAGACTTGGACCCATCACAGGACCCAGACCCACTAGTTTTAAGAGCCATCATCCAAGTCATATTCTCAAGCCCACAGTGTATCAAGGCCTTAGTGCTGGGCCCCAAGGGAGCTGTCCCATCCCCACTATGGCCTGAACACATGGAAAGGGTTTAGATCTCTAAAACCTTTGAAAATTTTAAGAGGAACTGTTAGAAATAATGCAAACATTATTTGTAAAGACCCAAAGACCAGCAAAACAGTTCATAGGGAGCAAGTAATCCAAAGAGAACCCAAGGTCCCTACCTGCATCTTTGGCCACCTCAGACACATCTTCTTTCCTCATCTCAGCCATATACCCCAGCACCGTGAAGATGACAAATCCTGAAACGAAGCTCGTCATGCAATTCACCGCACTGGTCACCAGGGCGTCTCTGGAGCAGAAAACCCAAGGGACTGAGACATTTCTAAGTCAGGAGTCTGAGGGGAATCTGTCTCCAGACTGACAAGGATGAACAGGTTGAGCTCACAGGGACTTCAAGCCTGTCTCCTCTCAGGGTGCAGCCTCTTAGACAGGTTGCATCACCTTGAAGCACAAGCTGCTGTTATCACCATACACGGCATGGGGAGAGCAGCAGGTCAGGAGTGGCTTCAGGAGATGATCCTCTAAAGCAGTAGAGCACAGACCGCTGGATTTCAAACAAGCCTTGTTCTGAAATGCCCTGAGCTAGAGTAGGGGCCTTGGCCTCACACTTGAGAAGACCTCAGATGTAGACTTTTGACATTATTTGTAAATGAGGTTGTAAGAGTGCCACAAAGACACCCTGACACTTTTAAAAGAGGACCTTATCATAACACAACTTTAGGCTGATGTCCCAGTGCAAGGCCACATTGCTTAGGGGGCATGTAAACTCCTTTAAAAAAAATTCTGTAATTGTCATATGAATAGCACAGTCAGATTACTGAACATCATCATCTGTGACAGACTGTTAAGACAAAATTAAAGGTGATGAGTGATATTTAAATCATAATTGGTACAATATTACCTGTTTTGTTAAATTTGTGAAATGAGATTTTCATATAAATCATAGCATTCTGTATTGGTCAGAACAGCACAATTGTTACTCTGTGTGTGTGTGTGTGTGTTTGTGTGTGTGTGTGTATAACATATCACATCACAATTTTTGTTGCTAAATATTAACAAATCAAATCTAAACATTTAATGTATGTTGCAATTTTTGTAAACCTGCTTCAGAATTTAATTTTCTTGAAAAAGAGAGACTCTCACAAAACAAAAGTCTGGGGCCTGTCTCATCTCCTGAGTGGCCTGGGTGAGGCTGTGCTCTGGGTGGCTGCTCTGGCCATGAGTGAATTGGTCAGGCACCCGGGGTACTCCTGAGGGTCAGAGTGTCAACACAGCCTGAGCCTGGCCAGGTGTGAGGCCATCAGATTTGATCGCCTTCCTCCAGGCTACTTAGGCTCATTCTGCTTCCACGCCTTGCTTGGGGCGGCCCCAGATACTCACTGGTAACAGTTGTTGTGGAATTTGTTATAGCTCGCAAAAGCCAGTAGGACCCCAAAGCCAGGGCCGAGAGAGAAGAAGATCTGGGCGGCCGCGTCCACCCACACCTGTAATAGAGCAGAGGCGAGGGTCGGGGCCGAGACCAGGCCACCGCTGGGCCAGCGCCCTGGTGCCTCCCCGTGGCTTTGTGCTGAGACAGAAAACAGGCTCTCAGAGTTCCTTGTAAGGATGGCCACACACCAAGTGCAGGCAAATATGATTGCCTGTCACTGAGGCATAAACCAATGCAGAGGCCTTAACTGTACTTTTCATGCTTTTTTCCGGTTTAAAGCATCACTGCAGACGGAATCCAAATTTTAGTTGTTCCTATAGTCCGAGGACTAGCTTCAGTTAGGATAGACAGACAACTGCACACTGCTTTCCTCATTATCTTACCCCTGTCTCTAGGAGTTTCTGCCAGTTGGGTTTCAAATAGAAGACAACTCCCCTCCAGGCTCCAGGGAGGGTGGCCCCCCTCACCAGCAGGATCAAAAGAATGATGTAAGGGAAGGTGGCTGTCACCCAAACCACCTGTAAGGAAGGAAACACAGGTTATCACCACATGAATGCTGGTGTCTTATTCTTAAAAACCTCCAAGAAAGGAGATCTGCCTTGTTTCTTCTGTAATTGTAGGAGGCAGGGTGCTGTGACCTTTAGACTCAGACAGGGATCTGATCCCGTTTGCAGGTACCACCTCTAAATCCACTTCCCATCTGTAAAGCGGCAGGAGACAGTAATGCGACCAGTGCATTGCCGCTACTATGAGTCATGACACTACCAGTGGATTAAAGGAATTTTAAAAAGTCATAACAGTTCTTGGGATTGACCCATTTCTGGAAGTTTCTAAAAGATTTGGTTGAAGGGAAATTGAGAATCACGGAATGAGTTCGCCGTAAAGGAAACCACGTCCCCCTGTCTGTGGCTGTCTAGGCTACTGAGTTCTGAGTCAGATCCTCCAGGGCCCCTTGGCAGACTCTGGACCTGCAGCCAGAGTCCTCCTCACCTTGCCAGATGTTTTGACACCTTTCCAGATGCTAAAGTAGATGACAGTGAAGATGAACATGATGCATAGGACAAGCTGCCAGCTGAGGCCTCCCAGGTCCTGGAGCCCCTTTGACCGATGGATCTGCAGGACGTGCCGCCTGCATGAGAGAAAGGAGGGCCTGTCATAGGGTCTGAGCCATGACCTGAGTACACACACTGTGTGTGATACCTCCAGGTGGCGGCCAAGAGAAAAGACGGAAACCGCACCGCAAGACCAAGTGGCCAGAAGCTTTGGGGAGAGCTGGGAGGGCTCTGACCATCCCGAAGAAGAGAACAGGGCACTCAAGCCAACCGACCCTGGGAAGAGCACTCGGCCCAAAGGCAGACGTCAGGTCTCTCCCTCCTGGGCAGGGACCCAACCAGTGACTAACACGACTGGCTTTTCGGTGCATGAGGATTTGTACGTNTGTGTGTGTGTGTGTGTGTTTGTGTGTGTGTGTGTATAACATATCACATCACAATTTTTGTTGCTAAATATTAACAAATCAAATCTAAACATTTAATGTATGTTGCAATTTTTGTAAACCTGCTTCAGAATTTAATTTTCTTGAAAAAGAGAGACTCTCACAAAACAAAAGTCTGGGGCCTGTCTCATCTCCTGAGTGGCCTGGGTGAGGCTGTGCTCTGGGTGGCTGCTCTGGCCATGAGTGAATTGGTCAGGCACCCGGGGTACTCCTGAGGGTCAGAGTGTCAACACAGCCTGAGCCTGGCCAGGTGTGAGGCCATCAGATTTGATCGCCTTCCTCCAGGCTACTTAGGCTCATTCTGCTTCCACGCCTTGCTTGGGGCGGCCCCAGATACTCACTGGTAACAGTTGTTGTGGAATTTGTTATAGCTCGCAAAAGCCAGTAGGACCCCAAAGCCAGGGCCGAGAGAGAAGAAGATCTGGGCGGCCGCGTCCACCCACACCTGTAATAGAGCAGAGGCGAGGGTCGGGGCCGAGACCAGGCCACCGCTGGGCCAGCGCCCTGGTGCCTCCCCGTGGCTTTGTGCTGAGACAGAAAACAGGCTCTCAGAGTTCCTTGTAAGGATGGCCACACACCAAGTGCAGGCAAATATGATTGCCTGTCACTGAGGCATAAACCAATGCAGAGGCCTTAACTGTACTTTTCATGCTTTTTTCCGGTTTAAAGCATCACTGCAGACGGAATCCAAATTTTAGTTGTTCCTATAGTCCGAGGACTAGCTTCAGTTAGGATAGACAGACAACTGCACACTGCTTTCCTCATTATCTTACCCCTGTCTCTAGGAGTTTCTGCCAGTTGGGTTTCAAATAGAAGACAACTCCCCTCCAGGCTCCAGGGAGGGTGGCCCCCCTCACCAGCAGGATCAAAAGAATGATGTAAGGGAAGGTGGCTGTCACCCAAACCACCTGTAAGGAAGGAAACACAGGTTATCACCACATGAATGCTGGTGTCTTATTCTTAAAAACCTCCAAGAAAGGAGATCTGCCTTGTTTCTTCTGTAATTGTAGGAGGCAGGGTGCTGTGACCTTTAGACTCAGACAGGGATCTGATCCCGTTTGCAGGTACCACCTCTAAATCCACTTCCCATCTGTAAAGCGGCAGGAGACAGTAATGCGACCAGTGCATTGCCGCTACTATGAGTCATGACACTACCAGTGGATTAAAGGAATTTTAAAAAGTCATAACAGTTCTTGGGATTGACCCATTTCTGGAAGTTTCTAAAAGATTTGGTTGAAGGGAAATTGAGAATCACGGAATGAGTTCGCCGTAAAGGAAACCACGTCCCCCTGTCTGTGGCTGTCTAGGCTACTGAGTTCTGAGTCAGATCCTCCAGGGCCCCTTGGCAGACTCTGGACCTGCAGCCAGAGTCCTCCTCACCTTGCCAGATGTTTTGACACCTTTCCAGATGCTAAAGTAGATGACAGTGAAGATGAACATGATGCATAGGACAAGCTGCCAGCTGAGGCCTCCCAGGTCCTGGAGCCCCTTTGACCGATGGATCTGCAGGACGTGCCGCCTGCATGAGAGAAAGGAGGGCCTGTCATAGGGTCTGAGCCATGACCTGAGTACACACACTGTGTGTGATACCTCCAGGTGGCGGCCAAGAGAAAAGACGGAAACCGCACCGCAAGACCAAGTGGCCAGAAGCTTTGGGGAGAGCTGGGAGGGCTCTGACCATCCCGAAGAAGAGAACAGGGCACTCAAGCCAACCGACCCTGGGAAGAGCACTCGGCCCAAAGGCAGACGTCAGGTCTCTCCCTCCTGGGCAGGGACCCAACCAGTGACTAACACGACTGGCTTTTCGGTGCATGAGGATTTGTACGTGTGGGCAGGGCCCCTTCCCCACCCTTTGGGCTGCCACTGCCTGAAATTCTAGCACTAAAGTACACTCCCTACTCCAGGCATCTTCTTCCAAAGGGTAGATCCATGTGAACATATGAAACCAGAAACTCTTGAGTAGCTTCAAACTACTGAGGTCATGGGAGGTTTTGCTTCCTTGACAGCTGGCTGAGAGGAGGGCCCAGGAAGGGCAGTTTTGATGCAGGGGAATAATTTTGGAAGGTGAAGGTAGGGACCAGCCTGGGCACAACAGAAAAGAGGGGTATAGCACAGAGGCCCAGACTGTGGAATACTCAAGGTAGTTTCTCCCAACCCCTCACCCACATTTACTCCCCTTCCCTGCCAGCTTCTCTCCGAAAGCCGTCAGTAGGGAGGGAAGGGAAGCTCCGGAGGGAGGTGGTATATGTATAATTATGGCTGGTTTGCGTTCTTGTACAGCAGAAAATGACAGCACTGTGGAGCAGTTTTCCTCCAATTAAAAAACCATCAGCCAAGAGGTGAAGGGCCCCTGGCCCCACTGGCCTCCCAAGAAGCCAAGGCCCAGGGGTGTGGCCTGCCCCTAACAGGCCACCCCCTCACTTACATGCACTTACGTGTAAAATTCTTCTGCAGGGGACGTTGAATGGAGCATCCAGGTGATGTTATCCTCGGAGAAGTAGTTGGTGCAGTTGCCAGTGTTCCAGGAGTTCTCGCAGCTGGTCCAGGGCAGCTGCTCCGTGAAGGAGGAGATGAGGTAGTAGAGGGCCCAGGCCATGATGGTGTTGTAGTAGGAGGCGATGTAGAAGGCGATGAGGCAGATGGCGCAACCTATCCCTGTGCGAGAGGGCAAGGCCAAGGTTCAAGGGCAGCTGGCAGTGAGGCACGGCAGCCTGGGCGCGGCAAAGGCGGTGCTGCCGTTCATTTCATCCCCCAAACACTGGGACACGGTGGAAAAGTAGCCACGTGGTAAATTCCTAACTTGTATTTACAAGATCACACGTTATACAAAATGTGTATGTGTGCTAGTAATGTTTTTTTTCTATTTACTTTTAAAATTGGAATTATTATTTTTTAAACTTTTTATAAGATAGCCGATAAACAATGTGACAGTTTCAGGTGGAGAGCAAAGGGACTTAACCGCACACACACATGCACCCGTTCTCCCCCAAACTCACCTATCATCCAGGCTGCCCTGTTTTGTTTACTTTTAATTGCCAATTATTCTATTTTGCTTTAGCAGTCTCATACAAATTAAGCAGTCAAAACCTTAATTACTCAGGTGATCTCCTAGGGATACCTGAGGTCTGACTGATTCTAGGAGGTCCCCAGCTCCCACCCAGTGATGGAAATCGTCACTTCCTTGGTGGACCCGCTCACCCACCCAACCACCCAAGCCTTTCTCTTACCTTTGAAAATTGGGCAGATTTTCGTCCATATCGAAATGCATCCATTTCGGTGGTACTGCCCCAGTGCGAGCTCCATGTAGAAGAGCGGGATTCCCCCAAAAATGGCCATGATAGTGTAGGGCAGGAGGAATGCCCCTGAGGAGGAGGAAAGACAGTTTCACTCCCTGCCCACAGGTTCCCAGGACAGCCCAGATGACCCAGATATGCAGAGCCATCTGATGCTCCAGAGCCATGAAGCCACCCTGTCCTGAGTGGCCCACACACTGCTCCCCTGTCTCAGGGCATTGCCGGAAGTCGTGGACAAATCTCCACAGAGAAGTGAGGTTTGGGTGGCGGCAGAGAGTACGTGTAAAGGAAGCTGGGTCTAGGAGTCAAGAGAACAGGCCCTGGGACCAGCTCCATGGCTAACTGTCGCAAGGACCCTTCTCTGGGCCCCTATTTCCTCTACTTGGAGAGGAGAGTTGAGAACTGAGGTTCCCAAACCCAGCCTAGACATCAGACTCACAGGTAAGCTTAAAAGCACACACCCACCCTGACCTCCTGCAGCAAAAGCTTCAGATATGGGTGTAACACAGATTTTTAAGCTCCCCAAGTGATTCTGATGCAGCCAGTACATGGACCAGTGCTTGGGACCCTGGAACAGGTTTCCTGTGACAAACTGTACAATAGCTGTCATAGTCTATGAGTCACTGAGTTACTATCTTAGTTCATCTGTATCCTGGCTCCAGACACTTGATTATTGATGTTTGGTTATATTTCCATCATTCCAGAGCCAGAATGCTCCCTCCTGAGCCAGATTTGTGGGTGTGGCTGGAACAGGCAGGTAGTTCACTACAGAATGAAAAGGTGCAGAACTGTGCCTCACTGGAGATGCTGGTGTCTGCCGGCGCTCGTGGCTGACACGAGGCCTGCAAACACCACACGGGATTGCTCACCTGCAGCCTGAGTTTCAGCTCAAAGGGCGGGCTGGCTGTGATTTTCCCTGAGAACTTTCCCTCCCATGAAGTACTCTGAACCTAGAAACCTGAAATCTATGCAACTCAGAAAGGTCTCACCTAACTTACAGTCACGCTGGGTAAATCTGGCCTGAGAACAAGAGCCACGTTGTGTTCTCACAGTGGCATCTGTCCAAAGGGTTTGCTTGACTGGTTTCACACAGGGAATGAGTGTAGGGGAAACATCAAGGGTGACCCAGCCCCTTATATAATCCTCAGGCTAAAGGTGAGTCCTCCCAAGCTGGAGATAAGATGATTCCAACCTCTACTCCTCCCAGGCTGAGAGGATTGGGCTTCCCAAAGCCCCCCCGCCCCCTGGCCCTCACACTGGAATGGCCATTGCAGGTAATGGACTCAGGTCCTTAAAAGATGTAGCAAATCCAGGCAACTCTGTCTGGTCATGGAGGAAATGAGGGGACCCAAAAGAACTCCTCCTCAAACCTCATTTTAACTGCCCTCTTAAACCTGTTACCAGAGCCCATGTCAAATACTGACTGATCGGATTCCCATTTCTGGTCCTTTTCCTGTTCTGATAGCAAGCCCACTGTCAAAACAGAGCCCCCACACCTACTCATTCCTCTACCCTGCTCTGCTCTCTGGGGCTCCCATGTCCATTCCTACAGTCAGCTACTAGTTTTGATAATCTATAAATAAACTGCTCTGGAGGCATTAGGGATAGAAGGAGGAACAAGAAGTCATCTCTCCTAAAAAATCTAACACTTGTAGGAGATATAAGGCATGTCCATATATGGGTTGGGGTTGGCATTAACGTGGCTGGGTTCAGCTACAGATCTCGCCCAGACTGTGACTTTAGACTCTGGACCTGAGCTGATGCCCTGAGCTCACACAGGTCCAAAGATCCAGGAGGGTCTGGGACCCTGGAGCCACTTCCCAACTTCTTTCACAGGTCTTGACTCTTGTGAGCAAAACCAGTCAGCAGGAATGAAAGAACTTAGCACAGTTCTGGTGCTCATTCCCTCACGTCTCCTTGGTGGAGAGCAGGGCTTATATAATGCAGGGATGAGAGGAGGGGCTCTTCCACAGATAGAGCGCTAACGATGCTGAAAATCTGCTGAGGTCAGCTTCAGGGGAGCTGTCATTCAACTTCATGAGCCAGGGAGCCACAGACATGCCTAGATTTACAGTTTTGGTTTAGTGGAGATTTGTTTTCTCTTAAATTAGCTTGGGGGCTTCCCAGGTGGCACTAGTGGTAAAGAACTCGCCTGCCAATGCAGGAGACGCCAAGAGATGTGGGTTCAATCCCTGGGTTGGGAAGATTCCCTGGAGGAGGGCATGGCAACCCACTCCAGTATTCTTGCCTGGAGAATCCCACACACAGAGGAACCTGCTTGGCTCCAGTCCATGCGGTCACAAAGAGTTGTACACAACTGAAGCGACTTACACATACAGGCCCACACAGACTAGCTTGAAAGTCTAAGCAACCACGTTCTCAGACTCATATCAGTTAAACAAGATTGGAAAGACTTGGTCTATCTTCTGGTCTCCCAAGAGGACCTACAGACCACCCCTGGGCCAGAGCCTCTGGCCACGGCCCATGATACTGACCCCCTCCATTCTGGTAACAGATGTAGGGAAAGCGCCAGACGTTGCCCAGGTCCACAGCATAGCCAATGACAGAGAGGAGGAAATCCACCTTCTTGCCCCAGGTCTCCCGCTCTGCTGGGTAAACCTCAGCCACTAGGGCAGTGGTGGCAGCCGGGATGGAGTGCTGAGTGTCGTCTTCTGAGCCAGGGTTCGGAACTGCTGAGTACCCGTTGGAGATCTGGCCAGACTCTGCCTTATCCCCAGGGGCAGGGACACCTTTCTGTAGAACCCCATTTTCCTGAAAATCTTCTCCATCCTTATACGCTGATAGCTCCTTCTGAGAATTTAACGGGGTGGTCTCCATCCTGCTGGCTAGGAGGTGATGCTGATGCCCATGGACCAAGGACCGACCTGAATTCTTGGTGCTCAGATCTGTGGATCTCCTCAGAACTTTATATCAGTGGGACTGAGAGCGCTGTTGGAAAGGCAAAAGAACAGAATTGGGTGTCTTACTTGTCTTTGATAACTCATCATACATCTTGAACTACATCAGATAATGGGATCACAAAGCCATCTGTTAAATGAGAGATATCCTATTTGCTACATAAGAGTCAATAAAATCAACATTTTTTGACCCATGCTAGGTATCAAATCACACCAAGTAATTTTAAAAGGAAAAAAAAAAGGCAATCGAAAATAGATAGCAAATAACCCAGGTTTTTCATAGGCTACATTAAGAACAAAGTATTGACTTCAACTGAAGGACTGGAACCCCACCCTGGAGTTTACCAGGGACTCAGAAGAACAAAGGTCTCACAAAGCTTCACAGAACACTTACTTTGTCTTGGATGCTATGCTGGGAAAAAAGTAACAAAGAAGCAGTTTCTGGCAGCAAATAGGTAAGGATAGTCCTCTCCATCACTTAAACTGAACACTCCAAAGTATATTTCATACCAACTACAGGTGTGATTTGGAACATAGGAGAGAGGTGAAAAGGCCACCCTTTGTTAGGCACCCCTAGCTCCTTCAGTGCAGACTTTTTCACTCTTCCAGGAGCCCAGCTCTCAGAAACCTCTGGGCAGGTCTGAGCTGCCTCTAGCTGCGCCCAGTCCATCTGTACCTCACCTTTCTGCGTTCCCATCATGCCTCTGCAAGTCTGACTGAGCCTTACATGGCACTGGTGCTCACCGTTTATTCTTCTTGCCACTCCCAGCAACTCTTGGGGCTAATCCACTTGTTATTTTGTGACAGTGGGCAGGCAGGGTCACCTCTCATTCACGCTAGAAGAGCCAGAGAGAGGAGTGCGGAGGTTACGGATGCCAAAGTGGCTGGTGTCCGTCACCACGTGCCTCGGGGCTGCCACACCTTTATGTCACTCCTGTGGGCCAGGGTGCAGGGAAGTCAGCTCAGCTCCCTGAGATTTCTACACGGGGTAGAAATCCGAGCCCTTTTGGACTTTAAACCTATGCCAGTTATAAAGTAGTAAGGAGCCAGGACCTTCCAGCTAACTTTGACCTTCTGGGCTTGAACTTTTCAAACTGTGAAACAGTTTGCAGTTGAAACATGTTTCAGCTTAATTCAAATCACATTATACCTTTCTAGGAAAAGGTGTCTAGGGATGACTGCTACTGCTATTTGTAACTGCAAAGGTCTGATATGAATCTTCTAAACTGAACAGTCAGAGGCTGACTAGGAACTGGGATTTTGTAGAAATGGCAGTGAATGTCTCTCACCCTGGGGGGGCTTTCATTGACTATAACTGTCTACATGTGGGCATGTAGAGTCAAACACAAAGCAAGTGAGGAATTAGGACACAGACTAGTTGCTTCACACTGATGACTGTGCACATAAATACTGGTAAGGATTAGAAGTGAAAACAGGGGATGCAAGTAGCTAGACTGCCTTGCTGACTGCGTAGTTTCTTTTTGTAAAGTAGAAAACAAAAAATTTAAAGGCACTGATTGATTGATGCCCCAAATATTAGAGCAACGAGAGAGAAACCAGCTCTATACAGCGAGGGTGTGTGTGTGTAGGGAGTGTGGGGTAGGTGTCCGGCTCCCACCCCCAACTCTATTCTCAGCTCAAGGAGGCAGACGTGACCTATAGAAGGAAATGAATTTCTGACAAAGAGTGATCTAGATAAAAATCCATTCTGCTTACCTTGATGCCTCTGTCCAGCCTTCCCCATCACCTCACCCGCCCCACCTTCCCCAGGACTTTAACTAGACTCGATGGACTTCTAAAATAAGAGCACACCCTCTCATCCACCAGGAGGAAGCATTCACCAGGCTAAGGGATTTTTAAGTCTGTTTTTTTTTTTTTTTGTAGAGATGATGAGATATCAATATATTTAAATACACCGTTAAACCTGAACTTGGCAGTCTCTGGTTGTGTTGTTTGGAGAAGGCCTCTGTACTTGCCTCTGGCCTCTATCAATGACATGTTTTCTACATTAAACACTGAAGAACCTGCAGATCAGATCCCAGAGATAAAGGGCTTTACCAGGTGCGGATGGTCAGACGGCAGCCAGCTGACAGATCTTACCTGTGACCCAGGTCTTCCTTTCTCTATCTTGAAAATTTTACCCCAAATTTTCTGTAGGGATGTCTTCTCAACCTTTAATGCTGCAACTTTCCTCTCATTTAAAATTGAAGCTCAGAGATCAACTGCATCACCCAACCTTCCTTCAGCACGTCGACCACACTCTCTAGGAGGAAAACCACCCGTCTGGGGAGAACACGTTAGCGGGGGATAACTGTTTAGCCAGCCAGCGGTTCTGTCCCCCTCCTGCTGCAGGAGTCCTGTGTTGTTCTAGGCTTTATTTACTTCCTCCCTTGGGGCACTCTGCAAGAAGTTGGAGAATGTGCATGGGCTGGTGAACTTTGTGGGGAGAGGGTGGCAATGTATGTTCTTCAGGGTCCTCTGGGGTTCAGCCCTCAAGAATCCTGATTTCTTGGCGACCATTATGAGCAACTCCTAAAAGAGGAATATACCAGACTATTGTTGCTGTGCATTACAATGTCTTATTTTCCTGAAATATCCCTCAGCATTAAAAAAAAAAAAAAAAAAGTTTTCTCAACAACTGAAATGGCCCACGTAAGAAAACCTATTCAGAGGGTTCTTTAGCCCAGTCATGGCTTGAGGTTGCCTCTCCCCTGAGGGTGGTGTCTCTCTATCCAGCTCTGCTTTCTGGGGTTCTGCCACCCCAATCAAAGACCCTGGGGTTCAAGAAGATAAGTTACAGCCACACAAAGCCACCAACAGGAAGGAGATGCTCGTCTCCTTTTCTTCAACTCACTCCTCTACCTTTCAGAAGGAACCCCTCCCAGGGACTAATCTGTTGGCCAGGAGCAGATAGATGGTGGGACCTGGGCCCCCTTCAGCATACAGGATGCTGCCTGTGGAACCAGACTCCTTTCCCACTTCCCTGGTTCTGCAGAGAACTGACCAGCGTCTCCCCCTGAGACCAGCAGATAGCAGTAGTTGAGAGTGAGCCAGCCCAGGAGTATAGACAGAAGAGATGTTAAGAAGGTTGGTTTCTAAGAACGCTCTCTTGAAAGCTTTCTTTCTTTCTTTTTTTTTTTTTTTAAGGTATTTTTATCCTGCTGGGTAGAGAGACTGCAAAGGAGGTCACTGTCTCAGCTGTGGCCTCCTCCTGGCAGACATGAGATTCCCTGTGGCCAGAAACAGCCCCAGAAGCCTGCATGTATCTGGGATACGTGCCGTTTTCCCAGGCTGAGCAGGTGATGGGCTGTGGGTGGGTCACCCAGCTCCAGGGTGGGACCACGGCCTGACGCCTAGGACCCACCCCCGCCGCCCTGCGACTCTGCACGTGAGGGGCCACATGAGGGGGCAGCTGACAGGATGCTAAGACTTTCTGTTTACAGCCACGCTTCCTCCCAGCCCAGGGGGTGGGCTTACTCACCCTGCCTCCCCTCCCTTAGTACAAAGAACTGTTTCTATTTCAACGTCTCCTGATCACGTCTCCAGTCCTTCTTCCACAAGCTCAGTCTCTGTAGCCAGGGAACCAGTAACTGAACAAGCAGGTAATTATGGTTGAGTCATGGAACCACCCAGCCCTCTGGAGATGCCCATGACCCTACCTGTCTGTCTGACCCCCCTCAGGGCATTCTAAGCAGAAAGACTACAGACATTTTGTACTTTGACTTCACATGTCCAGATCAAAGTGTGTTCATCTCTCGGGACACTCACTTTCATTTTCCAAAAAAAAACAAATACATGAACACAACGCCCCCCTAGCCCCCACCAAAACCAGCATGAATTATGGGTTTACCGCTGAGATAAGATTAATTATAGGTTATAGAGCCAAGTGGCAATTTGTACTCTCTATTCAGAGGGAGTCTAAAGTTCCCACGACACCAAGGATGATAGAAGTTGCAGAGCCCTGTAACATGATATATTGTTATACTGTGCCTATAACATAGTAAACACTAAACACATATGTTTACTAAACACAGCGAACATATATGCCTATATATGTTCAGTCAACACTGAGCCTGGCTGCCACGGACTGGCCCCAGTTCAGTAGACACATACTGCCCGCCTACTTTTACCTAAGGCTTTTGCAGACAAGGCAGGCCTGGTCCTGCCTTCAAGGAGTCCACAGTAGCAGGCCAGAATCTGATCAGCACGCGGAACGAGGGAACTGCTTGCAACTGCTGCCACCGACCCGCTGTAAACCGACGTTTCTGCTGACTGGAGGCAGCGTGCTCAGATGCCTTGCGTTTTCAGCTTCAAGCTGTCCTTGGGTTTTAATGGTCTTCCTTTTGTTGCTATTGCACATACTGCTTCTGTCACGGGACCCTGGATTTTTGCTGCTTCCGGATCATATCTCCACAGTGCAAAATGAAGGTTTGTTTTTGTATCTGTTGAAGAGACTGTTGAGTTCTCTGAGGGGTGTGGTGTCTTAGGTCATAAGCCACCGGGACTCCTGCTCACCTTTCACACAATGTAGAAAGACTTCATGATCTGAACGGACCAAGTAGAGGAAATCTTGTTTTTTGGATGTAAGGGATAGGAATGACTATCATAGTCATCTCCTTACCCAAAGAGTGCCTTGTAGGAGACAGTTTAATTTTTTGGAGCAGAATTAAACAGGCTACAATCCTCAGGGCCATCTCGGCCAGATACCATGAGAAAGGAAAAAGGGTCTCCATCTAGAACTTTCCTTAGGGAAGGATAGCTTCAAGCCTCCCTCCACACAGAGGGTAAAACTGAGAGGATTAGCCATTTGTGCTGGGGTTGAGATCACTCCAGAGGCTGGGCAAAAGTATAATTAATTGTTTAATAAAAAAGAAATGGATCTGGCATGGATAGGGAGAAATAGCCCTCCTGTAGTGAACATGAACAGGAAAGCTAGACCAACCACCTTCCTGAGGTGTCATTTAACAGTCTGTGTGTCCACAACCCAGGGCTCTCCTGTCGCTTAGATCTGCACAGGAATCCCAGACCTGTCATTGACTGGCTGCGTGACTTTGGGCAGATTACTTAACCTCTCTGACCTTCCCTTTGCTCATGTGTGAAAACAGACCATTAAAATTCCTGCTCCCTAAAGGCTATTGTGGGAATAAAAAGTATGACAAATGCTTAACTCAGTGTCTAGCACATGGAAAGCATAATACATGACAGTGAGTTGATGACCACTCTGCCATCACACATACAACCCATTCTGCTGTTCTACTTCTCACCCCAGGGAAGGAAGCTGGAGCCCACAAGGGTCAGTGATTCATTGTAGCACAAGTGGGCTCCCTGAGCCAGAAGCTGTGGACTCCATCCCCTTCCACGGGCCCTCACCTGTTCTTGCTTGTTCTTCTCAATCAGTGGCTCGGAGTCACTAGGAAACTTGTAAACGGGAGATTCCTGAGCTACTTGCTCAGAGATTCTAATAAAGAGATCCATGTGGGTGCTGCATTGTGAGCAAGCACCCAGGTTATTAGGGGCAGGTGGGCCACTGAGCATGCGCAGTGCATCCCCAACCCCGCCTCTTCGCTGCCTCTAATCATCCTCCGTTCTCCAGGCTTGGCTTAAGTTTCTATCAACCTCCTCCTTGTAGCCTTCTCTCACCACCCCAGCCCAAGATGATCTCATCTGTCATTCCTCACTGATTATCAAGCATCATTTATTATCTTTTTGTGTCCAGTTTCTTTGCATCTCCGGGCCATGACTTATACATTTTGGCCTCAAATACCTGCTGACCAGGTGTGTGCATGCTCCCAGCCCAGAAGGTCTCTGGGTGATTTCGGGTTTCCTAGGCTTGGGCCATGCTGGCAGGTGTGAGGCTCAGGTGAGCCTCCACTCTTTCTTCCCGGGTCCTATCCTCAGAGGGGTCTGTCCCTCCTCCCTCCTCACCCATCAGGAAGATCTGCTGAGCATCTCTGGGATAGAGAAAGGACCATCACAACAACAACGGTAATGAACTCTGGAATAGAAAAGACGGGCATGTCCAGGATTAAAGAGGAGCCCAGGTTGTGCTTTTAGACCTTGAACAAGTACCAGCAGGCATGCCCATCAAAGGTTTGTGTTCCAAACACTCGTTTGTGAGTTGTTGGTTTGGAACTTGCACTGTATTTTCAACCCACAGAAAGAAATGTTGCAAATGGTGGTTAACCTCCTAAGCTAGTTTACAAAACCCTAGTTTAACCAAAAGATACTAAAACGTCTAACATGTAAGCTAATACGGCATTGTTCAGTTCTACAAAAGGAGATGGGAGGTGACAAACTCATTAGAAGTTGTTTAACATTCTTTCTGGTTCCTGAGGAAAACTAAATTTAAGGAGAGGAGAATAAGGAGGTAGAAAGACTCGTGTATAGAGTCTGCGGAAGTGCCTTTACAGGTTGAGGTCACAGATCCTTTATTACATTTAACTACAAAACTTGCAACTTTTTGCAGAAAGCTTTCATTCTGGGGCTGCCATCTGTGTTGGTGTAGACAAGGCCAGGAAAGAGGCTTGGGAAACTCAAACAGGTGACGTGTTCGATTAGGCAGAATGAGGAGTATCACTTACACTTTCTAAATCCTCTTTTATTGTTACAAGGCGATTTATGCCATAAGTAGAAATCAAGCTTTCAAAAACACATGGGAGCACTTCCAAACACAAGAGTTTTCTTTCCTTAAGACAGGTATATTACTAAACTATTTTTGTGTGAAACAGACAGGATTAGACCCACAAAGGAAGTCAAGGGAGAGAGAGAGAGAAAACCAGCCCCAGGGACAGGGTGTTATGAAACAAAGGCGGATTTACCTGTGGCAGCTGGTGGAAGAGAGGAGGGGAGGAGAGAGGGGTTGGAAGTGGAATTAAATACAATGGGAGTGATGATG
>SJYA01002500.1:1823429-1834701 GCA_006410615.1 Neotragus moschatus
ATTTCTCGGGGTGGGGGTGGGGGAGAGCTAAGTGAAAGGACAGATGGGGTTGGCAACAGAGTGGACGGGGGCACGGGGTTGCCCTAGAGCCACAAGTTGTTTGTGATTTGGGTAATGTTGCTTGAAGGTGTCTGTGCTCCTACAAGTTCTGAAATGTGTTTTACAACGTGTCACACATGGTTCGGGGACATTCATGAAGAATCAGTTCATGGTGACGCAGAACTGATCTGATTCTCAGATGCACTAAGATTAGGGCAAGAGGTTGTTTCTCATCCCTAGGAGTTGATGATCTCAAAAAGTAACACTCTGAGCTAAAGTGGACATCACCGTGATGGTGGAGGAAATTTGAATATGGACTGTACATTCTATAAAAATATTTTATCAATGTTAACGTCTTTAGATGTGATAACAACGGGGCTCTGGTTATGTAGGAAAATGTCCTTGTGCTTAGGAAACAGAAGCTGAAGAATTCAGGGGTGGAAAAAAATGCATTTAATACACCTAAGCAACCAACCATTATAGCTTAGCCTAGCCAACCTAAAAGGTACTCAGAATACTTAATTAGTCTACAGTTGGGCAAAATGATCTTACACAAGGCTTATTTTATAATAAAATGCTGAATATCTCAAAGCATTCGGGGTGAAGTATTTGGATGTCTACAAATTTTCACAGGTTCAACAACAAAATTATATATATAGTATAATCATTCCATTAATTATATCTTATACAGAAAGTATCAAATTATATATATTAAATATGTAAAAATTGGACATGTGTCTAATTAGAAAGAAAGTACGGGCACAAAATTGGCAAAATGTGGTGAATCTGGGTGAAGCTTCAGGGCACCATTTCTCCAACTTTTCAGTTGAAAATTTTCAGTATAAAACACTGAGGGGAGAAAAGGAATCCTAGCCTTGGGACAGGCTGAAAAACCTCCAGTCAGTCAAAGCTCGCCGCAGCCTGGAATAGCGAATCTCCTCTCTCCCCTTCCTGCCCCAGCTCCTTTCCTCTGAAACAAGGAAAAGAGCCAGCTAACTCAATTAGCCATTAACACAACACACCCAATGGAGAGAAAAGTTCAGGAGACTCAAGTTTAAGGGCTGGACAGGTCCCCAGGGCTGTGGCGAACTTGAACAAGCCATGGAAGACTTGGAGCAGATTGTCAACAAGTCCCCTTCCAACTCTGCCCTTCCCTGACTCGAGGGAATCCCTTAGAGAGGGGAAAATGTTTATTTTCTTGCAGCAGCTTCCCTAGCAAAGTACAATTTTCTTTTTCCTTGAATATGCCCAGAAAGACCACACAACACAAGGAGGCAAAGGCCCAATGACTGGCTCTCTCTCCCTAAGCCCACCTACCAGCCTCCAGCTCAGGGTTCACCCAAAGTTCACAAGCAGCTCTCCCAGATCTGCCACTGGCCTTGTCACACCCCCTACCTCTTCCATTCTGACTTCAAATAATGACACAAAGACCTGGACCTCAGCATCCCTTGAGACTTTCCCCATGCCACTTGCCACATGTCAGTGCCTGGGGACCCTGGCCATCAAGCTGGCCCTCGGACACCGCCTTCCTGTCTCCATGTTGCTGGGGTTTCTCTCTCACTCTGTTTGGGGGGTCAATGAAGAGCTATCCTGTCCTGGCTTTTAGAAAATTCTATGGCTTAAATACTGCAGTCAACTATCCCAGGCACCGCTGGGGCTTCCCGGGCGGCTCAGATGGTAAAAAGAAAAAATCCGCCTACAATGTGGGAGACCTGGGTTCGATCCCTGAGTTGGGAAGATCCCTTGGAGAAGGGAATAGTTACCCACTCTAGAATGCTTGCCTGGAGGTATTCCATGGACAGAGAAGCCTGGCGGGCTACAGTCCACAGGGTAGCAAGAATGTGGCACAACCGGCAAGTCACACGTTCACTTTCAAGAGAAAGATAAGCTTCCCAGTGGCTCCATTGGTAAAGAATCTGCCTGCAATGCAGGAGACCTGGGTTTGACTTCTGAGTCGGGAAGATCCCCTGCAGTAGGAAATGGCAACCCACGCTAGTATTCTTTCTCGGGAAACCCCATGGACAGAGGAGCCGGATGGGCTACAGTGGGGTGGCAAAGAGCACAATGGTTTAAATACCCATAGCTGAGTGCCCCCGGGCCAGGGCTGGGTGGCAGCGAGGGAGCTGCTTCCCGGTTCTAGCAGAGCCAAAGAGAAGAAAAATAAGGCAGCCAGACTACTTCACACAGGTCTTATCTCCACTGGGCTTGCTACCCCTTTAGACACAGAGTGGGAAACACTTGGCTTACAAAGATGTTGCTGATGTTCAGTAAATAAGCCTTCATCTTCCCCGGCGCTGACAGCTGACAAAGATCAGGCAGGAGGGAACGCCTCCTCCACTGAGACTTGACTCGGATCATTCTGCACGTGGGCCCAGGTCAGTCTGATGAGCTCCGCCAGGAAGTAGTGGAGCGGGGAGCTGGGGACCTGTGCTGGCTGACCATGGGTCTTGTGCCCACCGTAGAAAAGCAGGTCAGCCTCTGACCAGGGGAAGTCATTATGCCAGAGTTCTTTAAAATGCTAGTTTCATCTATTTTCCACCTTTCCTTCCTAGAAAGATGACAGTTTTCTTTGCTTAGGGTTCTACTTTGCCTGGTTAAGTCCAGAAGTGGGATTCCCCACAGCAACAGAGGACCTCACATCACTTACCCAAGAAAAGAGGAACAGGGCGCTTTATGAGGCCTTGGATTCCGCTCCCAAGCCTGTCCTGTGGAACACCACCAAGCTCGGGGGTGTGTGTTGTGGGGAGGTGGGCGCGTGTTGTTTCTCCTGCCCCACACACTAGGTGGAGGAGTTGCAAAGGGGATTTGAGGAGGCAGGGAACTCAGGCCCCTGTTGGTTGGACATGGCTGAACTGCAGGACTTAACTTGTGCGTGTCTGTGTGCAAAGCTTTGGCCTTAGAGTGAAAGCCCTGCGTCCCCAAAGGACCCTAATCTGACGGAAACATCCGGGCAGATTGTCCCGGCCCTCAGGCATTTTGCACCATCATTTAAACTCAAGTTTGCTTAAAGCAGAGAGCGAGGGTCACAGTCATAGAGTGAGCAGAGGGAACTGGAGGGGACATGGACATCAGTTATGCAGCACCCTCTCGCTGAGAGCTAAAACCTCGAGACCCAGGTCTGAGATACCTTCTTAAACTGACAAAACAGGACTGTATAGTTTGCCCTTTGGCCGCTCAGTCATCTTTACTGAAAAAGTCAACTCATGATCATATCCTGTTGATTCATTAGGCCAAATTAAACTTCTTCAGGCAGCCCTGCCTTTGTTCTCCCAAATGATAGCATTTGCAGTGTATGGAGAAGAATGGTCACTCACTGGCTGAATGTCCGGCATCACTTGCGATTCTCTTTGGAGGGGGATATCTAGAATGTTTCTGCAAGCCTGCCGTGAGAGACAACACTCACAGCCAAGCACCTCCTTCCACGGTCACCCCAACCATTTGTGTCCCTTTGACATGCCTCTCCGAGTATCATCAAAATGCTCAGAAAACTTTTAAAATTCAAGTTTGCTTAAAGCAGAGAAGTGTTCTGAGGTTTTGTTGATTGCATTAAAACTTCAATGTTTTAAGTCTGAAACTTAAAACCCCCACCCCACCACTCACCCCTAGTATAGATATATTTAAGCAAGGAGACTGAAAGCATTGGGTTTGAATATCTGTGGTGGGGTCACATCCGAAATGTCCTAGATGGATCACTTGAGTGTTGAGGGGACTTTTGATTAATTGTGAAGCAGTTTCAACCTGCTCCTATTTGGGTTCAGGGGAAAAAAATGAAAACTTGGGCCCCAAACAGCTTGCACAAACCTCTTCAGAACCTGCCTTCTCATCTAAGCTAGAAGCAGCCAGCCCCACCTCAGTCTGCAGGCAGGAAAACTTCAGCCTTTGAGCACCAGTGGCTTCACAGGAAAGCAAGTAACAGACAGAGTAAAAGCTGTGTTTCTCTCCACTCCCCAAACCCAAACATCCACGTGCCCATGGTGCCCCCTCCACTTCAATAAGCAACAAATCCCAATGTTGCTTTATTAGACGTTTTCTCCATGTCTAATGTGTGTTAAGGCAACACACATTAAATATTTGATCTCCTCTTACTATGATGAGAGCTAGCAGGCTCATAAATAATCCATTAACCTGGTTCATTTTTCTGAACAAAATTGATCATAAAAATACTAACACAGAAGCCTTTTTAAGGTCTGACTCTTAGAAATCCTATCCCTCTGAAATCTTTAGAACCCCAACTGGAAAAAAAAAAAATCATTACACAGAAGACCCAGGGCAAAAAGAAATGTGCTTCTTAGTGTTCTTTAGCTCCAGAGAGCCTTTGAGAAAACAAATTTGAACGTACACATTTTTCAAGCAACTGAAGGGCACACACTTCAACCATGTAGAACAGCTCTCTGGAGTTGTGGGTTTCACATGAATTCTGGATGACTGAGCGTGCATCGGCTCTGCGAATGAAAACCACCCAAGCGTACGAGACTCGTCCCACTTAAGTGTCATTCGGAGATTTCTCTAGGTATTTGGGCACTGTGTCCAGCAGGGCTCTCCCCGCGGAGATGCCTGTACACAGCCCCCTGCACGCGATGGCGGTCAGCGAAGAGCAAACAGAAGCCCCCGGTTGGAAGTAAAGCAACTTTTGCCTCCACAGCTCAGGACCTTCCTGGGCAACTGGGGACGCCCCCCAGGCCTCCGGGGAGGAAGGAGCGCTCCGAGCTCATCGAACGCCCGAGTCCCCTGGTCTGACTCCGTGCGCACCCGCCCTGCCCAAACCCCCCGCGCCCGCCTCCAGGAGTGGGGGTGCCTCGCGGGATGAAGTTCTGGAGAGAAGTGGGCTTGGAAAGCCAGGAGGAAAGCGGACCCACCTGCCGGGAGTCCGCGGAGGCTGGTCCGGGGCTTCAGAGCTGGCGACCCTCGGGCCGTCGAGGCACCCGGGCGCCGCTGCCTGTTAGGCGCTGGCGCGGCCGTTATTTGTACTCTCGGCCCCTCACATGGTCTGATCTCTAGATATCCGCCGCCAAAGAGCTCTTTAAGAATTTTTGCGTCACTTTGAGCAGCAGAAACTTTACGTTTCCTCGCTCTGCCTTCCTCCTAGGGATGGGGAGGGCTGGGGGATGGGTGGGCGGGCGCTCCGGCGGGGAGCGGGGAGGCGTGGACGAGGAGCCGGAGGAGGGAAAGTGAAGGACCCCCCCACTCCCACTGCACACGCACATACACTCACACACTCGCCCCGCTAGAGGACCAGAGCTCTGAGTAGAGAGGGAGCCTGGGGTGGAGAGGGGCGGGCAGCAGGCTGAGCTCAGCCAGAAGTCCTAACCCCTTGTGCTCTTTAAGCTCGCGGGGTAGGAGCTGCTCCACAACCCACAGGTGTAGTTCCTCCCCCAGCCAATAGCTCCCGAAACTTTATGTGTAGGTTTCAGCTCGATATCACTTTCTCAGAACCATCTCTCTGGACCACGGACACCTCCCCTCACCTCCATCCTGAATCCGGCCCTATTTTTCTTACTGGGACTTAGCCCCTGGCTCTCCGTCCGGCTTCACCGCTGGGACGTGAACCCAGCCAGGAACAGCTCAGCTGAACTCTGGTCCAGAAGGGCCAGAAGGAATTAATTCCTCGCTATCCCCGGTTCCTTCAATATAGCCCAGCCTAGTGGCTCAAGGTAAATACTAGCAGAAGGAATGAGTGAATGAATGAAGCACTCTCCCACCTTGTTAACCAGCTACAGTGGAAAGCAGTGTAACAGAGGGTGCGGGTGTCGATCTGGTAAGCGTGTGTGCCTGTGGTGCTGAGCGAGGGGATGAATTGGTAACAATATTTTAATTATCTGAAGAAAACCAACAGGAGCCCATTGCGTTGAATCATGTCAATACATTACTTTGATAATTTAAAAAACTTAAGTTTAAAAATAAACTTATACTATTTATCATGTATNCCAAGGAGCGCGATCAGAAAGAGCCGCTGGGATTACACAGACGCGACCTCTTCCTTGCTCCTCACGGCCTCCCTGGAGGAGTCCATGAAAAGTTGTTGCAGACGGGCCATCTACTCTCTGCACAGGTGCTTTCTCTTCTCCCTGTGGGTGTCGTTCCACAGAGACCAGGTGGCCTCTGCTGCCCCACTTTCGCCTCAACAAATCCAGGCTCGCGCTTTCCTAACGCACAGACTTCCCTGTCTTGCTCCCCACGCTCGTGCCACACCTGCCCTGGCTCTCTCCAGCATCCGGACTCCCTCCCAGCACCCCCACTTATTTCCCCTGGGACATGGTGTAGTGTAGGTGACAAGGTCCATGGCCAACCATGTGTGGGGACAGCACCTCCACAGTAGGATTTCCTGTCACTGTGAGCCCTGGGCTCGTCCCCATAGGGTTCTACCTAGAAGCCCCCCTGGGGAGGCTGTCTCTGATCCGGTGAAGCAAGGCCAAGGAGAGGGGAGGGGAAGCCCTTCAGGAGTGCCACGGGCGTGATGTGCAGGGGGTGTGGGGGAGGAATGCCCTGAGGAAGGCAGACAACGTTTGCAAGTAGGTGATGTGTGTCCTTGGTCACTTTTTCCTGGCCCGGGGTCTCCATTCCTTACGAGCCTACTACCTCTGCTAGACAAGACCCTGTTCCCCCAGATTTGACAGGTGTCGTGACTACCGTATGCTCTATATTTTTGGGTCAAGGTTTCTGGTTTTACTTCCTTCCTGCGGGATCCCCTCCCCTGACTATAAACACTTTCGCCGGTGCCACGGTCTGGAAGGGCAGCTGTGTTTACCTTCCATCTTGGCAGAGAAGTTGAAGCCAGAAGCACAAGTACCAGGACACCCCCACCCCAACCCCAGCCACATAGACCCGTGAGAACCCTCAGATCTTTCCTAAATGCCCACCTCCTCCACTGGGCTCTGAGTTCCCGAGGGAAGGGGCTCTGCCTCTCTCCAGATCTTAACACCCATCCCTGCGTCAGCACACAGCACGCCCCACACACAGGTGTTGGCAGTGGAAGGCTAGGGAGATGCCTTCTACTCTTAGCCGACTTAAAGTGTGTAAGAAGCAGCACTTTTGGGACTAGTGAGTAAATCATGGAATATCTGACACTGGAGAATTGCCCAGCAGTGAAAGGAGTGAGGCGGTTTTCCTCTGTGTATTGAAATCGCTGTAAGCATGTAGAAGAAACTGGGAATCCTAAGTGCTTTGGAGGGAAAGGACATTAAGAGTAGGAGGGAGCCCTGCTTTTTCACTGTATTACCTTTCATACTACTTAAATGTTTGTCATGTTGGTAATATATTTCTACAACTTTTCCAGAAAAGCTTCATTTTAAAAAGTTTGTAAAAGTTAAAGAGAAAAAAGAGGAAAGGACTTCCCTGGTGGTCCAGTGGTTAAGACTGCACTTCCAATGCGAGGGGCACAGATTCAGTTCCTGGTTGGGGAACTCAGAACCCATATGCCGCACTACACGGCCAAAAAATAAAAATGAACAAAATAACAATAAGAACAATTAAATAATTTTGAAAAAGAAAAAGAGAGGAGAAAGAAAGAATACAGAAAAGGGCCCCAAGCTATGGCAAAGCAGGGGAGAAGCCTGGAGGATTTATCAGGGCAGCTCCATCTCTTGCAGTGCAAACTGTTTCCTTCCCAAATGGGGCTGAATTACCCAGCACCACTGTAGGGTTTTTTTGTTCCCTTAGGAAGGAGGCAAATATTTCCTCTCTAACTTACTAATAAGGACGCTGTGAGCCAGGAGGTGACATCCAGGGCTTTGCTCAGGGTCTGAGCAAGAGGGACAGAATTATTTTTAGAACCCAGGTTCTCTGCTTCTAGCCCCTGAGGTCACGCTTCTCCCCTCCCTCGCACTCCCAGCCTTCGTGTTCTGCTCAAGACGACAGAACACTCCCCTCTCTTTAGCTCTTCTTCCCCTCCAGGAACTTCAAGATAACTGGGGCCTCTGCATAGAGGGAGGTTTTTCCCCTCAGTCTCTTCTTGGAAAACTGATCACCCTCATCCTTGATGCCTGTGGTCACTGTGGTTAGAAGTGAGATTAAAATGGGTCAGTTTTTCTTTTCCTTCTCCAACTTCGAGCCCTTTCCTAACTGTGATGACATTTACTGGAAAACTTCACTCACAGCAAGTCATCTGCTTTTGCCACGGGCCCATGTATATACATCTTATTTTGCGAACCACACGATAAACTTCTGAAGGGCAGGGAATTGCTTTAACCCCCAGAGGGCCTTGCTCGATGACGGACACATTGGAGAACTCTGTGAGAACTGTTATTACCAATAGCTCCCATCTATTGAGCATCGGTCTCCCACGTACAGATATTATCTGCCTCCTTTTTTGTTCTTTTCCTACCACATGGGTAATATGCATTTTTCAACCCTTTGGCTGTATTTTGTGTTATTAAAAATAGATTTTAGTTTTTCTCCTTTTTGAGCTGTGACCTTTCCTATTTAATACATTTCAAAAAGCTTTTCAATAAAGAAGGTGTGGAGACTGAGACTCAGAGAGGGTCGGTGACTGGTCCCTGCCCTACATGGCTCCAAGGGGCTCAGCTGGCCCTCCTGTCTGAGTCCAAAGGTGCTGGGATTCTCCCTCTCCTGGGGTGACTTTTTCTTTTAAAAATATTTTTATTTATTTTGGTTGTGTGGGGTCTTGGCTGCTGTGCTCAGGCTGTTCTCTAGTTGTGGTGAGTGGGGGTGACTCTCTAGTTGAAATGCACGGGGTTTTCCTTGCAATGGCTTCTTTTCTTGCAGAGCACAGGCTCTAGGGTGCATGGGCTTCGGCAGTCGAGGCTCCCTGGCTCTAGAGCACAGGCTCAGGAGGTGTGGCACATGGGCTTAGTTGCTTCAAGGCATGTGGGATCTTCCTAGACCAGGGATTGAACCCGTGTCTCTTGCAATGGCAGGTGGAATCTTTATCACTGAGCCACTGGGAATCCCTGCTGGGCTGATTTGAAGCCAGAAAGGTGCAGGTAGTGAGAAAAGTGAAGAAAACCTGGGAGGGTTTCTACCTCCCTCTCCTACTCCCCTAAGGCCAGTCACCCTGAAATCTAGACCTTCCTGTTAAGCACTGACGTACGAAGATCCACAGGGGCTTTGCTCTCATTCTACTTGTCCCTCCTGAGCAAGTTAGGGCGAAGCCCACTTCAGATGTATCCACAAACTTTTAACTGAATACAGCTGTCAGAATATAGGGCACTTTCCATCAGTCAGTCAACCGTATTTACCATGAGCCAGGCTTGTGAATACAGTGGCAAGTAAGACAAAGCCACCGGCCCTTGGGGAACCGACAGGAAGAATCGACACATCAACAGAGAAACCAACAAGGATTTCAGAAAGTGATAGAAGTGAAGGAAATCGACCCCAGTGATTGTGCAGAGGCAAGGGTAGAGGTGGTGGAGGTGGCGAGGAGGGGGCAGCTGGCTACGCAGGTGAGGTGACGGCCTTGATGTCTGAGCCATGACCTGACTCATAGGAAGCCAGCCTTTAGGCTGAGGGAACAGTTTTAGGATAAGGGAACAGCCAGGAGGCGGGAATGTGCTTGGTGCATCTGAAGGACAAAGTGGGAGTAGGGTGTGACCCTCTGATGCAGGGTGAACAAGAAGGGAAGGGAGGAAGCTGGGTCTGGAGAGGTGGGCAGGGGCCTCAAGGGAGGCGGCTGTGTGCTCCTCTCACTGAATGTGTCCAGGTAGAACTTCAAGGACTCCTTATCCATCTTGGAGAAGTCCAGAGAAGATGACCTCTAAGGGCCCTCTAGGGTGAGAGGCAAGTGGGCTGCAATTGAAGTCAAGCACACTCTGATATTTTCTACTGTGTACCCGCTCCCCTGTCTCAGCCACTCCATTCTTCTGCAAAGCAGATAATTTAAAAAAAAATAAAACCAAACATTGACTTAGGATAGGCTGAGAGATGGTTCCAGAGCCCACCCCATCCACTTTAAGAGGAGCTACTAGTTTTTCTCAAGGAGTAAGCAAGAGGGAGAGAAAAAGCAAGTAGTATTCAAACTGTACCAAGGAAGGCAAAAAAGGCAGGAGCGCTTCCTATCTTCACACAGTCCTATTTGCTGCTGTGGCTGCTCTGAATAGGACACTTCCCCTGCTCTCTTCCTTTCCCTTTGTGGTCATGTGTAAAGGGTTTGAATTTTGAAAAGGAAACAAGAACAACTCTGGCCAACTGATTCCTAGTTTTCAATCAAATTGTGCCACAGACCCCAAGGAAGTAGGGTCATCTTCATGAAAAGCAGCAATGGTTCTGAACAAGCGGTCTCAACCATGGGGATGCCCATCTGATATTACTTACAAGGAAAAAAAAAAAATCTAGCCTAATCAGTGACTGTGGCCAGTCAGCAACAAGTTCCACCCAGGCCACACGATCAAAGAACTGGGAATGAAAGTTCAAGTGCCCTGGCGCTGCCAACAGCAAACGAGAATTCAGTGGCTCTTTGACCACAAGCCGGAGCACGCTGATGGATCCAGAACCACATCCTGGAGGAATGATGGCTCATTATCAGGTCCTGGCTTCTTGGATGTGTAGGGTCAGCATGACTCTACACATCTCAAGAGGGTTCCTGGAGCTGGCAAGGACCTTCCAGAGCTAAGAGTATCATTGCAAGAGCGACAGGAAGACAATTCACACCTGCTCAATTCCCAGTTCGCCAGTCACCCAAATGTTAGCAAGTTCTTCCAGTTCAGATGGCTGGCTAAAACTCTGGCCCATTTCCTTTCATCTTCGGTAGAGAAGACAGACCCGCCATCCTTTATGTTTCTCTCCACAGGATTCTAATTTTATTTGGAAAATAGCTTCTATTCAATATCTGGTTATGGAGATTATCTTTTATATATTTGGATTCGGTTAGTAATATTTGGTTAGGAATTTTGCATCTCTTTATGGAGGAGATCTGCATGTACTTTTTCCTTTTTTTTTGTTAGGGTTATGGCAGCCTCATAAAATAATCCTTTATGCCACAGAATAGCTCTTTATGTCTTTCTTCTTAACCTAATCGAAATTCCCCAGAGAACACTTGCAATCTCTGCACACTAGGGCTCTAGGAGCCCAGTATGACCGAGGATATTCAAAATGCAAATGCCCACATAGGGTACTTCCATCTTCCACTCAGTTTTTGACCTCCAGGCCATAAACTAGTTTTCTCTATGGAGAATAAATCTCGAATTGGTGCCTGCTGAGAAGGAGAGGGGCAAGCACCTAGCTACCCAAGGTAGGGAGGGAATCTAGCTTTCGGTAACCCCGAGTAACCCTTTGATGCTAG
>SJYA01002500.1:1834832-1928831 GCA_006410615.1 Neotragus moschatus
TGCTAGCATATCTGAGCTTTGGGGGTGGGGGTGGGGTCGGGGGAAGGCTTACACAGTGTAAACTGGTTTGCTTATCACTAGCTGTCTCCACTGCTGAATCAGGATTCAACTTTTTCAGTTCTGCTAAATCCTTCAATGTCTCACTCTGCTTTTCAGTTTGTTTCTTCTCTCCCTTCTTCCCGGGGTTTGGGGATATATGTCTTCCAAACAGGTCCCTTCACTGTCACTTCTGACAACATTAAGGGTATCTTATATTTTTCTATCTGCAGTATAATGGTAGCCTCCTCTCAGCTTCTTTTGTGTGTGTCTGTACTTTTGGGGGGGGATCAGTCTTACCCAATGTTAATTTGCTTTTTTTTTTTTTAAAGAGCCACTTGTAATATAAATGCAAAAGAGACAGTCTGTTTAGCGAATGGTGCTGGGAAAGTTGGACAGCTGCATGTAAATAATTGAATTCAGAATACACCCTCACACCATGCACAAAAATAAACTCAAAATGGCTTAAAGACTTAAACCATAAGACACGACACCATGAAACTCGAAGACAGCATAAGCAACACATTCTCTGACAAAAATCATATCAATGTTTTCTTAAGTCAGTCTCCCAAGGCAATAGCAATAAAACCAAAAATAAACAAATGGAACCTAATCAAACTTACAAGCTTTTGCATAGCCAAGGAAACCGTAAATGAAAAAAGAAAAAAAGACAACGTAAAGAATGGGAGAAAATATTTGCAAAATGATGCAACTGGCAAGAACTTAATCTCCAAAATATACAAACAGCTCATACAACTCAACAACAAGAAACAATCGACCCAACTGAAAAATGGGCAGATGACCTATATAGACATTTCTCCAAAGAAGATATACAGATAGCTGACAGGCACATGAAAAGATTCCCAGCATCACTACTTATTAGAGAAATGGAAATCAAAACTACAGTGAGCTATCACTTCACACCAGTCAGAATGGCCATCATGAAAGTCTACAAGTAACAAATGCTGTAGAGGGTGTGCAGAAAAGGAAAGCCCTCCCTCTCACAGTGTTAGTGGGAATGTAAATTGGTGCAGCCACTACGGAAAACAGTATGGAGCTTCCTCAAAAACACTAAAGAGTTGCCATATGATTCAGCAATCCCGCTCCTGGACATATAACCAGACAAAACAATAATTCAAAAAGATACAACCTAAGTGTCCACTGACAGATGAATGGATAAAGATGTGGTACATATATACAACAGAATACTCAGTTCAACTCAGTTGCTTAGTCGTGTCTGACTTTCTGCGACCCCATGGACCGCAGTATGCCAGGCTTCCCCGTCCATCGCCAACTCCAATAGAATACAACAGTAAAATACTCCTCAGCCATAAAAACGAATGAAACAGCGCCATTTGCAGCAACATGGATGCCACGAGAGATCATCATACGAAGTGAAGTCAGAAAGAGAAAAATACTGCCTGGTATCATTTATATGTGGAATATGGCACAAGTGAACCTACGTACAAAACAGAAACAGACTCACAGACATGAGAGAACACACTTGCGGTTGCCGAGGGGAAGGAGAGAAAGGAAAGGGACGGACTGAGAGTTTTGGGTTAGTTGATGCAAACTATTACATTTAGAATGGATAAGCAACAACAAAGGAAAATAAAAATAAAATCCGTCAGGTAAAAAAAAATTCCATTTGACAATTTGTTTTCTGAAACATTTAAGCCTTTAATGAACATTGAAATTATTGACACATTTAGATTTCTATTTTATTTTGGACACAGTACTTGCCCTGTGTTTTCTTTCTCTCCACTATCTTGTTTATATATATAAAATATTCTTGATGGGAAAGTACATCCTGTTTTATTTTAGTAGTTAATCTGGAAACTTCTAGCACATACAATAAACATAGCAAAGCCTAAAGTTAATCAATGTACTTCTTCCTGAATGACATTAAGGACTTCAGAGTATGTACACTTATCCTAATCATCTCCCTCATTACCTATTTTTACGTATTTCGGTTTTATCTTTTTTGGAACTGTATAAGACTACCCATGGTCACTTCCTGTTTAGATGGTGCACGTTTATCCTTTTCTTCAATTCTACATTTCTTTGTTGAATTTCAGAACTTCTGTATTGAGAGATTACTGTTTTTCTGCTTGGGAAACAATTTTTGACTGAAATAGTCTTTTACTTTACCTCTGTTCTTCAAAGACAGTTTTGCTCAGTATAGAATTCTAGGTTCATGGTTAATTTCTAATTCTCCTCTGAAGGCACTTTTCACTGTCTTTTGACATACATAGTTGCTGATGAGAAGTCAGCAGTTAATCTCGTCGTCTTTTCTTTGGAGGCAATCTGTGTCATTTCTTCCTGGATACCTTTAACATTTGTTCTGAGGTTTCACCATGTGTCTGGAAATGGATTTATCCTGCTTGGAATACGATTACTAGAACATTGTAAACACTGATTAACACTTGAGCCTGTAATGTTATTTTGGAAAGTCCTGTGACAAACAATATTCCATGCTAGAACTGAAATTCTTTCAAAGCCTAAAAGGTAGGGGACTCAGGCACTGACAGAAATGTTGATTAGGATGCTGTATTTCTTTGCTTTCAGTGAAAGAGAGGCCAGTCTTAGTAAAATACATTCTCTTCAGCCCACTCTAAGGCTGGACCCAGCCAGGCCTTACTTCCCACTCTTGCAGTGACCCTGTTGCTTGGAGAAATGATGGTTAAGCAGCAGAGGCACCAGCTCTCCTAAACATGGTGCCTAGAAGCCCTCTGCAGAAGCCAGCAAGGATCTGCACAGGCTGGGAAGAATCACAAAGCCCACAGAGAAGCCAAGGCGGAGATGCTCTGAACCATCTTGCTGTTTCTTCACTTTTAAGAACACGAGCCACCTTGCTACTTTCCTTTATAGCCAAATAAACACACACTTCTTAGGTCAAATAAGCCAACACACTCTCATTTAGCAAAGTGTTTTATTCAAAAGCTTCTCAGCACCATCTAGTTGTCAGAAAGAATGGATGATATCCCCTTTTTGTGCCCACCCAACTCCCAATTCCAGAGGCAGAAGTTGAACCGTTTGGTGAGAGCTCCCTCTAATGATTATAATTCAGATCATGATAAGGTTTTGGTTGTTCTCTCACCCACTTTCCCTGACCCTCTACTTAACCACGACTCAAGGAGAGCCGTGTTCTCCACAGTTCAGAACAACTGGAAGGAATCATGTCAGTTTTGATCAACCTCCCATTCCTGGGCTATTCGAGGCACACAGAATTACCTTGACAAAAACTGAATTCCGTGACTGCCACCTCAGAGGAACAGTGATACTGCCAGGCAGCATGCAGTTTTGAGAGCTCAAATATTAGGGCACCCTCCCCCACGCTACTCTAGAACAGGGAGCACTAGGACCGCTTTCTCTCCACACACCTCAACTGCTCATCCTCTCCTGCCTTATTAACACAGACACAGAACCAAACCGGTGTGACAGAGTTAAGACAAACAATTACATCTGATTAAAACACTAAGAGATCCTGAGCTGCTGGAGATGAGGAGAGTAGACAGTGTGACCTGATCTTTCCCTTTTTTTCTTTAAGAATATTTTGTTTCAGCATAAAGCACACTTTCCCAAAGAGGTTCCTGGAGTAGAAATCCAAGAGTCTGACTGCGTCCCGTGGGAACACACAGTCACCTATGTCCCTTTGGCTTCAGTCCCTGGATCTGTCCTTTGCAGCTACTTCAGGTCCCACGGGAAGAGGAAAAGCTGGAGGCAACATCACTTGGCCAAAGCACCCATGGGGTCCCAGGCTGGCAGGACAGTGGGTTCCTGCTCTAGTACAGCTAGCACCTCTTCAGGGACGTGCTTCTTGTCCACCACCACTTCGTAGACGTACTCAGAGAACCACTCATCCGTCATGCACAGGTAACCTGGAGAAGAGAACAGGAGCCTCGTGAGTCCAGGGGGCAAGGGGCAAAGAGCAAAACCCTTACTGGCACCATGAGAAAATCTTTTACAAAGCTAGCATTTGTACATGTTTTTCAGCTCTCCCATCTGTAATCTCATTTAATCTGATTATTTAAAAATTTTTTATTTATCTATTTTTGGCTACGCTGGGTCTTTGTTGTGCACACAGGCTTTCTCTAGTTGTGGTGAGCACGGCTACTGTTTGTTGTGGTGTGCAGGATTCTCGCTGAGATGGCCTCTCTTGTTCTGGAGCATGGGCTTTAGGTGCGTGGACTTCAGCAACTGTGGTCCTTGGGCTCTAGAGCTCAGGCTCAGGAGTTGTAGCTCATAGGCCCAGCTGCTCTGTAGCATGTGGGATCTTCTTGGACCAGGGATTAAACTCCTGTCCCCTGCACAGGCAGGCAGATTCCTAAGCAATGGACCACCAGGGAAGCTCCCTGATGAAGTCTTATTAGCAATCTACAAAGCAAACAGGACAGCAGGGTAACGTTTTTACCAGTTAGAGAAACTGGGGCTCAGAGTAACTAAGTGATGAGCCCAGGTTACACGGGTGAAGTTCAGAGCTGGGCCTTGGACCGAAGATCCTGTGCTATTCCACTGCTCAGGCTGCCTCACTGAGGGTGAGTCAATGACCCTGAAGGTAGGTGGAAATGTTTCTTGTTCACACAGCCATATGTTGGGGGTTAATCTCCAGAATCAGAAGGGCAAGCATACCCATCCCACCTTCTCAGCACCACTGGCTGTTTTCTCTCATTCCTCTCTACCATAAATTTCTATCCAACAATCAGCTAAGCCATCAGGGGAATCCCGATGGGGTCCAGTCTTCATACCCAAGGAGCCACTTATTTGCAGATGATACTGTGTGAGTCTGTGCTTTCTTAGGAGGAAGTCTGGTGAAGAAGAGAGAGTCGCCTGACCTATATTCCTTGCTGAGGCCCTGGGATTTATGGCTCTCTCCAGTGGTAGGAATGAACAGGGGCAGAGCAGTACTAACACCCCAGACTGAGGCTTATCTGAGAAAGTGTGGTGTCATCAGGTATCTGGTGACAGATACCTGCCTTTCCCATTAGGGAAACTATCCCAGGTTCTACTAGTGGTGGTGGGCTCAGTTGCTTTAATCATATCTGATTCTTTGTGACCTATGGACTGTAGCCCACCAGGCTTCTCTATTCATGGGATTCTCTGGGCAAATATACTGAAGTGGGTTGCCATTTCCTCCTCCAGAGGACCTTCCTGGCCCAGGGATCAAACCTGTGTCTCTTATGTCTCCTAGCACTGGGAAGCGGGTTCTTTATGACCAGCACCACCTGGGAACCCTGTAGGTTCCACTAGGACAACATAAATTTCTCTTCAGGATCATACCACTACCAAACTGAAATGGGAAAACATTTCACCTGAGGCATTGCTAATACAAAGAGTGAAATTAAGGCAAGAGATGAAAGTGTGTGTATTTAAAATAAGAATGGGCCATGGAGAAAGCAGAGGACAAAAGTGTGTACCTACACAGGTTACTACCTACAGGCCGAGCACTCACAGTTACTAGCGATCTTCATCATCTTCTTACTGTAGCTGGCACCTGCCATATACTATCTGTATACTAGATACTGGAGCCATTTTTTCTCTGCAAGTGTGCACATCTAGGTCTGTGCTATATCACTTTCCACTGCAGAGGACCGAGAGAGAGGGAGAAGAGGTAGGTATTCCTAAGGTGGTCCTCTAGTATATTGGTTCTCAAACTTCTTGGCCCCAGGCTCATGACTGTGCACTTAAAACTACTGAGGACTCTAAAAAGTTGTTGATATGGGTTATACTTAATGATGTGAACCACATTAAAAATTAAAATAGCTAAAAATATTGATTCACTTAAGAAAAAATAATTATATCCTCCAATACAAAATACATTTTAGTAAGGAAAGTGGCATTGCTCTGTGATGCAGAAGACAGCTGAATTCTTATATCTGCTTCTGGTGCAGTCTGCTGCAACTGTTCTTTTGGATGAAGCAGAAGCAGCACATCTGGCCTCGTGCAGATATGCTGTCAGAGGAAGGGAGACCTTGTAATGTCCCAGAAGGGTCCCAGGGACCTGGCAGGGGTCCTCAGGGCCCACTCTGAGAACTGCTGCTCTAAAAGCAAGGCTGATTTAAATAATTAAAAGGCACCGTGATGGTAAGTCTACTTTTATAAACTAAATGGTACGACAGAGGACATCATTTAACTTGAAAACAGGACTACTTCGGGGAGCTCGTCTCTGCCACACTCTGCCCCTCCCTGACAGGAGTTAAGGCAGCTCATCCTGACATGGCACTGCGTGTTTGCCCTCTCCAGAAAATGCCAGGAAAAGTGCGCAAGCACTCATGTCAAGTCAGATCACGACGATCCCCTCATGATCCAGGGCTCCATTCTCAACAGGAGACACCGGGAAGCACACACACAAACACTCCCAAGTCCCTGGCCTCTCACATCACCCACATCACTGCCACTGAGTTCCTGCAGCCAAAGCTTGGTCAGTTGAAGGGCCAGCTGGTACCAGTTCTTGCTGCACCCTAAGTAAATGCTTTCTGAGAAAAAGTTTCAGCATCTGCCTTGCCCATGAGGAGTCTTCAGTGGGCAGGAGACCAGGCTACTAAGTGCCACACCATCTGAGACATTAGGCATCCTTCCCTTCACCCTAATGCTCGCTGAATAAGTCCTGAGAGGGGCTTGGGGCAGGCAGAGAGGCAGGTGAAGGATGGAGGCAGATTCATGTAATAAAGTTCTGTGTCCTTTCAACAATACTATCATCACACAATCAAATGAGTCTTCAAAAAATGCCCGGAGAAAATGGACAATAAGTACATCTACGCTATCTTGTTCCAAAAGCAGGAGATAAGATTAAGTCCTCACAAATTAAAACTCCTATCGATTGTAATCCACCCTTTCAGGGTCCCTGCCAAGAGGACCTGCCTTGATTAGTCTCTCTCTTCAGGATATGAGTTCTCTGGGGGCCCACAAAACCTCACAGTCTAGGTGGCTGCCGAGTAATTGCACCCTGGGTAGATAATGACCTTGTGGCTGCTGTAACTGTTGATACTGCATGTCCTGGAGTTTGACTGAGAAGATTAGCATCAGTGTGTCTGAAACCCGAGTGAGTGCTGTGGAGAGGAGCAGCCAGGTGCCCACTCAGGCAGGATTAGAGCGGCCACCTTGATCTGAGCAAAGTTGCAGCTTCTAGCCCTCATGTACCTTGGCCACTAGAAACTGGCGTTCCCCAAAGACCAAAGAAACAAAAAAGGAAAACAAAAATCTGCCCCAAGGATCCTGACGTTGCATGCAGGGAAACAAACGGATAAATAGATAAAGAAAGTCAGCTTTAGGGACTAAGGTGAAATTAAATTCTGTTTAAACATGAAATGTCTTGCTTACACGCAAGAAATAAAGAAAGGAAGAGGAAGAAATAAAATAAGTGAACAGTCCCTCAAAGACACCGGCAACGTTTCTGTATCTGTTAAGAGAAAGGGCAGTATGGGTCTGTAAAGGGAGAATCAGCATCTGTAGACACAGCTCTAGACAGGTTAGGCCTAATGCACTCAGAAACAGAGGGGTTCCAATGGGCTCACTTAAGGGAAAGAAAACCTTTACCCTATAAAATCAGTTTTCTGAAATCCTACTAAAGATCTAAGTTTTAAACCTTTCAGACATAAATTAAGGTGATAAATATATTATTTATAAATGAGAAATGTTTTGCTTTGTTCTATGAAATATTTCACCTAACAAAACTACTTGTGGTTCAATTTTTGTTGTTGTTGCTATTTTTAAAAAAGGTATGACAAAATCAAGTTACTGTTCTGCTGTGATGAGTCTGTCTGGCAGCCTGAACCTAAGGAAGCCAGACGACGGAGGCCTCATTAAGTCACTGCCAATCTTTCACTTGATGCTGATAACTCAAGGCTGAAGAAAGGCTCCCAGAAAGCGAAGGAAAGCCTCACTGGCACTTGTCTCATATTTCAAACTTCCTAATAAATAGTGAGAAATCACTCCACAAAATATTAATCAGTCATTTAAAATGAAGTTGCAAAGACCATGCAGTAACATGGAAAAATGTTTAAGTGATAAAAGTATATAGAAATAGTGTATCCTTTATAACTATGTTAAAATTCCAAATACACAGGGGGACAAAACATGAAAAACAATGATAATTTTATATCCCAGGGTAGGTGATTTTCCCTTCAAAATTCTGAAATATTATATTGCTTTGTGACTCCTTAAAGATTATCCAAATAATTAATGCTCCTTATAAAAAATCTTGTAAGGACAGAGGGAGGAAGATGATAAAATGAAGCAAGAGGAGCAGAAGGAAGAACTGGATGAAAAGATGACAAATACAAAACTGCCTACGATCCCACCTCCTGGGATAGACCCTGTGTGTGAGTGAGCGCTAAGTTGTTTCAGTTGTGTCCAACTCTGTGTGACCCCACAGACTATAGCTAGCCCACCAGGCTCCTCTATCCATGGGATTCTCCAGGCAAGAATACTGGAGTGGGTTGCCATGCCCTTGTCCAAGGGATCTTCCCGTCCCAGGGATCGAACCTGCGTCTCTTATATCTCCTGCATTGGCAGGCAGGTTCTTTACCACTAGCGCCACCTGGGAAGCTCAGGTTGGGCCCTAGTTAGATTTTTATGTCCTGGAGAAGGAAATGGCAATCCATTTCAGTACTCTTGCCTGGAAAATCCCATGTACATCCTCTGATAAAAAAAATTTATATGTGTAGACGCTATACGTTTAATAAAAATGAGATAGCATAATTTTCTTATACCACAGAATATCACATATGCTGTTTTCCAATATTGCTCTTTTCATATTAATAAAAAACTATCTACACTATAATTTTTAAGTGCTAAATTTATGAGTAAAACCAAGATGTGTTTAATTCCCTACTGTTGGAATCTGAATTATTTTTTCATGCTTAGAAACAACACTGCTATAAACAATTTTGTAATTAAACCTCTGTGTACATCCTTAATCATCTACTTAAATTTATGTCCTTATCAANGTCCAAGGGATCTTCCCGTCCCAGGGATCGAACCTGCGTCTCTTATATCTCCTGCATTGGCAGGCAGGTTCTTTACCACTAGCGCCACCTGGGAAGCTCAGGTTGGGCCCTAGTTAGATTTTTATGTCCTGGAGAAGGAAATGGCAATCCATTTCAGTACTCTTGCCTGGAAAATCCCATGTACATCCTCTGATAAAAAAAATTTATATGTGTAGACGCTATACGTTTAATAAAAATGAGATAGCATAATTTTCTTATACCACAGAATATCACATATGCTGTTTTCCAATATTGCTCTTTTCATATTAATAAAAAACTATCTACACTATAATTTTTAAGTGCTAAATTTATGAGTAAAACCAAGATGTGTTTAATTCCCTACTGTTGGAATCTGAATTATTTTTTCATGCTTAGAAACAACACTGCTATAAACAATTTTGTAATTAAACCTCTGTGTACATCCTTAATCATCTACTTAAATTTATGTCCTTATCAATAGTGGGTATATATAATCACAATTTTCTTTTTGGGTCCAATCTGAACTTTTGTCTGTGGGTGCTTGCTATTCAGTTTTCTTTTGTAAAGAGTCTGTTTGGGACCCCTGCTGAATTTTAACTGGTATGTTTGCCATTTTCACAGTGATCAGTAATAGGGCTCTCTATATTAATATAATGATTGCAAACATTTTTCCTATCATGTAATTTGCCTTCTAATTTAGTTGATGATGTTTTCTAGTGTACTAAAGTTTTTTTTGTTTTTTATGAAGTCAAATTTATCAATCTTTTCCTTTACGGCTTCTAAGTTTTTTTTTGTTATGTTTATAAATATTTTTGTTTGATGTTTCCACATCAGTAGTTTCATTATCTTGCACTGTCTGGATGTACCATAGTTTAACCAGTTTGGCCACCAATACTTTGGCCACCTAATGTGAAGAACTGACTCCTTAGAAAAGACCCCAAGGCTGGGAAAGACTGAAGGCAGGAGGAGAATGAGGATAAGATGGTTGGATGGCATCACTGACTCGATGGACATGAGTTTGAGCCATCTCTGGGAGTTGGTGATGGAGAAGCCTGGCATGCTACAGTCCTTGAGCTCACAAAGAGTTGGACACAACTGAGCGACTGGACTGAACTGATAAACATTTCCCTGCTATTATATTAAAAAAAAAAAAATTGAAAGCAAAGTAGGGTAAGTGGTAAGAAAACATAAGAAACACTGTCTCAATGAAAACCACTCAAAAGGCCTTGACACAGCTATTAACACACACAATTTCACAGGTAATTCAGCAGTAACAATCTGTCAACCACTTCTGCTAGTTACCCACTGTGGAAAGCATGCCTTACATTTGTATGGAGTACGCTACAAATATACCCAATAACACAACTCCTACGGCATGGGAACAATTTGAGTGCCTGTGCCCTCTTCACTAAGCAATGCCATTTCTGGAATTTCATCCTGCAGACACACAGTACCTGCATGCACACAACACGCATGTAGTTATGTACAACAAAAGCTAATGCTTATTCAGCTTGGGCTTCCCTGGTGGCTCAGCGCTACAGAACATCTCTGCCAATGCGGGAGCTGCACGTTCAATCCCTGGGTCAGGGAGGTCCCTTGGAGAAGAAAACGGCAACCCACTCCAGTGTTCTTGCCTGGGAAATCTCATGGATAGAGGAGCCTGGTGAGCAACAGTCCATGGGGTCCAAAAGTCTGATATGACAGCAACTAAATGACAACAACATTCAGCCCTTTCTATTGTTAGGCACTGTTCTGAGCACTGTACAATAAACTCAGTGCAATACTGTTTGTAATAGCAAAAGCCTGGGAGCAACCCAAGCTCCATCAGCAAGGGATCTGGTTAAGTAAACTACAGTACATCCAGACAATGCAAGATAATAAAACTGTGCTGATGTGGAAACGTACTGACAGGCCTCGGAGACATGCCAAGTGAAGTGAGAAGGAGGTGCAGAGCGGGGAGATAAGATACGCTACCTTCGGTGCACTAAAACACACTGGAAAGTCAAATCAGAAATGAAGAGAATGAGAACCTGAAAAACGCAGGAGGTGAAAGGAATACAGAGGGACAGAGATGGAAACAAGATTCCTCTTTGTATTTTGATTTTGGAACAGTATAATTTTATTGTTTAGTAAAAGAATTATACCCTAGTAAGAAAATGAAACAAAAACACACAGGTAGCTCTGTAGGGAACTTACACTTCAAAGTGCAATTTTATATCCACTATCTATTCTTATTCAATTTTAATCCTCACAGCGACACTATGAGGTAGATGGGGTTAGTATGAGTTGTTTAAAGTCACAGCTGGTAAGTAAAGCCCACACTCAAATCCAGGACTTAATTTCAAATTCAGTCTTTTCCATGGGGTTCAGCTTCCTCCAAAAGAGTACTCAGTGGCAGAGAGAGTGGCAAGTAGGTATCCTCTGGCCAACAGATATCACGTAATCTAGTTCCTAATCCAGGCACTGTTTGGAACCAATTCCATCTGCCTACACACCCCACACTGATGGTCAGGCACCCAGGTTTTGCAGGTTTTGTTTATGAGGCATTTTGTCTCTTTAAATCAAAGAGATGTCATGTGTTTTAAGTGCATTTGCTTAGGAGGCTGGAGAACAGGATGGGCTGGATGTTTTGGAAAGAAAACCTACAGATTGAGACAGATACCTGGACAGGGATCTGAGGAGAAGCCTCTTTTTCCTCCAGGCCAAACACCAAAGTCTGGCTCTGTGGTGCACATACATTTAGGATCCTGAACCTTTTGCTGAGAAGGGAAGGCCTACTCTTACAGCTGGGTATTTCCTGTGGCCTCGTTCAGAAACAAAGGCTACAGAGATTCTATCTTCCTGGTAAGAAGGCAGAGTGGAATATGTGGTTGGGAAAGAGGGTTGTTTTGGTTTGTGGGCTGCATTTTTTAAAAAACCATCAAACCACAACAAAGTTCAGACTGCAGAAGTGCACACTTCCTGAGGAAGTGCCCACTCCTAAGGAGTCCAGAAGCAGCCTGTCCACCTCTGGGCTGAGGAGAGGGCAATGCACCAGGCCAGTCTGACTGTTTTGTTTCCCTGCACTGTGAGCACTATCCAGGCTAGTCTAAGATCACACAAAATCCTGCCACCATCTCCGATGTTGGACAGGAGGAGAAAACACAAATTCAGGTGTCATCCAAGGGTCTGTTTTCTTGCCAAAACTTAATGACTTCTCTCTGACCCCAAACATTACTCCTCCTATTTGTTTCAGGCAAAGCCGGCTTTTTGCTCTTTCCGCAAAAGCTCCATGGATAACAAGCCACACTATTTCTTAGCCCCACGCCTCGGACCTGCCTGAAGCACATTCTATAGGTCAAGAGCAACCTTCTCAGCCCCCTTCTCCTTGGCTGGCCTCCCATGTCCTTTCCCAGAACACCCACAACCCAAGCGTCTTTCCTAAAACTCTGCTCACCTCTGAAGGATCGGTCAGGAGCCTCCCCAGTTCCAATCAGTCATCGTCTCTCCTGCAGTTTATCCCGTTACTGTGCACTCATTCTCCTCCCCATTCCTAGCATGTGGAGGAAGCAAGCACACTGTGCTCCTGGCGTGGCACTAACAGCACAATGGGCATCTCCCCTCCCTCCACTAAGGGGTCCCACACCTGCTCTGAAGCCCAATCCCAAAGCCTCCCTGCTTATTTCTGGCTGCCCCACTGCAGCGCTATTTCCCACCAAGTCTCCCCTGACGTCACCTAGTCCCGTGACTTCAGGAACCTCAGCTTCAATGTCTTTCTACTGTCTCCCCACCCAGGGGGCTCTCCCCAGCTCCTCCTCTTCTGCTGGCGTCTGCCTTCTGGGGAAAACCGCCCCTTCTCTGGCTTGTCTCGGTCTGCTTATCCCGCATCTCGCAGTCTGAGGGGCGCGCCACGACTGCCACCTCCGTCGCATCACAGCCCTCTTCAAATCCCCTTCCGGGTCCCAGGTGGAGAAACAAGAATTCCTCTGAGGGTCGGAGACGCTCGCACCGCGGTCTATGCCTGGCTCCCTGCGTCCCGTCGATCAATGTGAGCTGACACTGTTGCTAATGGGTTTCCTTGGCACGAGGTGTCTTCACCTCCGCCGCTTTCTCTCATGAAAGATTAAGCCCACACGACGAGTCATCCACCCAGTAAACTGGAGATGCAGTCCAACGGTCACCCAGGGGCCTGGATTCTTAAGAGACGTGATGTTAGAATGGCGGGCAGTGAGACCGCCCTCTCCCAGAGGGAAGAGATCTCACGTCCCTGCTCTGCTGCTCTCTTGTCTACAGAGAACAGTAACAATGGCGCCAACGATGGCTAACGTTTCCGGGCATTTCGTATATGCCCAGCATAGTTCTCACAAACACCCTATGAGGTAGGTACAATTACTGTTCCCATTTTACAGATCAGAAGACTAAGGCTTATAAAGGTTAAACACCATGACCAAGGCTACACAGCCAATAGGTGGGACAGCCAGGATGTGTTCCCAGGCATCTGGTGCCGGGTTCTGTGTCTAACCTCTATCCTTCTCAAAGCAATGCAAACATACCTTGGAGACCACCTGAGAAAATGACAAATCCTCTCTACGGGACAAAGGAAATACACACCAATCTACATTAAACGTGAAAGGATTTCTCCCTGAAGTCGACTTCAGCCTGTAGGCTAGGAACAGCCTTCTCTCACAAATGGTAGGCAGGTGGCGCTAGTGGTAAAGACCCTGCCTGCCAATCCAGGAGACAAAAGGGGTGGGAAGATGCCCTGGAGGAGGGCATGGCAATCTAGTCCAGTATTCTTGCCTAGAGAATCCCATGACAAAGGAGCCTGCCAGGCTTACGGCCCATAGCGTTGCAAAGAGTCAGAGACGATTGAAGCAACTTAGCACGCAGGCACAGCCCTGCCCTAGTCACAGGCTTGGATAAGGAAGCAACTGTCCACCTGAGAGCACGAGCTTCCACTCACATTCACTATTTTTTTAGCTTGTGTCAGCCAGGCTCAGTGGTTAACAAAGATGGATGAGGAGGAGTCCCTCCGAGAGAACTCAGATACCCGAATTTGATGGCATCAGAGAGAGACATGAAAGCCTGGAGAGACATGAAAACCCCGAGGTGACAAAACAAATGTGTATGTTGCTCTTTTACAGGAAATCAGAAGCCTCTGCTTTTGGCTCATACAATTTTCTTATTTTGGCAAGTTCAGTTCAACAATGTCTACAATTTACATTTGTGCTAGAAATCCAAACCAAATCCCAAACTGACCTGCAAATAACTGGTTATCTTTCGTAGGTAATATACATTCTTAAGGAAGCTGCCTGTGTCAAATTAAGAAATCTCAGTCCCAATTCTATCTCCAACATTGAGTAAGTCACAACCTCACAGCATGTTTTCACTTATTCCCATAAAACATAGGTGCAATTATCCATGTTCATACCCTAAGTTACTCTAACTGATGCCATGAGCAGCGGGGTAGGGGTGGGGGTGGGGGGGACAGGACAAATGCATTAGCAAATGTTGAATTCTTATGAAGCAAGCAAGATGCTATGATCTATATGTCCTGAGTACCTCTGATAGAAATGTAGACTATTCATTGAACTCTTCAGAGTAATGTAACAGTGTACAGTTAGATGGCTACATATAAACTATAGGACATCATAAGGAAAACGGTTGTTATCCATGTTATTGATAGAGAAATGTGAAACCACAAGGAGACAAATTGCTGTCCAGGATCTATAATCAAGCAAGTAGTAACTGTCTCTCTTGGTTCTACCATATAACATTATGTGAAGGATATGATGAAATTTGTGCCTAGCTTTGAACATTCTGTTCCCAAAATCATATGGTGAGGCAACTGAAGGCCATGCTTTTGGTTTTTACGAAGCAGCAGAAGTCCAGATGTCATGTGAATCAGTCTCGTTAAGTTTCTTTCCAGATTAGTCTCTAACATGCCAAAGCCTCATGAGGAAGTCTGGAAATTTTACTAAAATGAAATCAAGAACAGGCTTACATGTAAGAAAAGATGAAGAATGAAAGTTAAAAACAACTTCAAAGTTGAAGCTGAAAGGCAACAAAAGCAATTTGAAAAATGAAAACCTAATCTTGGTTCAAAATGAAAACTGAGAGAAACAAAATTTTTAAAAGATAAAGGTTTTCCTTCAGTGACCACTGAAGAGTCAGAAAATTATATTCCCCCTAACCTCACAAAGAAGCTGTGCTATTTAGCCTCTTAAGGAACTAGACTAGACAAGCTTAAGAAGCACGTTACAATAATTCTGCCTTCAGGGCGCTGATGTCTCAGACTTTAGAACTAGAATGCAAGCTCATGACTCAGGGAACCACCCATAAAAAGAAGCTCCATAACAAGACTGATTAGGGCGACCATCTGAGAATTCAGTTTATGGACTATCAGTACTTTGTTACATGCATGGCAGAATGTTTATAACTACTGAAGCTGGGTGATGAACACGTGGGGAATTTCTGAACACTATTCTGCTAGTATAGGCTTGAAATTGCCCATGATAAAAAGTTAAGGGAAAAAAAAAATCAAAGAACCAAGTTACAGAAAAAGTTAATGAAAAAAATCAAAGAAACATGCTATAACCATGTTATTTCTATGAGCAGACCAGATACTACTGGAACAGAGAAGGTAAGAGGAAACACCGTTTAGTGATAAAGGGTAGGTTCTAATGTCAGACTGTCCAAATTATAATTCTGGATCTACGATTTATTAGTGAGATGACCTGTAGGTCACCCTGGCATAAAGATTATGCCCTTCTCAGATGAATTTCTAAGAGCAAAAAGCACCAAAGGTTATTTCCCCTATTTTGAATTCTTAAACATTTTACAAACTACTTAACTCTAACAAGCCCATCAGCTTTTCAAAATGAAAAATAATGTAACAGGTCCCAAAGTCTGTTCCCTCATTCAGCTATGGAAGCTATTTCTAATATGATCCATAAAGAAGGTACAAAATGCATAGTTAAGTATTTCAAGAAGGAGGGGAGAAAAGTCAGGTAGGTTGTATGCCATCACAGATATGTATCTAGTTTTCAGTCCAGCTGACTAAGAATCCTAGTGTTCACCAATATGAAGTAACTCAATAGATTCAGTAAGATAAGAACTGATTTCTCTCTTATGTCTCTTGTGGGCAGAGGTAATATTTATCCCCTTTGGTCCAGTTTACTGGACCTCATCACTGATACTGGACTCTGGGCAGGAAGGGACGTGAACATGACCAGTGGGGAAGACCGACGCCAGAGGCGTGCGGTGCTCAGTCACTTAGCTGTGTCCGACTCTTTGCGATCCCATGGACTGCGGCCTGCCGGGCTCCTCTCTCCATGGGGATTCTCCAGGCCAAGAACACTAGAGTGGGTTGCCATGCCCTCCTCCAGGGGATCTCCCCAACCAAGGGATCAAACCCCAGGTCTCCTGCACTACAGGCAAATTCTTTAACATCTGAGCCACCAGGGAAACCCAAGAATGCTGAAGTGGGTAGCCTATCCCTTCTCCAAGGGGAACTTCCCGACCAGGAATCGAACTGGGGTCTCCTTCACTGCAGGCAGATTCTCAGCTGAGCTAACAGGGAAGCCCAAAGCTAGAGCTGGGCAGAGGAAAAAGGCAGCCTGCCCATGTATCTCTGCTCTGTTTACCTCCAGTTTGTAGTATTACCAACACTGCCTTTTGAGAAACCATCAATCTTAACAAGCAGAAATCCCCTAGAGCACAGTAACAAACTGCTAACAATGCTATCTACAGAAACAAAATCCTAGCAATGGTGTTTAAGGTTGTCACATCTCCTAAAAGAGCACAAAGGGGTTCTGTATCAGACATGGTGGCCAATGCCCACCAGGGTGACGGACAGGAGGGCCCCACCAAGGCAAACACACATCGCCAGCGTGACAACAGACTATGTACTCTCCCTAAGGTCAGGCCAAATGTGCCAATTAAATTAGAGCTTGTTTTCTTTCCTTCCTTCCTGTTAAGTCAAAAAGAACATTACCAAGAAACACAGGAGAATAATTTACTTTTGCCTTTGAACAAACTATACGCTACACCCACTCAGTTCAATTTCTTATCTTTTGGCTCTCTACTGAAATGCTTTAGTCTGTATAATCTCAGGCATTTCACTTTTTCAAGNCCTTCCTGTTAAGTCAAAAAGAACATTACCAAGAAACACAGGAGAATAATTTACTTTTGCCTTTGAACAAACTATACGCTACACCCACTCAGTTCAATTTCTTATCTTTTGGCTCTCTACTGAAATGCTTTAGTCTGTATAATCTCAGGCATTTCACTTTTTCAAGAACAAAAAAAAAAGTTAGTTTAGTCCTGACAGCTGCAAGTTTCACTAGGAAGGATTACAGGCACATCAGGGGATCAAGACCCCAGGTCTCTCAACTTAATAATGGAATGAGTAAGTCAACAGAAGCAAAACTTTTATTGAGTGGGGCACAGAGGTACAGTTGAATGGGGGAAAAAAATTAGCAAAGTAACCTAGACTCCCCTTTAAGAGTAGGTATTTAGGTTCAAAGTAATAAAGACAGTAACGCGCCCTACACAAAACAGAATATTTGCCTGACTTTACAAGTGTTTGTCCTCTCTTAAATGGATATCACTACTATCTGCAAACTCAGTGACTCCTAATAGATAGAAAAATATCTTAGAAACAAGCCAATGGTCCAGGCTGATCTAAACAAACCATAATTTTAGTCCTTTTCCTAGACACTAATCTTTATGATAACAAACCATTTACAGGGACCAAATAAGACCAAAAATGAAACAGAAGCTACACAGTTTCATCTGAAACAATCTTATATTTTAAAATGTTGTTCAGTCGCCCAGTCATTTCCAACTCTTTGTGACCCCATGGACTGCAGCAAGCCAGGCCTCCCTGTCCCTCACCATCTCCCAAAATTTGCCCAAGTTCATGTCCATTGCATCAGTGATGCCATCCATCAGTCTCATCCTCTGACACTCTCTTCTCCTTCTGCCCTCAATCCTTCCCAGCATCAGAGACTTTTCCAATGAGTCAGATGTTATCAGATGACCAAAATATTGGAGCTTCAGCTTCATCATCAGTCCTTCCAACAAGTATTCATGGTTGATTTCCCTTAAAATTGATTGGTTTGATCTCCTTGTTGTCCAAGGGACTTTCAGGAGTTTTCTCTTTTACCACAGTTCAAATGCATCAATTATTTGGCATTCTGCCATTTTTACAGTCCAGCTCTCATAACTGTACGTGACCACTGGGAAGACCACAGCCATCTCTGTATGGACCTTTGTCAGCAGAGGAATGTCTCTGCTTTTCAACACTCTGTCTAGGTTTGTCACAGCTTTCCTGCCAAGAAGGAATCGTCTTCTGATTTCATGGCTGCAGTCACAATCTGCAGTGACTTTAGAGCCCAAGAAGAGGAAATCTGTCACTACATCCACCTCTTCCCCTTCTATTTGCTATGAAGTAATGAGGCCGGATGCCATGATCTTAGTCTTTTTAATATTTAGTTTTAAGCCTACTCTTTCACTCTCCACCTTCACTCTCATCAAGAGGCTCTTTAGTTCCTTTTCACTTTCTGCCATTAGAGTGGTATCATCTGTATCTCTGGGGCTGTTGATATTTCTCCCACCTACTTGATTTCAGCCTGTAACTCCTCCAGCCTGGCATTTCTCATGTGGCCAGCATACAGACAAAACAAACATGGTGACAGCAGACAGCCTTGCCGTACTCCTTTCTCAGTCTTGAACCAATCCATTATTCCATACAGGGTTCACCAAATTCTTCCAATTCAGGCTTTTCCTTTGCATTCACTTCTTAACTAGCATCAACTTACATTATAACTGAATTCTGACTGCTTATTTTAAATCTTTCTGCTCGCTTTCCTAAAGTTCATAACCCATCTCTACCTAATTCCAATGTTTTTGTGTCCTAAAATGAGCTCAGCTTATGAGAAATCACCAATTAAAATACATGCACAAAACGCACTTTAATTCATAATAGTTTAGCAAGTGTCCCATAATCACAGAACAATGACAGAAATCACAGAAGGGGAACATGCAACTACGTGATGATGAACAAAGTAACAGTGCTGATATTTGTTTACATATAAACACTGAGCTGCAGAGTTCCACAGCAGACCCCAAGGACATGCCAAAATCCACGCATGATCATTTCACAGGGAGATGAAGAGACTCGGAATGACCGATGAAATGGCCGCTCAGTGCTGGCCGTTGCAACTGCTTGTGCTGCTCCATCGGGGCATACACAAGCCTTGTCAAGGCTCTTCTAAGACAGCAGTTTTCAAATACAAATGACTGAAGCTCCATGTGCTCACTTCGAAGCCTCTACATCCCTCCTTCTTCCACATTTTTACCCCTGGGATTCCTAGAGCTCTAAATGACTTAGCTGGAAAATCATTTCAACAGAGAGGGAAGTAACAGAGAGTTGTTGAGATCTCTAATTTCTTTTTCTTTTCTTTCCCTTTATTTATTTAATCTCTAGCTGATTCCTGCTTAGGTGAGATGGCTAAAGTTTGATTCCAAGTGTCTGGGTTATCTCACTAGATTCCCTGTCTACTTCCTCCCAGCCTTCTAGCTAGTCTAGTAAGTAAGCTGTGGTTAACATGTCCTTCCTAGCCGGAATCTGCTGGCTAAGGTAAGGAATGTGGACTCTAGGAAGAAGGTGTTATAAGATGCACACAGCACCCAGGCAAATATGCTGACATACATCATGTACTAGGGCAGTTGCCACTTTTTGGTTTGAAACAATTAAAGCATACCACCACCTTAGTATCTACCTTAAAAGTAGATAATAATCTACTATTATCTACCATGAAAAATAGTCTTAAAAAATATGGTCTCAAAGATCTGCAAGAATATACCCTAAACAGTTTTAATCAATCAGTTAATCAAACAGTTAATCAACAGTTGATCTCTGGGTGGCAGGATTATCAGAGGTTTTTTTTTTTTTTTCCCCTGACTTTGGGCTTATCTGTAGTTTTTATTTTGCTACAACTCACATATTATCTGTGTTTGTTTTTTAAAGCCCAATTACTAGAATTTACTTAAGATTTCTGCCTGGCTTTTGATTGTCAGAATAAAACAGTTCTAAATGGTAACCACAGCATTCTCTTCCTCTCTAGACCTCACAACTTCTAATGAGTCTCCAATAAATGCCTCAAGTTTCTTGCCAGGCCCATTCTCCTCCTTGGAAGGCTTCTGATCTTCTAGTTAGTGCAGCCAACAAAAAGGCACCAAATGCTGTACAGCCAACAGTCCTGGCAAAGGACACGCAAGTTTCTTACTGGCCAAGGGATTCCGGTACGGAGAGGTGTAGGAGGGTCACTATGGTCTGGAACAAATGCCAGCACATACTGGTCTCAGAGCCAACCATGGCATTCAGGCCTACCACGTTCTGACAGGAATGCTGGGGGCAAACGAGATCCTCAGATTTTTCTCTACAATAGTCCAGCTAATAATTTAGCTAACTGGACCAATTACTGAAAAATAAAAATGATTCACACCAGGGCAGCTCGCTCTTCCCGTATCTCTTAGGAGGCAGAGAGTAGAACAGAACCCAGTCACTTTGAGTCTGGCAGTATTACCAGTGTACGCTTACCTTTGTGGCCATGGTCTTCACCCCAAGAATTTTCCACTCTCCATTTTATGAAAGCACCCTCCTGATCATCCTGCAAAAGAGTGGGTGACAGCGTAGAGTCTGAAATGAGATCTGTCCTGATGAGGTGTCATGTAACTTTAGCTCTTATTCAGTCACTCAGAAGAAACAGCCTTCTCTATACAGCAACGCTTTACATGACCAGGGCCGTATATCTTCTACTATAACTAAGAATGTTCTATTAGAGGTGGATTTTGAATCCCTTCGGGTGAAAATACAATAAACCCAGCCAAGCAACAAATATCACTATTTTCTCCTTTACATTTTACGGTATACAGAAAATAAGCACATTAAAATGCCTTTTGGCTAAGAAAAACAAAATGTTAAAATTACAAAAAGCAGTAAACACCGTCTGAAGCCAGGGACTCGCTTTCAATTAGCATTCTTTGCAGAGGCATCTCACTGTATTTATTTTAGCAATGAATCTCAGACCTAGCCAAGAGTTTAAAAAAGAAAACAAACACATCCCCATCATATAGCCTACTTTTCTTACTTAGGGGAACCAAGAAATGATACTCTCCCAAATGTGCCTTTTTACTGATTTGGTTACACAAGTATTGAATTTAATACAGTATAGATGGAATGGCAAAGCAAAACACTATTTCCATAAAACAAAACCTAGGCAGTTCTGTTCATCTATCTTCATCAATAAAATGATACTCATCATGATAATTTTCACTTACAGTCTTTATTACAGTGATACAGAGAGGGATAAGAAGGTTCCATTTGGGAAAAGACTGTTCTCTTTCATGTTTACCCAGAGCATTAGCTGATGTCAAAACAACTTAAATCTTTGTAGCCTGAGAAGAGAACTGGCTCCTGAATTATCTCCTAATGATTTCATCTGTCAACTCCCACTTGCAAAAAACTGCACGAATCACATCTAAATGGGATTCAATTTTACTCTTGACAGTTTTCTTAAATCTCAGGAATTTTCCATCTCAGAAATAGCCAACAATCAAACCCAAAAGTTTCAAATACCCTTATCTGGACTACCCCTTAATCTTAGCCCCACAGATTTTCAAAACCACATCAATAAACTATTCACTCTGGGTCAAGCTTATTGAATGTTTTGGTTTTCTACTCCCTGCATTGTAGTACATCTTTACTTTCCTTTTAAAATATAGGTGTTAGAATCTACATCACCTAAAGTCATTTATTACAGTAAGTTTGAAAATGCTTCCTCTTCTTGCCTTTGCCAATGAATTCCTACATGACCTAGATCAAGCCACGTCATCTACAAATATAGAGTAGTATCTGGAACTCCCTCTCAGGGATTCCAAGAAATCAGCAACAAGAAAGGATATCCCAGAATACTTACAAGCATTTATCTCCGCATTATCATTCAAAGGCAATGCAAACTAGTTTTATAGAGGTCAAAAGTGGAGAGAAGAGAAAAATCTCAATATAAAATTCCAGTTATGATAACATTAATTCTGCTTTATAATATTAACATGTAATGTAGCTCCATTTCCCAGAGGGAAAAACAGCGTATTACTAAACCATGCCTATTAAAGGATGGAACTTCCAAAGAAAAAGACATGGAGTATGTATGATTTTTATTTCTGAAAAGTAGTAATACTCTGTAACAGAGATGGAAAATGAGAAAAAGCCAAACTCTCTTGGAAATTATAAAGTTTTTGTTTTCCTTTTTAAAAATCCTTTGAATAGTTTAAAAGTTTAACTTTAAGGAGCTTAGTTGTAAATCCACTAAACTTTATAATATAGCAGGTCCAAACATAGAATAAAATACCAAGTTGTTCATATTTAAGTGGTTTAATAGTACTTTATTCTAGTTTATTTATGATTGTATTTTATCTCAATATTTATAGTATTTTCTGAAAAGCTCCTTCTAATATTTTGCTTCTAATGTCAAGACAGTTATTCTGTGACACTCTTTCCAGTAATTAGATAGACTTGGAAAGAACATTTTTGCTTGCAGTGGTAAAGAATTAAAGTATAGTTTGATGTCTTCTCTTCTTTATGATCCCTGAGCACAGGAGTAAAACTCTCTTCTACAGACTGGGAATGAGGCGGCTTATTTGTGAAAGATAATACTGCAGTTGTTGTTTCCAACACTGTATCCTAGAAACAGTGGTGTTACTAGTCAGAATATTCCATAGGGAAATCCAAAATACTCTACATCCCATTTCCTGAAACTCTGAATAAGCTCAGTACTGGGCATGGAGTCCACCAATTACTGTTACTGACATTTTACTGCAGAAGAATCTGAATGACAAAGATGAGACTGAACATAAACCATCAAGATATGAACACTTTCAGGGCACACTTTAATTCCTTATTAAACTGAAGTGGTCTTCTTCCAAGTTTCCTTGCTGACCTCTTTTCACACCGAGACTTTCCAAAGTTACAGAGAAGCAGTTACTTCCTTACTCCCTGCTGACCCACATTTTGTTCCTCATGGAAAGTTCCTATTTTTATGACTTCTGAAAGCATGCAGCCAACCCCCCGGAGAGGTGGGTACAATGTCTCGCTTGGAAGCTAACTTCTAACAGGAAGCAAATACACTGAAGAAGCTCTGCTGGATTAAATGGCCCGCAGGGGAATGGAGGTCCCCCTGTGCAGACACCAGTGTCTGCACGCTGGGGGTCATACCTTTTCTGAGACAGCAGTGAAGGTCATGGCGTGGGTCATAAGCGACTCGCCAAAAGTCAGCCTCTCAGCTTTATTCATGTTCTTCATGGAGACACCGAACACCAACTCGTGGTCATAGCTATTAAAAAAAGAATAGCACGGAATATAGAAAGTACAATCACAGGGGATAATTGGCTTCTGGCTATGAGAAGATCACAGAAGAAACTGGAGGGGCTCAGCAGCTCCAGACAAATCTGGGCTGCAGCTCTTCTGAGAACATGCCACGTGCAGAATCTAGTTTCTCAATGGGATTCCATTCTCTCTGTGTCACAAGGGCACTCGGAAAAATAAGAAGTTATTAACAAATTCCTCTCATCAAAAAACTGATGAAAGGCTGCACAGTCAATTTGGAAAGAAAACAATAGCAAAAAAAAAAAAGTTTTTGAAGTATTTCTTTCAAAAATGGTCTCTTTTGAGCTGATTGGGCTTCCCCGGTGGCTCAGCTGGTAAAGAACAGGCCTGCAATGCAGGAGACCTGGATTTGATCCATGGGTTGGGAAGATCCCCTGGAGAAGGGAACGACTACCCACTCCAATATTCTGGCCTGGATAACTCCGTGGACTGTACAGACATGACTAAGTGACTTTCACTTTGAGCTAGTAGAATTCAGTTTCTGAATTCACCTAGACCATGGCTAACTGTGAAATTTAAATAAATGTACAAATATTGGAGAATATTTTCAAAGTTTAGAAAATCTCATGAATTCTTTTAGCAGATTTCCTTTCTCCTACTGTTAACTGTCAAGATATTTATTCAATTTCCTACAAGTAATAATTACTTAAAAATAACACTAATGTGATAAATTTTAACAGTCAAGGATTTAGTATGATTTGGTTCACAAACGAACCTTCATTGTCATCAACAACCAGAAGGAATGCTTTAAAGTGTGTATCCAAATTAGTCCTAGTTGTCATAAAGACAAAATACATAAGATATCAAAACAATGGAAGCAGTAAGAAGAATCCAACATCAAACAAGAGACCTAGAAAACCTTTTGTTATATCCCAAGTACCCTTAACAGATTTACACATTAATCAATTTTTTTTCATTGTCTTCCTCAAGGAGAAATATTGTATTATATCCCTTATATGTAGAATCTAAAAAGAAATGATACAAATTAACTTACTTACAAAACTGAAAGAGACTCAAAGACTCAGAGGAAGGACTTGTGGTTACCAGAGGAGAAGGACTAGTTAGGAAGTTTGGGACGGACATGAATATATTGCTGCATTTAAAATGAATAACCAACAAGGACCTACGGTACGGCACAGGGAGCTCTGCTCAATGTTATGTGGCAGCCTGGATGGGAGGGGAGTTTGGGAGAGAATGATACATGCGTATGTATGGTTGAGTCCCTTCACTGTCCACCTGAAACCACCACAACATTGTTCACCAAAATAAAAAGTTTTAAAAAAAGTTTCTTCCTCATGTAGTATGACTTTTTAGGAGCATCCAACAATTTCAACTCAGATACGATCTTGACTTCCCAGGTTAGAGCATACACATATGTGGCGTTCCAGTGTTTCAGCTANCCACCACAACATTGTTCACCAAAATAAAAAGTTTTAAAAAAAGTTTCTTCCTCATGTAGTATGACTTTTTAGGAGCATCCAACAATTTCAACTCAGATACGATCTTGACTTCCCAGGTTAGAGCATACACATATGTGGCGTTCCAGTGTTTCAGCTATGAATCCTCAAACTCTACAAAATGGAAAGAAACAGGCTCACCCTCAGGCTTACTCTCTGAATGAACCTCAGCTGAGTCACTTCGTACCAAGAGTGCACGCCAACAGCCACAACCCACAGATGATTTTCTATTTTAAATTTCTTGTACTCACACATTCATGTCACTGAGGCCCAGTTTGCCATTGAAGTGTTTCCCAACATCACAGCCAAACCATACAGCCTAGAAACAGAGGAAAGAGGAAGACAGAATGTCAACATATGTCCTATCTTCCTATTCCACCAAAGATTTAGAAGAAGAGATTTTAACTCTGTATGTAGAAGACACAGAAACAATACCAACCTCTCCATCTTTGATGGAGGCAGCAACCATCTTTTTCAAGAAGTCAATGGGTTGGTTGTTATACAGAGTTTTTCTCCCTCCGACCATATTGCTTAAATAGTCCACTGTGTAAAGTTTGTTGTACTTGTGCTGAGGCCGAGGGTCATTCACTAAACAAATCTAGGAGATCAAGAATATGCTGATCAGAACAAAACACCAGGAATATCAAGACAGAGATCTCCCCTCCAAGTTCATATATTTGTATCAAGCTTATCACCTCTGCCTACAAGAATAAGCATTACGAACATACTGTTAAATAACCAAGAAACAAAAGGTGGCAGGTCCTTTTGACAGAGGTCCCTGTATATTCTATTTAGTTGAAGGGAGACATTTGGGAGCTGCACCACCATTTTTCCTATTGGCAAAAGGCACCCCAAAACTAATCCTGAAGAATTATGTGCACCAAGTAAGGCAAGATGATGATTCAGGAGCCCATCATTACAAGACCCCTGCTCTCAAGTTTCAAGACAGGCTCAGGGCCTGGTATTACAGTTGAATTGGGACTCCAATGATAAAACAAAGCCATTTGCTTTTAAGAGGGTGAAGTGAAAAGTGAAGGTGTTAGTCACTCAGCTGTGTCCAACTCTTTGCAACCCCATGAACTGTAGCTCGCCAAACTCCTCTATCCATGGAATTCTCTAGGTTAAGAATACTGGAGTGGGTAGCCATTTCCTTCTCCAGGGGATCTTAACAGGGATTTCCCAGGACCCATGGATCAAATCCTGCATTACAGGCAGATTCTTTACCATCTGAGCCACCAGGAAAGCCCTGTAAGAGGGTCAAGATGCCAATAAGGAAGGGAAGACTGGCGCCTCCTAGGCAGGTGGAGAAGTCCTAAAGTTAGTGGGAAAAATTGGGCTGAGATACTGCTCCTTTCCACAAAAGAGTCCCCAGAGGGCCCACAGTACAATGATGCTCTGAACCCATGGTAAGAAATGCCCAATAGACTTTTATTGTCTTTGCACTGGAGAATGACGCAGGGCCCAGATAAGGGGAGCTGATGGGAATTAAACTGAATGCAGACCCACAGTTAGAAAAGTCTTTGAGGAGGAGTACTGGGAATCCTGAGTGGCCAATTGAAGTGGTATAAAAAATATTTCAGAAGAGGAAAAATTTGGTTTAGTGTCTTGGTGGATGACCATGCATATTAACCTTGGAATTGGATACTCTTTCTTGTAGTCAACAGGCATTTGAAAATAAAAAGCCAGTGGCTGCCATCGCCAGTTTCTAACCTTATCTTCCATATTGAAGAGTGGCTTGACATGTTGCCTGTAAAACTTCAAGGGTGTTATAGGGCCAATCTTTTGATAGTTTTTATCTTTGTCTCGATACTCCCAGGTGAACGTCTCTGGTGGATTACCCAAACAGATGCACACCACTCTGAATATCTGGAAAAAAGGAGGACAGATGAGCAATGGCTAGAGGGAAGCAGTATTTTTACCTCTTTTCTTCAAGTTCAAGCTTGGGGAACACAAGAAATCAGAGGCTATATTCAAGTCAGAGATTTCACAGGAAACTTAACATTGCTCCAAAAATTGGAAGGCTGATGTCCAGGATTTGGTATCAGCAAACTTCTGAGTTCTTAAATAAACACTCAGAACAATACAATTCTGAAATGTTAATATTTAGTGCCTCGTATTTGCCCTGCAAAGTCAAACTTCCTTAGCCAAGAAATCACTCACCACTGATCCACAATAAAATCTGGGTTGCTGCTCCACTGATTGTATTTCAAGTGACAAATAATGACATACATTTTATAAATAGATTTCCTTCCCTTTATGCTTCCAGGTTTTGCTTTGATTGTGACAGGGGTCTCTACTCCCAAAAAAGTCACTAACTTTTTGGTGGAAGTTAGATGACAATGTCTATCCAAAGTAATATTAGAACGAGAATACACTGAGTAGAAAGGTACCATTTCTGGGGTTGAGACTGTAACATACTCTCTAATGAAGTCACAAAACCTTCAAGTTAACATCATTACAATCCAAGGATACATTTTATATTATTTTCATCTTATAGAATGACAGACGTATAGAGACAAACCCTGTATAAGGTCAGAGCACAGAAGTACCCTCTCTTCTGTATCAAATTTCCTTTGAAAAAATATACACTAGGTTCTGCCTCTTCTTTCTCCACCCCAGTCACCACCCTGATCCAGTCTCATCACTTACTACCTGCATTATTTGCTCCTTACATTTGTATACTCCACTACAGGTAAAAGAAATGGATCCTGAGTATGACTGTTTTGTGCTACCCATTATATATCTGCTAGGTTAACTTAATTCTCATAGAAGTCTCTCAAGGTGTAATTTCCCTCTTCCTCCCTCCTCCAAAAGACTCAAAGAAATTAAGCAATCTACTTAAGATCACACAGCTAGTAACTGGCAGAATCATGATCTGAAGTCACACACTGTCCAAAACAAAACAAAACAAAAGTATTGCTCCACCAGTTCAGGGTTTAAAACAAAAAAGGAAATACTGTCTACTGTGCTGTACCGCCATCTGAATACTGTGTCTCTCAGTCTGCGAAACAAAATGGTCAATACTATTCACATTTGACGGTTCAGGAAAATAAACAGCTTGACTGAAGTCCTAAAGCCAGTAAACTGCAAAAATCAGGTCTCAAAAAAGCCTTGGGACAGATACCCTGATAAGCAAGTTTCAAACTTCTTCTCTGAACCAAAGCTAGAAAATTAGAAATAGGCCTGCCTATGACTTCAGGCCTACAATTAAGGATAAAAAGACTCTTATGCCATATGAAAGACAGAGCCTGATTCTACCACCTTAACAGAAACACATTAACCTACAGATGAAGTTATGTGTGCCCTTCATTTTATATTTGTTTTCCCAAGAGTCTTCCTTTACTAGGATTTACTTTATGTTTTATGAGCCTGAACAGCTGGTCCGTAAACCACCACCCTCTCTTTTTAAAGTTATGTATTTATTTTTGGCCGTGCTGGGTCTTCGCTGCTCTATGGGCTTTTCTCCAGCTGCGGAAAGCAGGGGCTACTGTCTAGCTGTGGTGTTTGGGCTTCTCACTGCAGGGGATTCTCCTGTTGTGCAGCAGGGGCACATGGGCTTCAGCAGTTGCAGCCTCCAGGCTCTAGAGCAACTCAGAAGTTGTGGCATACAGGCTTAGCTGCTTTGTGGCATGTGGGATCTTCCTGGACCAGGGATCAAACCCATGTCTCCTGCACTGGCAGGCAGAATCTTTACCACAGAGCCACCAGGGAGGCCCAACTGCCTCTCTTTTAACATATCATTCATTCTCAGGCTAGTTTCTAATACATAAAAGCAGCAGCCGGGCATCACATGAGCAACTGTAATTGAGCTAATCTAGCCATGGATTAATGAGCTCTTTCTGAGATTCATAAGGACCAGTCATTTTGTATTTCCTCAGCACCAAGGCCACAGTGGTAATTTTCATCATGAGGACCCTGCCACTGGTTAGCTGTGGTCAAGACAATTAAAGTGTATAATAAGAATATGTTTAAAAAAGGAAGGCTTTATAGCCTTAAATGATGTGTATTTTCAACTAATAATCATTGTCACATGTGTATGAACATTTAATATGGGGTCATTTTAATTAATTCTCAGTCATCCACTTGGTTTACCCAGTACCAGTTAGGCCCTGGCGAAAAAATGGGGGAGACTAGGGCTAGGCCTAATGAAGATTAAGACAAGTAAGTGAACTTCTGATTACTTTTAAACACATTCTAAATATAAATATGAGTGTTTTACACTATGACTTACATATACCTTATTGGGCATCTGACTCCCTCTCTATAGTAAAAAGTGTAAAATCATTCCTTCCCTCTCATCAAAAATGCACTAAAGGAAATCTGCATTTTAGCTATCTAATGAATTCTATAATTCATCTTTTTTTGGAATAAAAATATTTATGCCCTACTGCATATACTTTATAAAGCTGAATTTTTATCAAAGATATATACAAGGGATGAATGAGGCTAAGGGTGACATCTCTTTCTCTTGTATTTTGGTAAAACTGTAATCTGAGACAATGTTGCTTTGTTTTATATTATTTACTATGACAATAAACTATCCAATGCCATTCACATTCAAGTCAGTTGGAAGGAACGTTTGGCTCCAAGTGAACTAACAATAGTGAAACAAGCTCTAATTTTAAAAAATTATCTGAATTATAATCTCCAGGGCCCATGATACTTCAATTCTTGATAAGAGACTCTGTTGTTCTGAAAAACTATTCCCTGTTCCCAAAATACAAAGCTGGCAGTGAGCTTTGGGTATCTGAGACTGCTCTCTGGTGGACAACTCGGGAGTTGTTACCTGTTTCTCACAAGATGAAGCTGACATTCAGGACAATAAAAGATACTGGACATTGAACAAAGTCTTTATACAGAACTGAATACTAGTGAATAATGGAACCCGAAAGGCAATGGAAAAAAGACAAAAGACACAGAAAGCATGAAATACAGGACACAGGGAAAGAATGTATGGACCTCAATTTAAAGACAAATGATGTTGGATAGAATCAATTCCCATCCTCATGGCTAAACTGGAAGACAGACACCAAGTGAGAGGAGGAAGGCAGGATGCAATAGTTGAGAGTCAGTCATGAATGCTTAGAAGGGTGAGAGTTTAAAGCCAGCTACAGGCAGACACAGAATGGAGGAAACCACAGTAATTAGAAATGTTACTGGCTTGGCCAAAAAGTTCATTTGGGTTTTCCCATAGGATGTTACAAAAAACCTGAATGAACTTTCTGTTCAATCCAAAAGAATGGGAAGGTAGTGCAATGGTTAACAACCAAGCTACTTGTAATGGAGCAAAACTGGTGATGCTAAGAGTTCAGTGCCTGGAACCATCGAAGAAGTGACAGAATCTTGGAATCTTCATTTGTATTTACAATACTGGATTGTCCAGTAAAGTCTGAAGCACTGTAGAAATATGATTTCCTTCTATTATAAAAACACAAAGCTACAGTGCCATTAAGAAATCATCTACTCTGACCTTTTAATTTCACTGATGGAGAAATTAGGTTCAAAGGTAAAGTGACCTATTGATCACGGAGGAGAATGACTGCCAGGATACAGAAATGGTCACAGAAAATAGCTGAACTCTGGAGAAGGTTTGGTGCCGAGGGTAAATGAGCCCGTCACATGAGAAGAGTGGAGACCTTAGTGACTGCTGACAATGCAGAGAAAGGGGAGAGGAGACAGCTCTCTACTGCTTTCCGATGGGGAATGAAAGAAAGGCAGGGATCTGCTTTAGAAACAAAACTACTTGTGCCAGCAAAAGCAGGTGGAGGAGGAGAAATTTCCTGGAGGCATTAGATATATTTTAGGGCAGGGAAAGGCATAAAAACCTAACACTTCAGAGGTGTGTGCCTTTTTGTGATGTTAAAGAAAATAAGCTCACAAAGATGATAACTAAGAGTCAAATGATTACCTTCAGATTACTTTTAGAGTCTGTTCAGATCAAAGAAATAGTGAGAAATTCAGACTCTCCAGTTCCACCCATGCAGGGAGCCAGCACGGGAGATCCCACCCATGGCAAAGGTCATGGGGAAGAGAACTATTAAGCAAGGCTTCAGGACTCAAGGGGCTCCCTAGGCTTTCTTGAGCATCTACCCCCAAACCAGAATCTGTCTGTTTTACTATTTCATGACTTTCACCGACTCCTCTGACGTTAACAGGGGGCTATCCCTGACCACCTTTCTCTGGAGAAAATCAACTTAGGGCTATAGCTAATAAGTCTCCTGGANCTCTTTCTCTCCTCTATTTTCTTATCTTCAACATTCTTTCCTTATCTCTCTCTAAATCAATCGCCAACGCTGTTTCTCCTTCGGGTTTCCCTGGATCCTATGGGGGCTGGACCCCGGCACACCCAGATCTACTGAGTCAATCTGCACTTTAACAAGATCCCCAAGGGATTTGACTGTAAAGTTTGAAAGCGCTACGTTAAGCACACTTACTCCTTCCCTCCGCCCAAATTTTGCTTCTTCAATTATTACTTCTCTCATTCACACTGCTATCCCTGACCACATACAGGTTCCCTCACAATCACTCAAAAGCCTTCTCTCCCCTGCCTGGACACTTCCCATTTATATCACCCCAAACCTTCCCTTCTTTGTCCTCCACAGTGGCAAGTCCTGTTCTCTTCACTTTGAAGACACACCACCCTCAAATATATCCACTTCTCTCCACCCTTATTTTCATCCATCTAGAGGGAACCACCACCATATCTCATATACACAACAACAGCCTCCACAGTGGTCTCCCTTCTCCCTCTCCCGCTGTTTTACCATGCGTTCTCAAAAGAGCCAGGGTGACATCTTTTTAAAAACAAAAATTAAGCTACATCACTCCTCAGCTTAAATCCCCCAGTGGCTAACTCATTGTAGATCTTCTTATATGTTTGATGTTTATGCTAAGTGAAATAAGTCAGACAGAGAAATACTGTGTGACATCACTTACATGTGAAATCTAAAAAATACAGCAAACTAACAAATATAACAAAAAAGCAGCAGACTCACAGAGACAGAGAAAAACTAGTGGTTAACTGTGTTGGGGGGGGAGCGGTAACATAAGGATCAGAGAGCGGGGGCTACACACTAATAATGGTTGTAAGACAAGCTCAAGGATGTACTGTACGAAAGGAGGTTATAGCCAGTATCTTCTAAGAACTGTAAATGGAAAGTAACCTTTAAAGCTTGTGTACAGTCGATGACATAAAGCAAAATCCTCTATGACCCACCTCCTAGAGTAACAGCAATAAACACAGACGTAAACAAGTGGGACCTGATTNCTCAAGGATGTACTGTACGAAAGGAGGGTATAGCCAGTATCTTCTAAGAACTGTAAATGGAAAGTAACCTTTAAAGCTTGTGTACAGTCGATGACATAAAGCAAGATCCTCTATGACCCACCTCCTAGAGTAACAGCAATAAACACAGACGTAAACAAGTGGGACCTGATTAAACTTAAAAGCTTTTGCATAGCAAAGGAAACTATAAACAAGGTGAAAAGACAACTCTCAGAATGGGAGAAAATAATAGCAAATGAAACAACTGACCAAAGATTAATTTCCAAAATATACAAGCAGCTCATACAATTCAATACCAGAAAAACAAACAACCCAATCAAAAAGTGGGAAAAAGACCTAATCAGACATTTCTCCAAAGCAGACATACAGATGGCTAACAAACATGTGAAAAGATGCTCAACATCGCTCATTATTAGAGAAATGCAAATCAAACCTACAATGAGATATCACCTCACACCACAGGCTGAGGCCATCATCCAAAATCACAAACAATAAGTGCTGCAGAAGCTGTGCACTGTTGGTGGGAATGTAAATTGATACAGCCACTATGGAAGACAGATGTAGATTCCTTAAAAAACTAGGAATAAAACCACCACATGACCCGGCTTCCCTGGTGGCTTCCCTGGTGGCGCAAACGGTAAAGTGTCTGCCTATAATGTGGGATACCTGGGTTCTGTCCCTGAGTTGGGAAGATCCTTTGGAGAAGGACATGGCAGCCCACTCTAGTACTCTTGCCTGGAAAATGCCATGGACGGAGGAGCCTGGCAAGCTACAGTTCATGGGGCCGCAAAGAGTCAGACACAACTGAGCAACTTCACTTTCACTTTCTTTCATGATCCAGCAATACCAATCCTAGGCATATACCCTGAGGAATCCAAAACTGAAAAAGACACATGTATCCCATTGTTCACTGCAGCACTATTTACAATAGCTAGAACATGGAAGCAACCTAGATGTCCATTGACAGATGAATGGATGAAGAAGCTGTGGTACATATACACAATGGAATATTACTCAGCCATAAAAAGGAACACATTTGAGTCAGTTCTAATGAGGTGGATGAATCTAGAACCCATTATACAGAGTGAAGTGAGCCAGAAAGAGAAAGATAATACTGTATTCTAACACATATCTACGGAATCTAGAAAAATGGTACTGAAGAATTTATTTACAGGGCAACAATGGAGAAACATACAGAGAATAGACTTATGGACATGTGGAGAGGGGAGGGGAGGGTGAGATGTATGGAAAGAGTAACATGGAAACTTACATTACCATATGTAAAATGGATAGCCAACGGGAATTTGCTGTATGTCTCAGGAAACTCAAACAGGGGCTCTGTATCAACCTAGAGGGGTGGGATGGGGAGGGAGGTTCGAAAGGGAGGGGATATATGTATACCTATGGCTGAGTCATGTTGAGGTTTGACAGAAAACAGCAAAATTCTGTAGTTATCCTTCAACTAAAAAATAATTTTTAAAAAAGCTTGCATATTAAAAAAAAACTATAGGCACTAGAGAAACACAAAGAAAATGAAAAAAGGAACTTATTAACAGTGCATAGGATTCCTTCTTTAAGCTAAATTTTATATGATCTTAAATGAAAAAAAGTACATCAGGAAAAATATCAGAGAGTTAGCAGTGATAACCTCTGGGTCACAAGGACTTTCTATGTCATCCTGCCCTAGGTTAGTTAGTACGTAATTTCTTATATTTATAAAAGTTTAAAAGTACAAGCCTTATTCATGCTCCTTGTATAACACTCAAAAGCCTCTAATGTGCAACAAGGTAGAATGATTAGCAAATGTAATTCAAATATATTATATGCTTCAAACTAAGAAGTTAACTGTTCAGTTGAAAAAATAAAAGAAACAGGTATCCCTCCAGAAGAAAGGAAGAAAGATAAAAAGAAAGAGATACCTAGGTGTGTGCTGTGCTGTGCTCAGTCAATTCACTCATGTCTGACTCCTTCTGACCCCATGGACTGTGGCCCACCAGGCTCCTTTGTCCATGGGATTCTCCAGGCAAGAATACTGGAGTGGGTAGCCATTCCAGTTTCCAGGGGACCTTCCCAACCCAAGGATCAAACCCAAGTCACCTGCATCACAGAGGCAGATTTTTTAACCCACTGAGCCACCAGGGAAGCCTCCTTAGAAAGAATGCCTTTAGCATAAACACATCTCATTCAAAGCTATGTGAGCTTCATGGCTGTTGATTCAAGTCATCATTCTGATGTGCCTACAAGGCTAGGCAAATCACAGGTACTAATTTGTGGCTTTAAAACCACAACTAGACTCTTCATTACCAGAAGAGTCAGGTTCACTAATGAGAAGTCATCTAGGGATTGTAAAAATCTAAAGACCTACCACACAGAATTCTGTAGTCAAGAGTTTACAGAGAATCATTAAGTAAATAATCCTATAAGACATTTATACTCAGGACTTGGCAAGGTGGTGTTTTACTTTTTCCAAGGTTAGGAAAGGAGAGAAAAGATACGTAGAATACATCTGCCCTCTTAGCAGCTAATCGCAGGCTCAAATAATGGACTTTAGATACATTGTTTAAAAGATCATTAAAGCAAATATCTTAAGTCAACAGGATGCTTGTGATCTGCAATAAGTACCATCTGAGACTATTTCCATAACTCTTTACAGACCCTTCCTCCCTACCCCCTACACCCCATCATCTTTGTATAATCATAAAGGCAAATTATGTAAGAGACATGGCCTTAAGAAGAGAGATCAAAAGAAGAGGAAGAAACAAGAAAACTACCATTTACTGGACAACTGCTACATACCAGGCATTAGGACTTACACTCAGATATTTAATTCTTTATGTGATCCCCACAAAAATCCAATGAGGAATGCATTTTAAATTCAAACTGAATCTGAGACAGGTTAAGCATTTTATCCAAGATCACAGAGCTGTTAAGTGATAGAGGTGAAACCCATGTCCTATTCCAAAGCCTATTTCTTTTACTACAGATACCTTTCTTAACAAAGAACACTTAAGGAGTAGAAAGAAAAGTAAAAATGTATCAGGCAAAATTACACCTCTGTATTCAACCACTGAACAATATTTAAGAACTAAATTGTATCAAGCCCAGGGATGGGGGGGGCCTGGTGGGCTGCCGTCCATGGGGTCGCACAGAGTCAGACACACTGAAGCGACTTAGCAGCAGAGGCTGTAAAGGCATTAAATAAACGGGAGAATATAAGATAGTTTAAATGTATCAGGCAAAATGACACCTCTGTATTCAGCCACTGAACAGTATTTAAGAAACTAAATTGTATCAAGCGAGAGGGTAGAAGCATTACACATGAACAAATTGAGACTTGAGAGTTTGAGGAACCTATCCCAGGTCACATGGCTGTTAAATAATGAGACGACGAGATGGTCTGACCTTAGAGACCATGCTCAGGACTACACTATGCAGCCTCTCTAAAATTTAAAGGAAAACACGAGTGAAGCATTAACACTGTCCACTGTAAAAAAAAAAAAAAAAAAATTTAGACCATTTTAATTCCACAATAGTCCTGAAAGAACTGTTAGTTGAATGATTTCGAGTAATGGGTCCACTAGATGAAAAAATAAATATTTGTACTTAAAGCAATTTCACAGTTTTATACATATTCCTTTGGATTATGGATAGTATTAAATGCAATAATTGATGTAATTATATAATAAAGATTCTTAACTGCCTTGATAATAAATATTGCAGCCTGGTATTTGTTTATGCTCTTTAAGTGTTCCAAAATGTCTCCACATACATTGTTTTAACGACTATAACCATCAAGAGTTTCCCATTTTTATTGCTACAGAATAAAGCCAAAACATCTAGCGTCTACCTAAGATCCCTCACAGCTCTGCCTTTCTAGCTTAATTTGCTACCAAACACACTCACAAAATGGTATGTTTCAGATACTCTGTTGTCTGAAGATTTCACCTTTGTTCATGACACTGTATATACAAGTCCTGTGTCTGGAATAGTTTTCCCAGTTTTCCATCTGGTAAATCTCTACTGCTTTTTCAAGAACTGGTTCAAATATCTGTCCCATGAAACCTTCAGTTCACTGACTTATTCACTCCCTCCTCTATGGCCACCAAGTCCTTTTCTATATATCTCCAGCAAAGGATTTATTATAATTATTCCTGTGCTTTTTTTACCAAGGGATTGAGCTCCTTGAGAGTAGAGACTGTCTTTCTCATCTCTGTATTCCCAGTGCCAAACTCCTAGAAGGTATTCAATATTTATGAAATGAATAAAGAATGAAATTATACAGAATCCTAAATTGGGAAACAGAAGATTCAAGTACAAGTCCCGTGTACATGTATACTCAGTTGTTCAGTTGTGTCCAACACTTTGCGACCCCACAGACTGCCAGGCTCCTCTGTCCAGGGAATTTTCCTGACAAGAATAATGGAGTGGCTTGCCCTTTCCTCCTCTCAGATTCTGACCCAAAGATCAAAACAGTGTCTCCTGTGTCGGCATGTTGATTCCTTACTGCTGAGCCACCTGGGAATCCCACAAGTCCCACACTAAACTGCAAAGTTTATACTTCAGCCTTTTTAGCTGTAAAATTAAGTAATTTTCAATTCAACGTTAATGACAATGACCATGCTTCCTAACCAATTTAACAGATAGGAACATTCTCAGAGTTCTTTAAAAAGGTCACAAAAAATCCAGTAATTGTTATTACCTCCTCCATCATGGAGTCCTGTGTGGCTGAGATTTCTTCTTTGGTTGCACCACTGTGTACCAGGTTCCGTAGTCGTATGCAGAATTCTCTCATCTATGACAGAAATTTATTTAGCATTCCAACAGTTACCCAAATTCAACTGTAAAGGAGACTAACAGACCAATGCTAGCTCCGTTTTGAAGTATAACTCAGTCAAGACCCAGGGCAAAGTTCATAAAATCAAATGTTTTCCCCAGCAACTCCACTTACACATAGATAGAAAAACTTTCTCCATAAGGAGAAAAGACACGGATGATTTCCCTAAAATACTAGATGGAACTGCTTCTGCTCTGCAACTGATGGCACCCTTTGTGATGTGTCTTGGAATGGGGAAAACATGTGATTTCAAAATGCCTATCACGAAAAAATGGGAGACAAGCTGATTATGCCACTAATTCACTCTAATAGGTTTTAATTTAGAATCTTCCTTGTTGTCTATTTCTTCTCTGTAAAATCATGATCATGGCTATGCCAAACCCCAATATACTTTTCATTTTTGTTGTTTTCAATTTTGGGAGACGCTTAAGATAAACGTGAGTCATAAACCTAGCCACAGGGCTAAAGAGGATCTTGTTCCCACCTGAAATGGAATCCAATGCCTTACTAATAATGATCTTTTAGCCTGTGGATAATACTCCCCAGAGTTTCCTGAGTGGAAAATAACCTACTTCTCATATTGGGGAAACATATTTTACAGTTTATTTTAAAATGTAGTCTTTCTTCCAGGGATGACAAATCCAATTTTCAGCCTCATAGATCAAGACAGCAGATTTTGGCAACTCCCAGTTCTTAAAAAAGAAATCTGGCAGGCAGAGCAGCATACCTGTAGGATTCACAGTCCCCCCTGGGAAAATGGGTTACGTAGAGAAGATAGAATGAGTCATTAAGATAACTGAAGCAATAAAAAGCAGTTCAGGGACTACATCAAATGTTTTAGTGAGTGGATAAACTACACTTGAGGTAGTTTGGGGAAGCCTAAGAACTCTGCCTCGTCTTTAACGAGTTCTTCCAAAGAGTCGTGTATGGTTTTACTAGATCATAAAGCTGTCTCAGTCTGCCTCCACTAGAACCAAGTGAGAGGCACACTACCCCATGTGCATGTCCCACCCTGAGAATGGGGCTCTTATTCCTCAGTACTCATAAGAAAGAATTAAAACCAACAGAAATAAAAGTGGGATATTTTTAAAGAGAAAGAAAAAACCACCCTACTAATCGCCATTATTTTAAAAAAATAATTATTTTTTCATTTTGGCTGTACTAGGTCTTTGATGCAGTGGGTGGGTTTATTAGTTGTCCCACAGCACGTGGGACCTTAGTTCCATGACCAGGGATCAAACCCTTTTCCCCTGCACTAGAAAGTGGATTTTTAACCACTAGACTACCAGGGAAGTCCCATCAGTTACTTTTAAAGTTAATATGCAGCTACACTGCCTTGGATGGACAATGAGTAGCTATCTTATATATAGCCTGTGTACACTGCAATGCCCAGGAATGCCCCTGGAAAATCAGTTAGGAGTTCTAAGATAAACACATTACATGCAATCCCACCCTGCTCCGTATGCTGTACCTTGTGATTCAGAATATCATTCATCCTTCTGGTTGCCTCTGTTGTGTAAGTTTCAGGAAAGCACTTCTTAGGGATAACACCATATTTTTCTAAAAGAAAACAAATTTTAATGTTCCATAAAGTAAACATAAATTCCAAGTGTCAGAAATTCGGACAAAAACAGCTATTGCTTTTAAAAATAGGCCATATTTTGCTAGTCTAACGGTGACTGCAGCCATGAAGTTAAAAGACACTTGCTCCTTGGAAGGAATGCTATGACAAACCTAGACAGAGTTATTAAAAAGCAGAGATATCACTTCACCAGCAAAGGTCTGTATCATCAAAGCTACAATTTTTGAGTAGTTGTGTATGGGTGTGAGAGTTGGACCATAAAAGGGGCTGAGTGTCAAAGAATTGATGCTTTCAAATTGTGGTGCTGGAAAAGAGTCTTGAGAGTCCCTTAGACAGCAAGGAGATCAAACCAGGAAATCAATCCTAAATATTAATTGGAAGGACTGATGCTGAAGCTGACGCTCTAGTACTTTGGCCACCTGATGAGAAAAGCCAACTTCACTGGAAAAGACTCCGATGCTGGGAAAGACTGAGGGCAAGAGAAAGGGGCAACAGAGGACGAGATGGTTGGATGGTATCACCAACTCAATGGACATGAACGTGAGCAAACTCCAGGAGATAGTAAAGAAGAGGGGAGCTTAGTGTGCTGCAGTCCATAAGGTCACAAAGAGTCAGACATGACAACAAAAACAAAACCCAAAAAACCGAACAATCTCACGATAGTATTAAACAGGTCATTTAATCTGCATATTTATCCATCCATCTTGGAATTCTGTTTTTAGTCTAACTGCTAAGTCACTTCGATTGTGTCCAACTCTGTACAACCCCATAGATAGCAGCCCACCAGGCTCCGCCGTCCCTGGGATTCTCCAGGCAAGAACACTGGAGTGGGTTGCCATTTCCTTCTCCAATGCACGAAAGTGAAAAGTGAAAGGGAAGTCGCTCAGTCGTGTCCGACTCTNAAAAAAAAGACAACCCAATGAAAAAGGAAAAAAGACCTATACAGGCATTTCACACAAATGCCTGTGAAATGTGAAATAAAACTCTAATAAGATGCTATGTTACTTCTTGATAGGAAAAAAATTTAAAGGCAGGCAGTAAAAAAGTACTATTGGCAATTATTACATACTGCTTGTGGAGATAAAAATTATATTACACACAAGTTGGGAAACATTTGTCAATATTTGTAAAGTTGAAGATACATGTACTCTTATAGCCCAGACACTTTTATTTCTGGTTGTGTAGTCAAAAACCGTATCATCCAATATGGTAGCCACTAGCCACTTGTGACTATTTAAATTTGTTTATTAAAGTTGAAGTATAAATTTACTTTCTCAGTAGTAATAGTCATATTGCAAGTACATAGTAATGACATGTGGCTGCCAAATTGGAGAATATAGGTATAGAACTCTTCCATTATCATAGTAAATTCCATTGCACAGCCCTGCCCTAGAGAAATTCTCAGATACATGCACTAGGCATCACAGTCTTGACTGTTTATGTGAGCATTGCTGATGATTGCACAGAATGTAGAAAAAACTCAATAGTTCATCAACAGGAGTATGCCTGTATTATGACATATTCATACAATGGAATACTACAGAGAAGATGAGTTTCAAAAATGTTACTGTTGAGTACAGAGAGAAAATTGCAAGGCAGATGGCACAGACTACTTTTTAAAAGCTCAACAACAAAATTAAATAATTTTTTAGACATATAGATATATATGGTAAAAGAATTAGTTTTTAAAACAAGGTAATATTAAACTCCAAATTCAAGGTTGTGTTTGCCTTTTGTGAAACAGACACAGCCAGCTTCAAATTAAACACAGCCAGCCTGTGTTTNCTACTTTTTAAAAGCTCAACAACAAAATTAAATAATTTTTTAAGACATATAGATATATATGGTAAAAGAATTAGTTTTTAAAACAAGGTAATATTAAACTCCAAATTCAAGGTTGTGTTTGCCTTTTGTGAAACAGACACAGCCAGCTTCAAATTAAACACAGCCAGCCTGTGTTTCGGAGAAGGCAATGGCACCGCACTCCAGTACTCTTGCCTGGAAAATCCCATGGATGGAGGAGCCTGGTGGGCTGCAGTCCATGGGGTCGCTAAGAGTCAGACACGACTGAGCAACTTCACAGCAGCAGCAGCTTGTGTTTAATTAAAGTGGTGGTGGGTACCTGGGTTTGCATCCCATTAGTTATACCTACTTTCGTACAGTCTCTGTATTTTTGTTTATATGAACTATTTCTTCTTAAAAAGATCTTTCTAGCTGCAGATGGGAATGTAAGCCACAGCCCTGCTGTGCCCTAAGTCACTATGTTGTGTCTGACTGTGACTCCATGGATTGTAGCCCGCCAGGCTTCCCTGTCCATGGGATTTCCCAGGCAAGAGTACTGGAATGGAGTTACCATTTCCTTCTCCAAGGAATCTTCCTAATTCAGGGACTGAACCCACGTCTCCTGCATTGCAGCCAGATTCTTTACCATTGAGCCACCAGGGAGGCCCACAGAGATCTGTTAGGAAACTATGATTTGTCCAGGAGAAAGGTGACTGGTGACCTGGATCAAGAAGCAGCAGTGGAGATGAAAGGAAGTGGATGAATATGGGATATATTTTGGAGGTGAATCACCCTAACCCTAACCATTATTATCTGGTAGAGGCTTTTATTGTGTAATGTGAAGTGTGGAAGAGGAATATGTAAGTCAGACTGGGAGCTTTAGGGAGAACTTCTTAGAAGAGAGACAGACGGTTTGTGTTTGGAACAGTTAAGGGTTTGTGAAATGATAATAACTGAGGAAGGTCATTCTACTTGGAAGTGATGTCTTATAGTACGAATTGAAGGTAGCAAGCCTCTGTTTGGGAACTGGAGACTCTGAGCATAGCTGGAGTTAAAGAACAAGAAGGCAGGGGCCAACCACGAAGGGCCAATTGTACTCCTTGGGGGTTAAGACTTTATTTTGGAAGATGCAAATAAACTGCCCCCCATTTTCCTTTCCTTTTGTCAGATTCTCGGGAGCAACAAAATAAGCCACTGATATAAGGCTGTCAAGTTCTAGCCACAAGGAAAACCAAGCTGGGCTACTCTGAAAATTCTTCTCTGATTTTTTTTTTTTTTTTGCCTGTACTGTGAAGAATGCAGGATCTTAGTTCCCCAACCATGGATCAAATCCTACCCCACTTCGCATTGGAAGCATGGAGTCCTCACCAGTGGATGGCCAGGGAAGTCCTGAAAATGCCTGTTTGTACTAAACATTTTTATAAATCATCACCTGCACTTATAATCACCAAAACATAAATTGTAGAAATACAGAAAGACTGAAATGAGTGTGAAAGGAAAAGAAAGGCACACAGAAGAGAAAATGAGAGAGATGAAAAAGGAGAAATTAGACCTGAAAGAAAATCATAATTAAACATCACTGGAGGCCATAGATCCTGGTTTCCCTTTCGGAATGCTGTTAGACTGGCTTTCCTTAATGCTGCCATTGACAAAATCCAGAGCTTTAACTCTTCTTTTGTTCTTGAACTACATGCTTTACTATCTTAAGCAAATATTTAAGTGTAATAATCATGGCATTCTTGTACTCTTTTCAGAGGTATTTCTTGAGACAAAGCATACAAATCTCAGAAATAAAGTTAATATGCAGGAGCTGATGCCTCAAATCCACCTTGTCTAATACACACCCTTTATAATACTTTCTCATCAGATTTCCATCTGTGCATCTTATTTTTTCCTTTGTTTAGTTTTCTTTCTTCCTTGTTCCAAGAAGAATACTTCATCAGATAGAAGTGAAACAGAATACCTTCACAGGGCAAATAAAAAACTAAAAAAAGATAATGAAGAACTTTTCTTCTTCTGAAAAGTGAGGTAGTAGCTATAACAGCTAAAGTTTATTTATTTATTGCTCCTAAGCGGTATCTTTACTTTCCCTGGTCCATGAATAAAATTTTTTGTAATAGCTAAAATTTAGTGAGTGGTTAGTGTGCCTCACAGTGTACATGTCTCAGCTCTTAATCCTCATAGTAACCATAAATCAGGAGGTAGATTCTATTACTATCCCCATTTTACAGAAGAGGAAATGCAGGAGCAGAAAGATTAGGTAAATTCTCCAACATCACACAGCTAGTAAAGTGGTAGAGATAGGATATATACCCAGGTAATCTGATTTCAGAGGCTAAGAATGTAGGCTCTCCATGCCTAAGGATCAAAAGATAGAATATAGGTGAAAGCATTTTGAAACGAGTACTTAAGACATGTCAGTTTGAATAATAGACTTGCAGATTTATAAATTGTTGAGTGTTGTGTGTCATTTCTCAATTCGCAGGAAAGCAACCACTGTAGATATTCTATTTGTGGGTGATTTAGTTTTATGGGTGCTTTTACTCTAGGTTTTGACAAATGGAACACGATCAGGAAGTTTTTCTTGGGCGCATGGACTTGCTGTGCTGTGCTAAGGTGCGTCAGTTGTGTCTGATTCTTTGCAACCCCGTGGACCCATAGCCCATCAGGCTCCTCTGTCCATGGAATTCTCTAGGCAGAAATACTGGAGTGGGTTGCCATGCCTTGCTCCAGGAGATATCCTCAACCCCAGGATCGAACCCACGTCTTTTGTGTCTCCTGCGTTGGCAGGCAGGTTCTTTACCACCGGGACCACCTGGGAAGCCCGGGTGTATATATACGCAGCTGTTAAGTTTTCTCACTGGCCCATTTTAAATTTTTTGAAAACCCTGTATATTTATTTATTTATTTTTTACTATCTGGGTCTTCGTTGCTGGGCGAGAGCTTTCTCTTATTAATGAGCCCAGGCTCTGGTGCGCAAAGGCTTCAGTAGCTGTGGCACACAGGTTTAATTGCTCCTAGACACATGGAATCTTCCTGGACTAGGGATCAAACCGGTGTTCCCTGCATTGGCAGGTGAATTCTTAACCACTCTCCCACTAGGGAGGTCCTGGCCCATTTTAATTTGTCTGATATAGGTAGAAAATCTTGATGACCACGCATCATGACAAAGATCAGTGATAGAAGCCTTCATTAAATGCTTAATAGCATTGTGGAATCATGAAACATTATTTCTACATTTAGAGTGGTTGAAAGGGATTGTGCAGGAATCATTAGTATCAATATGAAATTGTCAATAGATGATTAAATATTTTCTTAAAAAAACAAATATAATCCACATGTCCAGTGGGGCAAAGTCCTTTAGACTGGTAAGTTCCAAGTGAGCCAAGTTTGTTATTAAACACTTTTATGAGTACCATAACTATAAAATTCAGGAATTCAAGGCTATGATTCTTTTGTGACAGCAAAGTTTATATCCTCTTTAGTACAATGTTTTAAATGATGCCCTTTAGCTGCCTATAAAACCTACAAATGACAGCTGGAGTGAAAAATGACCTGTTTGGGGATGAGAATCTGTTGCAAAAGGAACACAGAGTATGCAGAATGACATGCAAAGAGGTAGTAAGTCTTCCTAAGTTTTGTTACCATTAAAGTTTTAAAAAATCTCAATAAATGAGGGCTCACAGGATCTTAGAGATTGTCCCTTGGTCTAGTTCCTTAGTTTGGAGTCTCTCAAAGATTGTGTAACATCCTTGAGCTGAACAGCTCATTAGTGGCCGAGCCGGGAGGAGAGACCTGTTTTTCAAAGCAATTGTTCATACATGCCGTAGTTTCATGTTTATCTGGTAGCTGAAACTTTTTCATGGCAATGTTGAATATACCCAGCAGAGTAGTGTTACAGACTCCAGGAATCCAGCCACTCCTTTTAGCCCCGGTTGTGTTCAGTGATACAAGTGGCTTGTGGCTTACTCAAGGATTAAGTTCCAAAGGCAGGCAAAAATAGATTCTAGTCAACACTATCCTTGGAAGTTCCTTGGGAAAGTGTCACTTCAGAGACTCAAACACGTCCTCTTAATAAACATAGCAGAGGGACTTCTCTGGTGGTCTCGGCTAAGACTCCACACTCCCAGTGCAGGGGGCCTTGGTTCAATCCCTGGCGGGGGAACTAGATCCCACATGCTGCAACTAAGACCTGAGGCAGTCAAATAAACAGGTTAAAATAAATAAATAAATAAATATATATATATATATATATATATATTTTAAAACCCCTAAAAACACAGAGGGAGGGAGAGCATGGGATGACTTGAGAGAGTAGTATTGAAACATATATATTACCATATGTAAACTAGTTAGCATATGAAAATTTGCTGTATGATGCAGAGAACCCAAAACTGGTACTCTGTGGCAACCTAGAGGGGTGAGATGGGAGGGAGGTTTAACAGGGAGGGGACATGGGTATGCCTGTGGCTGATTCACATAGATGTATGGTAGAAACTATCACAATATTAAAAATATTAAAATAAAAATAAATAAAATAAAAATATTAAAAAACAAAAATAAAGATAAACAAACAAAAAACCTAAAAAAAAAAAATTTAAGCACAACAGAGCAGGTGTTTATTCCAGTATGGGAAGAGCTTGCTGTTTCTTTGGTTGAGAACCAAATGAAGTAACTGGCAAATCCGTGAACATTAGATTGATTCTCAGCAGGTGGGCACTGGGACTGGCCAGGGGAGCTGATTCTCTCCATCTTATACTCACTTCAGGACATATGTTCTTTGAGTTGAATGGGAGCCCTCATTGCAGGTGCTTTTAGTTGTTCTTCCTGTTTGTCTGTCTGTTTCTCTCTCTCTCTCTAACTCATCCTCTTTTTTCTCCCTCTCTCTCTAAGTCTAATTTCAGTTTGAATTCAAATGTTAAATGTGTCACTAATAAGGATTAGATGGGTGTCTATATGTTTGTTCCTGCCATATAGGAAATACTGTATCCGTTCAGTCACTCAGTCGTGTCCGACTCTGCGACCCCATGAATCGCAGCACGCCAGGCCTCCCTGTCCATCACCAACTCCTGGAGTTTACCCAAACTCATGTGCATTGAGTCGGTGATACTATCCAACCATCTCATCCTCTGTTGTCCCCTTCTCCTCCTGTCCTCAATCTTTCCCCACATCAGGGTCTTTTCAAATGAGTCAGCTCTTCGTATCAGGTGGCCAAAATATTGGAGTTTCAGCTTCAGCATCAGTCCTTCCACTGAACACCCAGGACTGATTTCCTTTAGGATGGACTGGTTGGATAGGTTAGTTTTGATTTTTTTTTTTAATACTTATGTGGCTACATCAAGTCTTAGTTGCAGCATGTGAGATTTAGTTCCCTGACCAGGTATCAAACCCACGCCTCCTTCACTGGGAGCTCAAAGTCTTAGTCAGTGGACTACCAGGGAAGTCCCTGTAAGTTAGTTCTTAACATAAGAAGCAGTTTTGTCTAATGATTAAAGACCCAGGAGCCATACAACCTTGGTCTAAATTCTTGTTCAGCCACTAACAAGCTGTGTGACCCAGGACATATGACTTAAATTTTCTGTGCCTCAATTTTCATCCCCTGTAAAGTGGGTGCAGTAAAAATAGGACCCTTNGTAAGTTAGTTCTTAACATAAGAAGCAGTTTTGTCTAATGATTAAAGACCCAGGAGCCATACAACCTTGGTCTAAATTCTTGTTCAGTCACTAACAAGCTGTGTGACCCAGGACATATGACTTAAATTTTCTGTGCCTCAATTTTCATCCCCTGTAAAGTGGGTGCAGTAAAAATAGGACCCTTGTTATATGATTGTTATAAAGATTGAGTTATATGTAAAGTGCTTAGGATAGTATAACATTAGTGTTCGTAGGAAGTGTAACTATTGTTATGTGATGTCACCATATTTCAGGTAATTCAGAGAACTCAGTTTTGAGAAATTCTAAAAATTGTGTGTGTTAGTTTCATTTCTCATCCCCTATCTCAATTCTTACTGACATACAGTGTGTGTGTTAGTCACTCAGTCATGTCTGACTCTTTGAAATCCCATGGACTGTAGCCCACCAGACTCCCCTGTCTATGGAATTCTCCAGGCAAGAATACGAGAGTGGGTATGCTAATCACTGGCATACAGTGATTGGTACTTCTCAGTTGGTAAAGAATCTGCCTGCAATGCAGGAGACCTGAGTTTGGTCCCTAGGTCAAGAAGGACCCTGGAAAAGAAAATGGCTTATAGTGATTACCCAGAAGACAGAAGGGCTGAATGATTGTCCTGTACAAAACTGAGAGCAGTTGTAGTTCTTTATTGTGGTGTTTTAGTCACTAAGTTGGAGAAGGCAGTGGCACTCCATTACAGTACTCTTGCCTGGAAAATCCCATAAACGGAGGAGCCTGGTAGGCTGCAGTCCATGGGGTTGCAAAGAGTCGGACACGACTAAGCGACTTCTTTCACTTTTTACTTTCATGCATTGGAGAAGGAAACGGCAACCCACTCCAGTGTCCTTGCCTGGAGAATCCCAGGGATGGCTGAACCTGGTGGGCTGCCATCTCTGGGGTTGCACAGAGTTGGACATGACTGAAGCGACTTAGCAGTAGCAGTCGCTAAGTTGTGTCTGACTCTGTTGTGACCCTGTGGACTCTAGCCCACCAGGCTCCTCTGTCGATGGAATTCTACAGGCAAGAATACTGGAGTAGGTTGCCATTTCCTTCTTCCAGGGATATTCCTGACCTGGGGATCAAACCTGCTTCTTCTGCGTTGGCCAGCAAATTCTTTACCACTGAGCCACCAGGGAAGCTCATTGCAGTACTTATCTAGAGCCAAAAGTCAGGGTGATGAGAGGAGTGACTCTTTGTTTAAGCTCTGCGACCTTGGACAGATCATTTAACCTTTCTGAACCTAGTATCTCCAGCTGCACAACATAAATAATGACATCACTACCTGTTTCACAGAGTGGCTGTGAGGATCTAACAAGATATATGTAAAATGTTTTATAAACTATAAGGTAACATGAAAATGTAAGAGATTGCTTTTAACACCTTTAATTTAAACATAGGCTGATACTATTGAAACTACCAAGACTGACTGAAGAGATAAAGACGAATAATTCATGCATTGCCTCTAGGAATGTGTTGGAAGGAACACCAGATCTCTGATTTCTTCTTAAGATGTACACAGTTCTCTGAGAACTCAGGTTTTGGGGAATTCACAGTAGTGGCCTTCATATTTTCCAGTATTACATATGGAAAACTACCCATGATGTTTGCTAGCCAACAACTATGATGATGCAGAAATAAGCTATTGATAAAAGATTATCTGGGTTAAGGAATTTGTCATTAATTTACAGATTTTTTTTTCTATAGTCACTGGCATGAGATTAAGTATAATTTGTCTTTTTAAATACAACAAATGAATTATTTTTTTCTGACTTGCACTATTGCTGCCCTATTTCCCTAAAGAGGCATTTTCAATAGATGTAAGTATATTCAAAGGGAAAATTATGATTTTATTGCAGGTTATTCAGCATTTTATGTGACTCAGCGTCCCTGGCAGGAGGAATGGGATTATTATGAACTTGCCCTTAAAATTAAGCATTTTTTTTCACTAAGCTAGATCAAACTTTCCCTAAATTCTTAATATAATGAAAGTTTTGTATTTGAATTATGCCAGTGAAAATACCTGCTTTAGTCAGAATAGGCTAAATTATGAAGCAGTAACAAATTAACCCTAAAGACTAGTGGTTTAACACAAGGGTCTTTTCTCACTTACATCTGAGCAGGTAACTCTGTTCCAGGTCATTATTCAGCATCCCAAACTGACAGGTGTGCCCCACAGTTGCAATGTCAGAGGAAGAAAGAAATGACAGAATACATATCCATTCTGCTTTGCTTGGTCCAAAAGTGACACCATTAATTCTATCGCCCCTTGACTAGAACTAGTCACGTGGGCTAGTTAATGAAAAGGAGGTAGGGAAGTGTGAGGAGTACAGGGATATTCAGTGAATTTTAAATGTCTCTGCCACAACCCCCAAACTCCTAAAGCAGTAAGATATTCTCACATTCTCATACCTTTATCCTCATCCTTTGGCTCCAAGATAGTACGCTGCAGAGGAAACAGCGTGAACTGTGGGGTCAGACTGCCTTAGGTTTGAATCGCAACTATAATCCATGCTAACTGTGTGAGTTTGAGCATATTATTTTATTTCTCCGATCCTCAGTTTCCTCATCTGTAGAATGGGGATTCCAACACCTACCTGGTAGGGTTGTTGCTACAACAGGAAATTACCTATACAACACTTTGGCAAAAAGTAATACTTGGTGATTATTATCCTCATCAGAAAGATGAGCAAATATTTAGGACAGCAATTCTTAGTTCCAGTTCTGCAACACTACAGGATATCTCAAATTATCTCAAGGAGTGTTGTAACATTTTCAAAAGGCTCTGCAACTAAGATTGTTTTAAATTCCCTTTGCTCAACAAAATCATTAGAAGTTGGATTGATGCTGACGTAACTCTTGGCAAATTATGAGAGGTGATTTGTCTTTATTATTCCAACCTTTGCCCCTTCAACGATAGCTTCTCTTTCACTCCAGTCCCCAAGCTTTGGATCAGCTTGGTATGAATTCCAACTTAGTCACTCTTTATAAGTTAGTAAAGCCTGTCTGAGCCCAAGTGTCCTCATCATCAAAGTTGGGACAATCATGAGTACTTTATGGAGCTGTTTACAGGATCAAATGATGCAGGTGAAGTCCTCAGCACCGCTCAGGCATACTTTGTTTCGTTGCGCTTTGCCTCATTGCTTGTCACTGGTATCGTGTCTTCTACAAATTGAAGGTTTGTGGAAACCCTGCATCGAGCAAATCTATGGTGCCATTTTTCCAACAGCATTCACTCACTTACGTTTCTGTGTCACATTTTGGTAATTCTCTCAATATTTCAAACTTTTTCATTATTATTATATTTGTTATAGTGATCTATGATTTTAAAAAAACACATTTATTTATTTGGTTGTAACAGGTCTCAGTCGCTGCATGCAGGATCTAGTTCCCCGACCAGGGATTGAACTCTGACCCCTTGCATTGGGAGCAAAGCGTCTTAGCAAATAGACCCTTCCTTACGATCAGTGATCTTTGATATTACTCTTGTAATTGTTTTGGGGTGCCACGAACTGTGCCCATGTGAGATGGCAAACAGTTGACAAGCATTGTGTATGTTCTGACTGCTCCACTGACCAGCTCTTCCCTTATTTCTGTCCCTCTCCTCAGCCTTTCCTATTCCCTAAGACAAAATATTATTGAAATGAGGCCAATTAATAACCCTACCAGGGCCTCGAAGTGTTCAGGGGAAAGGAAGAGGTGTATGTCTTTCACTTTAAGCTTAGTGAGGAAGGGATATCAAAACCAAGATAGGCTGGAAGCTAGCCCTCTTGTGCCAAACAGCCAAGCTGTGAATGCAAAGGAAAAGTTCCTGAAGGAAATTAAAAGTGCTATTCCAGTGAACATACAAATGATAAGAAAACCAAACAGACTTATCAATGAAGTGGGGGAAGTTTGAGAGGTCTGGATAAAAAATCAGATGAGGAGAAAATCTCAGACAAAATTAAGCCGAAGCCTCAACCAAAGCAAGGCCCTATTCAACTTGGTGAAGGCTGAGAGAGGTGAGGAAACTGCAGAAGAAAAGTTCAAAGCAAGTTAAGGTTGGCTCATGATGTTTAAGGAAAGAAGCTCTCTCCATAACATCACAGTGCAAGGTGAAGCAGCAAGTGCTGATATAGAAGCTGCAGCAAGATATCCAGGCGATCCAGCTAAGGCAATGAATGAAAGTGGAGACACTAAACAACAGATTTTCAGTATAGACAAAATGCTTCCATTGAAAGGAGATGCTACAGCCAGAGAACCAAAGTCAACGCCTGGCTTCAAAGGACAGGCTGAGTCTCTTTGTCAGGGGCTAATGCAGCTGAGGACTTTCAGTTGAGGCCATATGCTCACCTACCATTCTCCAAATTCTAGGGCCCTTAAGAATTATGCTAAATCATAATCTAAACATAAACTTTAATCAAAAATGTTAATCATGTTTACATACAGAATACATCATGTAGAATACCACATTATATGCCCAGAGATACAGATAAAGATCAGAAACTGCTTGGAAGTATTTCTAACACTTTGGGGGATTATACGGTCAATCTAATAGACTATGAACCAGCACAATTGGGGCCAATATTTCAAAGTTCACCTATCAAATCTAGCACCTAGAAAGCAGTAGATGAATAAACACTGAGAAACAGATAATCCTTACTTCAGAGAAGCACAGGCCTACAGAGCATTGCTCTCTCTGTTTAGTTAGTATAAAAGTCTGTCTCACTGAGGCATGTGTCTTTCTTTGCACCATTAATATCTTATCTGAAGTGTTTTCCAGTTATTTGGTATTGATTGAAAGCCTATGCCTTATAAATGGAACAAGAAAGCCTGGATGATAACACATCTGTTTACAACACAGTTTACTGAATAGTTGAAGCCCGTCATCAATACCTACCACAACAAACTGTGGAAAATTCTTGAAGAGTTGGGAATCCCAGGCCACCTTACCTGCCTCCTGGAGAAGACTCTTGAGAGTCCACTGACAGAAGGAAGGTCAAAACCAGTCAATCCTAAAGGAAATCAACCCTGAACGTTCATTGGAAAGACTAATGCTAAAGCTGAAGCTCCAACACTTTGGCCACCTGATGTGAAGAGACGACTCATTGGAAAAGACCCCGATGCTGGGAAAGATTGACAACAGAAGGAGAAGGGGGCGGTAGAGGATGAGATGGTTGGATGGCATCACTGACTCAACGGACACGAACGAGTCTGGGCTAACTCCGGGAGAAGGTAAAGGACAGGGAAGCCTAGTGTGCTGCAGTCCATGGAGTCGCAGAGAGTCGGACATGACTTAGCGACCGAACAGCAACAATTGATACCTACCACTCAGAAAAAAAGATTCTTTTCAAAATACAATTGTCAATGCACCTGGTCACCAAGAGCCCTAAAAGATATATACAATGAGATTAGCATAGTTTTCATGACTGCTAAAATAACATCAATTTTGCAGCCCATGGATCAAGGAGTCATTTCAACTTTAAAAACTTATTATTTAAGAAATACATTTCCTAAGGCTGTAGCTGCCATTGATAATTTTTTCTATGGTGGATCTGAGAAAAGTCGACTGAAAACCTTCTGGAAAGGATTCAGCATTCCAGATACCAATAAGAACATTCATGATTCATGGGAAGAGGTCAAAACATCAACATAAATGGAATTTGGAAGAAGTTGATTCCAACCCTTATGAATGACTTTTGGGAGTTCAAGACTTCAGTGGATGAAGTGACTGCAAATGTGGTGGAAACAACAAGAGAACTAGAATTAGAAGTGGAGCCTGAAGATGTGATGAATTGCTGCAATCTCATGATAAAACTTTCATAGGTGAGGAGTTGCTTCTTAAGGATGAGCAAAGAAAGTAATTTCTTGGGATGAATACCACTCCTGGTGAAGATGCTCTGAAGATTGTTGAAACAACAAGAAAGGGTTTAGAACTTTATGTAAACTTAGTTGATAAAGCAGTGGCAGAGTTTGAGAATATTGACTCCAGTTTTGAAAGAAGTTCCACTGTAGGTAAAATGTTATCAAACAGTATTGTATGCTATAGAGAAGTCATTTGTGAAAGGAAGTATAAATTGATGTGGCAAACTTCATTGTTCATTACTGCCTTATTTTGAGAGATGGCTAACAGCCACCCCAACTGTTCGGCAACCACCACCCTTATTAGCAGCCATTAACATCAAGGCCAGACCTTCCACCAGCCAAAGGAATATAACTCACCGAAAGCTCAGATGACAGTTAGCATTATTTAGCAATAAAGTATTTGAAAACTAAGGAATGCACATTGTTTTTAAACATAATTATTACATACTCAATAGACTACACAGTAAAGTATAAACTTAACTCTTACATGCTGCTGTTGCTACTGCTGCTAAGTTGCTTCAGTCGTGTCCGACTCTGTGTGACCCCATAGACAGAAGCCCACCAGGCTCCCCCATCCCTGGGATTCTCCAGGCAAGAATACCAGAGTGGATTGCCATGTCCCTCTCCAATGCATGAAAATGAAAAGTGAAATTGAAGTCACTCAGTCGTGTCTGACTTTTAGCGACCCCATGGACTGCAGCCCACCAGGCTCCTCCATCCGTGGGATTTTCCAGGCAAGAGTACTGGAGTGGGGTGCCATTGCCAAAGGCCAAAAAAACAGTGACTCACTTTATTGCAATGTTTGCTTTGTTGCGATGTATCCACAACATCTCTGATGAGGTATTCCTGTACTATTAACTATATTGCTGATCTTGTTCGTGTCATCAATTGTCTTGCTATTCACACCCTGCACACTGTTCATTGAACCCAGGGTAGGCAAAGCACAAGCTTAGAGGCTGGAGGAAGACACAAAGGGCCGTAGGAACTGCGTGCTAAGTGTGCTAAGTCACTTCAGTCATGTCCAACTCTTTGTGACCCTATGGACTGTAGCCCATCAGGCTCCCTTGTCCAAGGGATTCTCCAGGCAAAAATACTGAAGTGGGTTGCCATGCCCTCCTCCAGGGGATCTTCCCAACCCAGGGATCGAACCCAGGTCTCCTGCATTGCAAGCAGATTCTTTACCAGCTGAACCACAAGGGAAGCCCAAGAATACTGGAGTGGGTAACCTATCCCTTCTCCAACAGATCTTCCCGACCCAGGAATCAAACCAGGGTCTCCTGCATTGCAGGTGGATTCTTTACCAACTGAGCTATCAGGGAAGTCTATAGGAACTGCAGACATGTTTATTCTCTCCTGGTTGGCACAGCAGCCATACCACAACCTCTCTCCTCTCGTGGCTGACCCAGCAGACACAGCCCTGATGCAGGAGTAAGGACACCGCATAACATGGCCATGACACAACCATAACACAGCATAACCTCAATGCCTCAAAGCCTTCCCAGATGGTGCTTACACACGTTTACAGAACAGAAGTAGCACACGGCCAGCGAGTACTTCACGAGACACGTGCACAGCGCTGCAAACGAGCTCAACTGTTACATAGTCATTACTTACAAAAGGTGGAGTGAGAGAGACTGAACACGCTGTCTTGGCTAATTCACTCCACAAATAACTGACCATCCTCTGACTTGGTTCTTTGGGATCATGCTTGAGCTCTGGGGGCTAGCAGGCTATGAGTCAAAGTTATGACAGACGTTTCACAAGAATCTCCATGAGACAAGGAAAAACCCATCCATACCAGGTGGTAATAGCTTCCCTAGCAGAGAGTGACACATATTGGGGTGAGAGGATTCTTCTACTCCTTGACATGCATGATTTTAAAAAAGCTTTTTAAATTAGGCGAATTACACATAAAAATCCAGATTTCTGTCTTCTCTTAAAGAATAAGATCTGTCCCCAGTGGTGACGATTAGCCTTCTTTTACACATAGACGTGCTATTTGCCACAGTGTTTACCACTCCCTATTGTTTTATATCTAGCCTGCTTCACCCATTAATCAGCTTGACCCCTGTAAGAATTTGACTTTATGACCCCTGGCTTAAAGGTTCAGTAAAGTAGTCACAAACGTGGTGATGACAAGGGTAAAGCTGGCTAGCTATTTAGTAATAGTTGTAAGCTATTTTCAACGATTCAGAAAGCCTAATTGCAATGATTATATTGTTAACCTCTAAAAGGCTGCACAGGTTAATGATAGTATGGGATTTCTTTTCTTTTAAATGGAATTACATCAGCTGGATAATTGTGTTGCTGTAAAAGAAGCTCAGACTGACAAGTAGATATCATTGATAAATGGTTTTTAAATTGGGAAAACTGATGACTATTATTTAATAAATAAAATTTGTTTGATAGGCCAGTTCTTTCAAAATATGGGGCCAAAAAAGAAATAATTATGAAAGGTGTCCTTATTAATAAAAAGTTAAGAAGAGAACGACTGGATTTTTTCTGTCACTTCTCCACTGGTGTTTGTAGTCCAAAGGATTAAAATCAGATGAGGAATTAGAATTTCGGGAATCTCATAGTAGGTAGAGAAAACATTGGGGAAAGTTTATGGGACTTCTTTCCTTCTTTTAATTTTTAAAATATTTTTTAAAATTGAAGTATAATTTATTTACATGTGGGGTTTCTGCTGAGTCCTAGAAATTCATGTCTTTCTAAGACAGGCTCTAGGCTAAATTTTAATTGTAAATAATACACATAGTTTTAATATAGCCTCTGTGTTTCTCCAAACTGTAAGGCAAAATGAGAAGCAATGGCCATTTGTAATATTGTTGTGCTGTGTTAAAACTAGTTAAGGTTCCTTGTCTGTGCTAATGTACAAGGTCACTGTATTTAATAAGGGTGAAGAAACTCTTTCTTGATGACCTGTAATTCTCAAGGATTGCTATATGTCCTAGTACAAAGCTGATTCATAAATCTACTAGGTGGGGCAAAGCTATTACATTCTCAGTATTACTTGCTAACTCCCTTAAACATTTAACTAAACTATGTATCTTTTGAGGATCATAGAATTTTCAAGCTCAAATGAAAATTAATTTCAATTCTCAATCCAACTTCCTCGTTTTCCAAAGGCGCAGTCTCTAATCTTGCAACTTTTCACAGTGTTCCTACTTTATCCTTACAGCATTTTCACAGGGCTTCCAAATTCTAGTTTGAGAAATCCCGAATGAAGGTTTCTCCACAAAACCTACTGGGACCTCCAAGAAGACAGAGAAATCTGTGCACCACAGTCTTTAACAGTGTCTGTCTCTCTCCCCATCTCATGCTGATGTTTCCAAGGAAGCAAAGAGGAGCCTAACAGGAGGATGTGCCTATTTTTCTTAGAAACAAGACTGTGAAAATTTCATACATTCTACTCATTTCTTCTCTTTACTCCTATGTCAGTAAAGGGGCTTTTAATCACCATTTGACAGAAGCTCTCTCTCTTTCACTGTGACACATTTAGCTACTGGAATCTTTGACAAAATAGTTTTTTCTAAGGTAGAGTGAGAACACAGCAGAGACCTCAAAGGTGCATCTGGCCAGGGCTGGCCTTCCCCATGTGCGTGTGCACTGTGTCTCTTCAGTCGTGTCCAACTCTTCGCAACTCTGTGGACCATAGCCCATCAGGCTCCTTTGTCCATGGGATTCTCCAGGCCAGAATTCTGGAGTGGGTAGTTGATCCGTCCTCCAGGGGATCTTCCGGACTCAGGGATTGAACTCGTGTCTCTAATGTCTCCTGTATTGCCTGGCAGGATCTTTACCACCAGCACTGCCTGGGAAGCCCTACCTCTCCCCATAACCCACCCCAGTTGAGTGGGAAAGTGAAGCAGAGACACTTAAGGGGGGGCGGGAAATGAAGAGAGAATGGAAGTGGGAAAAGTCAGCAATAAATGATGAGAGCTGAAATTTTAGACAGAGATAGGGACTTCTCTGGTGGTCAGTGGTCAAGACTCTGTGCTTCCAGTGCAGAGGGTGTGGGTTCAGTCTGTGGTAAGATCTCATGTGCTATGCAGCCAAAAATTTAAAATAAATTAAATTGAAGTATATGAGAAGACTGGGGCTTTTCAGGTGGCTCAGTGGTAAAGAATCCCCCTGCCAAGTGGGAGATGCAGGTTTGATCCTTGGGTAGGAAGATCCCCTGGAGAAGGAAATGGCAACCCATTCCAGTATTTTTGCCTGGGAAATGCTATGGACAGAAGAGCCTGGTGGGCTACAGTCTATGGGGTCGCAAGAGTCAGACATAACTTAGCAATTAAACAATGGCAACATATGAGAAGAGTACAGGCTGATTCAAAATATTGCTGGATCTATGCAAAAGGGGCAAAGGATACTAAGGAAGCAAACATTCTGGCCAGCCCCTGTCCCTTGCTGTTTTTGTCTTCATCTACACAAATCTCACAAAGTTTGTGACTGTCAACCACGATAAGATGAGAAAAATAAGGACATATGTTGAGTTTTTTTTAATAATACTGAATCCTTTCATTTAAAGGAATATCTTATATTCTGAGATTATATCATTCCTTTTTTAGTCCTAGAACATTTCTCTTTTGAAATGACAGTGAAGGTAGATATAATTAATATTACTTATGTGTTTCCTTGGCAACTTTAGAAATTGATCCCTCTATATTGTGCCCAACTCCTGTATTTTTTGGGGGAGCGTACTGATTCGTGAAACCCAAATGTCTGTTAATTTCCTACCTAGAAAAATACACAGTAAACGTAAATGGTTGCCAACCGTTTCAGGACAAATTTCAATTAATTAACATATCCTTGAAGGAGAAGACTTCTAAAAAATCTTACTTTTCAATCTTAACAGCTTTCTTCCTGAAAGTGTTCCGCACGTATCTCAAATTAGTCATAACAACTACTGCTAAGTGATTAATGAAACACTTCTTCAAAACCTCTGACAATTAGACAGGAATGAATTTAATAATAGCAATAAATACAGATGGGACTACATAAATCAAGGAGGTCCTGATGCAAAACTCTTGCTGTAATAGATGGCATCTCAGTTTCCTCATCTGAAATGAATCAAGAAATTAATCATAAGGATGATCATAGCACTAAAGAAAAAATATCAAAACAAAATCATACTCTTGATGAATAGAATGCTAGATTTCTAATTTATATTTGCTCAAAACTTTGATACAGTTCCTTGTATTTAGGCATCTAGTATTACTGCTAAAATTCTAGAAACTTTATTATCTTAGTGATTTTTTTTTTTAATTTGAAAATTCATACTCTTGGAAAGAATGCCTCCATTCTTTCTACCCACCACTTAACTTAGGTATGCTGGAGCTAACAGACTAAAGGAAGCTCCAAAAAGAAGGCAGTATTTTGGATGAGGAATGTGGCTTCTGACCTGCTTGTGAAGGGGGAGGCAACAATGACTTCTCCCAGGCTAAACTCTCTAGGAAGCTTACACTGCATGGCAATAAAAGGCAGTTGGACATGCATTAGCCTGAGATTGCTTAAAGAGAGAGTAAGCTTGAGACCAAAAGTGGGGAGGCTCAGGAGGAAGGGGATATACGTATACAGATAGCTGATTCACTTTATTGTACAGCAGAAACTAACACAACATTGTAAAGCAATTATAGTCCAATCATAAAATTTAAAAAGTAAAACGAAAAACAAACAAACAGAAAGATCAAAGGTGTTCTCCATTCTAAGCAGTCTTCCAACCTTGCCTCACCCGTCTTCCCCTAGAGTGAAGGCAGATTCTCCTCCACCCTCCATTCTCCCTTGGACTGCTTCACCTTCTAGCACCTCCCGTCTCTGGAGGAGTTTGCCCGCGATGGGTTTTATGATGCACTTTACTGACTGCTATCCATCTGCTTATGGAAAATCACTGACCCCAGCCCAGAGNACCCGTCTTCCCCTAGAGTGAAGGCAGATTCTCCTCCACCCTCCATTCTCCCTTGGACTGCTTCACCTTCTAGCACCTCCCGTCTCTGGAGGAGTTTGCCCGCGATGGGTTTTATGATGCACGTTACTGACTGCTATCCATCTGCTTATGGAAAATCACTGACCCCAGCCCAGAGTACTTACAGAGCTGTTCTGCACTGCGGGCCGTGATCCTTTCTGCAGAGCTGAAAGCAAACACAAGGGACAATGAATTTGTTGCTGTGCTAAGGCTAATAGATAAACATTGTGAATGCCTCGAGGTGGCTCAAGGGACCGGAAACCCAAATGGCTGTTAAAGTTCTATCTAGAAAAATACACACCAATGCAGAGATGGCTGTTTTCCCAGCCACCTCTGCACGGGTCTAGGTCTTATTTCTTTGGCCACATTTATCATTTTTATTTAACCTAAGAAAATGTAATTCCCCACTGGCCTTTTAGAGACTTTCTGCCACCTTTGCCTTCCTTTGGGACTGGATTGACTGGTGGAGTCAAAGGCATAGCTTTAACCTATGCACTCTGCATCACTCTAACCAACAAGGTTAACCATTCAGCAATTCAAACTCCGGTGCACTGCAGCCAGGGCCTGCGGCTGTGCCCAAGAGGTGAGCAGCAAGTGCCATCTTTTTCACACAGATCTCTGAATCCAGAGCTGATGTGCCTCTGTATTTATTTCTTGTACCAAAGGCACCATAACAACAATCAAGAGAAATTTTAAATGGAGAAAAATCAGCCCCTACTTCTAGCATCACAACTATTTTCATTCAGGTCTGGTCCATATGCGCTTCTATCCTTTGTAAAGTTGTACTCAGTATGGGTACAGCTTTTATTCCCTTGAGCCACTTCCAATTGAGATCTCATGATAGACCAGATTGTTCAAGTATGGTTCCTGACTCTGTAGTCATTTATATCACCAGTTCTGTGCCTTTATTTAGATGACTTTATGGGAAGATTACCCTGGAGAAGAGCATGGCAACCCACTCCAATATTCTTGCCTGGAGAATCCCATAGACAGAAGAGCCTGATGGGCTACAGTTCATGGGGTCACAAAGAGCTGAACACGACTGAAGCAATTTAGCATGCATACACATAGCTTAAACAGTCAGATACCTTCATTATTCTTTTTCTTCTGGCAATCAATCCAAAGACCAAAGTCAGAAAGACCACAACGCATGCAGCAATAATGGGTTCTATTGGTACAGTTGAAGCTTTATCTGTTGGAAATGCAAAGACAGGAAATAAGAAAGTAACATTTATATGCTTCTAATTTATGTACTCCAAGTATGTCCCAGCCATGGTACTTTGCACTTAACATTTTGCATCTTCTTAATTAAATTTCCAAACAATTCCCAAATGTATTATCATCTTGCTTTTACAGGTGAGGAACCAGAGGCTTTGAGAGATTAGAGTGCTTGTCAAAGGCCACAGAATTAGTAACTAGCAGAGACAGGTTTTGAGTCCATTTCCTTTTGGAAGGATATAATTTATTATCTATATTATTCGTATTATTAATATGAGTAACTCCCCCAAAGTCAGATCTTTTTGTGCATGATCCATAACTTTCACCATGCAGAAAGCAGAAGTAGGCTGAAATCAATGCTTTTTTCTGTCTTTTGCAAAACCTGAATGATATTGTGAGGATTCTTTAAGGAAGAAAGAAAGAGGAGGTTTTAAGAGCAAGAAGTGGAAAAGTAAGGAAACTGCTGGATTAAGGAGAGAGAAGTCTGTGGGTCCCAGGAGCAGCAAGACCCTGGTAGCTGTGCTATGACGGTGCCCCAAGCAGGACACAAGACATTATACAGGGTAGCTGCATGGTGACCCTAGGGAAGAAGAACTCTGAGCATCAGCTTTCGCAATCTTGGCAAAGATTTCATCTCTCTCTCTAAGGCTTCCTGGGTGGCGCAGTAGTAAAGAATCCACCTGCCAATGCAGGAGATGCAAGAGATGTGGGTTCAATCCCTGGATCAGGAAAATCTTTGGAGTAGGAAATGGCCACCCACTCCAGTATTTTTGCCTGGAGAATCCCATGAACAGAGGAGCCTGATGGGCTACAGTCCATGGGGTCACAAAGATTCAGACATGACTGAGTAGGCATGCACTCACACACATTACATGATATGGAAGAAGAGAGAGTCTACTTTTAACTAGAACTAGGGTACCAGCTGCCTGCAAGTGAAAGCCCATTCCCTATTTTGTTTTCTGAACATCTGGTAAACTCAGAGCTCTTCTGTATTATAGTACAGTGCTTGTACACTTTCCAAGAGCTTATGAAACATTAGAGATCTGAAAAAAAAAGTATTGGCTCCTAAGTATGAAAATAAAGTGGCAAAATTAATCAGAACTAATAAACATTTGTGTGCTATGTGTGTGGTGTATGTGCTCAGTTGCTCAGTCATGTTCAACTCTTTGTGATTCCATGGACTGTAACCCACCAGTCTCCTCTGTCCATGGGATTTTCCAGGCAAGAATACATCCAGGGATTGAACCTAGGTCTCTTGTGCCTCCTGCATTGGCAGGTCGATTCTTTACCACTGCGCCACCCGGGAAACCTTTAATAAATGTTTAAGCATTCATAAAATCTAACTTTGCTTCAACTTTAACCCAACTGTTAAATGATAATAATGTTTAAACCACAGGAGCCAAATTAATAACTTATTTATAATAAAATTCAAAATGTATGCAATTTTCAAGTGCCCTTTCAAATTTTTAGAGCAAAAAAATATAGTCATTACTTCATTTTAATGTAGTTGATATGGTATGAGATGAAACTTACAAACACAAGAATGCTTAAAGTCAGCAAAGCTATTTAAATGACTCTGTCTAAGCTCCTGGATTCTGATGCCCACTGTAGGAGGGAGAAGGGCTCCAATCATGGCTATGATAAAATTTTGGGAATTTATAGGAAATAAAGAGTGTGCTATCTACTGTATAATTGAGTTTGTGCAGTGGGTGCCATCTACAGATTTTTGCTAAATGACGACTGTGCTAGGTTCTGTTCTTAGCCCTGCAAAAAATAGAACAAGCATGGAAGGATCCAGTCTCTGAGGATCTCATATTCTAGTAGGAGAGATAGACATTAAAGAAACAAAAACTAAAGATTGAGATAGTGTTTGTAAAGGACAGAGTCAAGAGATAGTACAATACATGAGGGATAAAAGAAAGACAAGGGGAAGAAGAGATTTTAGATTAATTTCAAAGTCCAAGCCCTATATGCCTCAAGGTTATGAAATGGAGTTTATCCCTTGAAATGGAGTTTATCCCTTCATAATTGTATAACACACTATTAATTTTTTAATAGTATTTTTTAAATTTCTTTGTCCAATTTATTGATTGATTGAATTTTGCTTTTTGGCCACAAGGCACACGGGATCTCAGTTCCCCAACCAGGTATCCAACCCATGCCCCCTGCAGAGGAAGCATGGAGTCTTAACCACTGGACGACCAGGGAAGTCCTACTATTTACCTTTTAATCATTTTCTTCTCTATTATGTGTCTAGCTCTGGTTCCGGATAATTTTAGAGAGTAGATTAAGCATCTTTTACTCTTGCTCCCTTTGGGTTGTTGCTAATAATTATCCTTATGGGTATGGGTAGCATTAACCCTCTGGAAGCTCTGTTCAGCTGGACTCCTTGAAAGCCCTGACTCTGTAACAGCCATCCCTGGGATACACCAAAAGACCTCTTACGGGGAGATACCTTGTACTTGTAGTGAGTGCCAATGAAAGATGTCAAAATGAAGGGGAGGCAAAGGTGGGAGAATTGGGGAAAAAAATCAGAAATCAGCCACCGATCGGAATGTTTTTACCAAGCTGAATAACATGAAGCCACACATAACAGGTTTTACTCCATACACAAACCTGAAACAAACTGCCTGACCCACTGGCTCACTCTGGATTCCAAGTTTCTGTTGAAAGTGAGTGGCGGATATAACTGCATCTTTTCCCTTCACTGTCTTATTTATAACCAGATCTGGTATTCTCCCCCTCCCCCACTCCACCCGTATTCATTATGGGAAAATAATCTCAACATGTGGCTAAAGTCCTGTGCTCAAGAAAAGATCTGTGATGTCATCTCCCACTTTGCACGGCCTTATTTAGAAACTACCCCCACTGAGCCATGAAGCTAGAGGAGCTCATGGCAAACCTGGCATTTTGCCTGGGCACCACCAGCGGGGAGCGCTTCTGCTCCTCGGGCACCCGACAGCCAGGGAAGTCATAAAGCAGCAAGAAATCAGAAAAGCCAGTTGGTTTGGAAACGCTCCACCCAAAACAGGATACCGCCCACCTGAAAGCTAATTTGCCAAGCTGGCATCCTGCTTGCTGCACAAGCTGCCTGTTTAATGTGACATGCAGCAATTATGATTCCTTTTTAATCAAAAGTTTGTGGGTTTGATTTTCAAAGGAAATAGCCCCTGGGAATACTGTCACTGTTCCACAGAACAAATTACTGAACGTACCAGTAATCACAGTGATGGGCATTCAATTGGCAGCCCTTCCTCCTCACCGTTCATTCTATTGGTAGCCCAGTAAGAATCCCTATGGTTACATGAGCAACAGGGGTTCATTTGGCTTCCTGAGGCCTGGCAAGAAAGACACGAGGGGGCACAGGGAGGCAGGTGATCAAGAGAACCACGTTCTATCAAGATACAGGAGCCGCAGCTTGTTTGACTGCTTCTAGCATCCTGGCCCCAGACCAGGAAATGTGGGCATGAGCATTTTATCCACCTGCCCCACCAGGTATCTTGCCTTTCTCTTTCTGTATGAAGGAGAAATACGAGGACTGCAAGACACTTGGCACTTTATGTTATCGCAGAGGTCATAAACCTGGGTAGAGAAAGCATGAAGCCAAGAGAAAGAACCTGTTTCCCTTTCCTTTCCTTTGCTTAAAAAGCAGTGTCATATCTGGAATGGGAATAATTCCGCTAAAAGAAAGGACTAGAATTCCTGGGGTGGAGATAATTCTCCAAAGAAAATTCTAGCTACTAATCATAATGGTCATCATTATTTGTTGTCACACACAACAACTCTCTGAGTTTTGTACTGTGCTGTGAAAGTGTTAGTTGCTCAGTCATGTCCAACTCTCTGCGACCCCATGGACTGTACCAGGCTCCTCTGTCTGTGGAATTCTCCAGGCAAGAATACTGGAGTGGGTAGCCATTCCCTCCTCCAGGGGATCTTTTCGGCCCAGGGATTGAGCCTGGATCTCCTGCATTGCAGGCAGATTCTTTACTGTCTGAGCCACGAGGGAAGCCCTTTGTACTATGATAGATATTACTTAAAAAGAGTATTACCTTTGTGGATGGACCTAGAGAGTATTATGCTCTCTGTCCATTTGACAGATAAAGACAAATACTGTATGCTACTTCTTGTGGAATAAAAATAAATGAATGTAGAAAACAAAACAGAAACAGATTCACAGATAGAGAAAATAGACTAGTGGATACCAGTGAGGAGAGGGAAGAGTGGAGAAGCAAGATAGAGGTATAAGATTATGAGATACAAACTCTGTGCAAACAACAAGGTATATTGTTGACAGGGACTCCGCAGTTGGCACAGTGGTAAAGAGTCCTCCTGCCAGTGCAGGAGATGCCAGAGACTCCCTGGGTGAGGAAGATCCCCTGCTGGAGGAAATGGCAACCCATTTCAGTATTCTTGCTGGGGAAATCCTGTGGATAAAGGAGCCTGGTGTACTACAGTCCATGAGGTCGCATAAGAATCAGACAGGACTAAGCACACACATACATACTGTACAACACGGAAAATATAGCCATTGTTCTGTGGCAATATTCGTGAAATAATATATATTTAATCATATATATATATAATTATATATAAAGAATACATAATAAATAAAGAATAATAATATTCTGTGTAATAATGGGAAGGGAGTATCATTTATAAAAACATTAACACCATGCATTACACCTGAAACTAGGATAGTATTGTAAATCAACTATATTTCAATAAATAAATAAACAAGAGAGTTACCCTTGACAATAAGGTGAAAGTCCTTGGTCTTTGTTTCTATCATTGAATTGGCAATACAGCTGTAAGTCCCATTGTCGGATTTCTTGACTTTGGTGATTGACAGTTGAAGATACTCGCTTGTCTGTTGGACTCGGTGATGGTTCTCTAAGTTCAAGATGCCACTGTTTCTATACCACATCATTTGAGCCTGGGGGTTGGATTTCACATTGCAAACCAACTTCACATCACTGCCTTCCTCAGCTGTTTGGAAATCATTTCCACTTAGGAGAGGAGGAACTGCAAGATTGAAACATTTGGGTTTAATTAGCAAAGAAGCATTATTGTCAGTGTTCAAGATCTTCCTTCCGTCTATCTCATTCACTTTACAAACATTTATTGAGCACCTACCGTATGCCAAGCACTGGGCTAGGAACCAGGAATGCAATGGCAAATAACATACATTCATTCTCTTTTTCTTTTCTGGCTGTACCACACAGGATGTGAGATCTTATTCCCTGACCAGGGATCAAACCTGCATCTGCTGTATTAGTAGCACGGAGTCTTTACCACTGGACGGCCAGAGAAGTTGCGTACATCCATTTTCAAATTTAAAAGAGCTTTTAATGTGGTGGGGAAGATAAACCATGAAACAAATGTATATAAACATGAATCTCTGTCAAGGAGATGATTTGTAACACATGGAAGCATATAAGCATTGAGACTTTGCTGAGAACTAATATTAAAAACCAATCTGTGCTACTTTGGGATAAAACAGTGCAATATTAAGAAAGCAGGTGCTGCAGTGAGCCCCAATTCTACCTACATTACTTACTGTGACCTAGAGAAATCTACTTAACTGTAAAGTAACTGTTTAGTTTTCTCATCTAAAAAGTGGGATAACACCCTACGAGTTGCTGTGAAGATGAAAGGACAGAATACCTGTGAAGAATTTACCGCAATGCTAGTTACTATTATTATTGTGGTGGTGGTAGAGGTGCGGTGGTGTGAGGGCTCCTCACAGCCTCTATTTTTGCCTTGTATGTAATCACACTTGCCCTGACCACAGATTTACCAATGCATATTTGCATTTCCACAATGATCTTCCAGAAATCAGGTCCTTCTCTCAGAAGGCACTCCAGTTGTGGCAACTCTGGTATCCATGAAAGGTGAGCATGACCTTGAGCCTCTCTCAACCCTCTGTGTGAATGACCGCTTTTTTTTAAAGTCTTTATTGAATCAGTTACAACATTGCTTCTGTTTTATGCTTTGGTTTTGGGGCCATAAGGCATGTAGGATCTTAGCTCCCCAACCAGGGAGTTCCCTGTAAGCAATTTCTTATTTCCTTCATGATAAGGACATCTGTAGATCCATGTGTCAAACACATTTTTCTTCACCAATTAATTCCAAGCCTTACTCCCACCAGTGTTTTTCAACATCTAGAGGGAGAAATGGCCAAGCTGAATCTCCCCTCTTGCATGCCCCTTGCATTTTTTTGGCCAAGGTACGGAAGAGTAATAAAATGTGTGAAAAGTGGTGGGACTGTTGGGCCATATGGTAGCTCTATTTTCAGTTTTTTAAGGAAACTTCATATGTTCTCCATAGTGACTGTATCAATTTACATTCCCATCAACTTTGCAAGAGGGTTCCCTTTTCTCCATATCCTCTCTAGCATTCATTGTAGATATTTTGATGATGGCCATTCTGACATGTGTGAGATGATACCTCGTTGTCGTTTTGACTAGCATTTCATCATTAATCAGTGATGATGGGCATCTTTCTTTTCATGTGCCTCTTGGCCATTTGTATATCTTCTTCAGAGAGATGTCTATTTAGGTCTTTTCCCTGTTTTTTGATTGCTTTGTTTGTTTTGTTGATATTGAGCTCCATGAGCTGTTTGTATATTTTGGAGACTAATCCTTTGTCAGTTGCTTCATTTGTAAATATTTACTCCCATTCTGAGTGTTATCTTTTTTTTCATTTCTGGGTTCCTTTGCTGTTCAAAAGCTTTTCAGGGCAGGAATAGAGATGAAGATGTGGAGAAGGGATATGTGGACAAAGGATTGGAGGAGGAGGGTGGGATGAACTGGGAGATTAGGATTGACACACATACACTGCTGCTGTTGCTGCTGCTGAGTCGCTTCAGTCGTGTCCAACTCTGTGCGACCCCATAGATGGCAGCCCACCAGGCTCCCCTGTCCCTGGGATTCTCCAGGCAAGAACACTGGAGTGGGTTGCCATTTCTTTCTCCAGTGCATGAAAGTGAAAAGTGAAAGCAAAGCCGCTCAGTCGTGTTTGGCTCGCAGTGACCCCAGGGACTGCAGCCCACCAGGCTCCTCTGTCCACGGGATTTTCCAGGCAAGAGTACTAGAGTGGGGTGCCGTTGCCTTCTCCACTACCGTGTGTAAAATAGGTAACTAGTGGGAACCTGCCGTGTAGCACTGGGAGCTCAACTCTGCTCTGTGATGACCTGGGGGGTCAGATAGAGAATGGTGTGGGAGGGAGACCCAAGAGGGAGGAGATATAAGTATCAATCAGTTCAGTTCAGTTCAGTCGCTCAGTCGTGTCCGACTCTTGGCGACCCCATGAATCACAGCACGCCAGGCCTCTCTGTCCATCACCAACTCCCGGAGTTCACCCAAACTCATATCCATCGAGTTGGTGATGCCATCCAGCCATCTCATCCTCGGTCGACCCCTTCTCCTCCTGCCCCCAATCTCTTCCAGCATCAGAGTCTTTTCCAATGAGCCAACTCTTCGCATGAGGTGGCCAAAGTACTGGAGTTTCAGCTTTAGCATCATTCCTTCCAAAGAACACCCAGGGCTGATCTCCTTTAGAATGGACTGGTTGGATCTCCTTGCAGTCCAAGGCACTCTCAAGAGTCTTCTCCAACACCACAGTTCAAAAGCATCAATTCTTTGGCACTCAGCTTTCTTCACAGTCCAACTCTCACATCCATACGTGACCACTGGAGGAACCATAGCCTTGACTAGATGGACCTTTGTTGACAAAGTAATGTCTCTGCTTTTCAATATGCTATCTAGGTTGGTCATAACTTTTCTTCCAAAGAGTAAGCGTTTTTTAATTTCATCGCTGCAGTCACCATCTGCAGTGATTTGGGAGCCCAAAAAATAGCTAATTCACTTCACTGTAAGGCAGAAACTAACATAACACTGTAAAGCAATTATACTCCAATAAAAAATGCATGAAAAGTGGGCAGTAGGAAAGAAATAGAGGCAGAGAATGTGGGGAAAAAGGAGCTTGTATAATCTGCACACTGAATAATTAGACCCTAAGTAGGCTGTGTTATTAATAACTCTCTCAGAAGAATGACATTTTGTTGCTCTTTGGAATGTGCTTGAATTCTGTATCCATGTCCAACAAGGATGTTATATGGTATTCAGATATGTAGGAAGCTGTGAATAGAGAACATGGTGGCCAACTATACCGGTTCCACTTATGGACAGGTCCTATTAGTTGTTCCTTTTCATGTAACTATTTAAAATCAATTTTAAAGCACATCAGCTCTACATGCATGTACCCTTTTAAAATTATTAGTACATTTCAGATAAAGTTAAGGTCCTCCTTGACTCCATCCTGGTCACTTCCTGACTCCCCAGAGATACCCAGTGCTATGAGTTTCAATGTAAATGCTTGCAGGTCTCTTTTTTAAATATTATTTTTAAAAATACATATGATATACCCATAGGATATGTATTGGTTTAGGAGGGTGAGAAGGATTACACAAAAACATTCTCTCAATAAATTGCATACTTTGAGAGATATTCATGTTGAACCACAGAGTTCTAGCCCATCGCTTTTAGAGTGCTATAGTATATCTGACTCTTTACTCATTTTATTTTGATGGGCATCAGGTTATTCTCATTTTTAAAATGCTAAACAGTGCCTCAGTAATCATCCTTGTCTATGTCTTTTTGTGCATGCTGCTGCTGCTAAGTCACCTCAGTCATGTCCGACTCTGTGTGACCCCAGAGACGGCAGCCCACCAGGCTCCCTCATCCCTGGACGTGCATGTATTTCTCCAGGGTTAACTAACATCTCAAAGCACAGCTGCTGGATGTTAGGGCAGGTGAACTTTAAATTTTGATGGATATTGCAAAAGAGGTGGTCTCAGTTTATACTTTCAGCAATAACACATAGAAGAAGCTTCTGAACAACCTCCACCAAACAGTGTCTTATGACGCTTCCATTGAATTCTCAGTCTGCCATTTAGAACAATAATCCATAATACTTCCTCAAGATTGTACATGATATTCTTGCCACTTTATGACCTCACTTTGATTTATTGATTGATGAATTTATGTCAGCTATTGTCACTATGAATCACTGACCAATTTTTTTATATATATGCAATAATGATGTTTAAGAGGCTATTATAAAGATACTATTAAATACAGAATCAGGCTGGAAAACTGAAAATCATTTCTTTAAGCCACTGGATCATATTATCAGCATTTCTACTGTGTCTCTATTAAGAAGGTACAATTGGAAGAGCACTGGATTAGGAGACTGGGGATTTTGTGTTCTGTTCTCAGCCCCAGATGTGATCATTAGGGCTCTCATTCTGGGCCTCAGTTTCCTCATCTGTCATTTTATAAGGATTTAAAAACCTCCAAGGTAACCCTGATAGTCTTGGATTTGAACAAAGTTGCCAAGGGATAACTTATTAAAAATCACATTTTATTGTGGTAGTCCAGTGGTTAGGACTGTGCTCCCAATACAGGGGAACAGGTTAGATCCCTGGCCAGGAAACTAAGATCCTACATGGTGAAAAAATAATCAGAGTTTATTTCCTATATTTATAGAAAATAAAAGCTCCTTTGCCCAGGAGCATGTAAGTGATTCATTCTGAAAACTTCAGGATGCCAGCAGATTCCAGACCTGAATTCCTTGTCCTTTTCTCCACCCTTTTACCTCAGGAGCAATGGCATCAATTTTTCACAGAAAAGTTTGCTGAACTCATGGGATCAAATAGCTTTGACTTTTTATTACCAGGTTCCAAGTCCAGAGCTTTTCCTACCAGACCATGCCATATTATTACCCTTACTCACATCACCCCTCACCACAGCAGCCACGTCTGCCTCGCATAGATCCAATTTTCCACCCAAACCACCTAAATGTTCACCTCCATGAATGTATTCAAAGGACCCCAATCTCAGATAGTTCCACCAACAGGTTATCAATACCTATAGCCCAACCATCAACGAGTTTCACCTTTGAGAGTTTAAGATGATGCTAAAAGATCCCCAACAGGTATTTTTCTAAGTAGTACACAAACACTAGAAACCACAAAGGAAAAGGTTGGTAATTTTAAATATGTAAACATTTAAAATTTCAATATAGCAAAAAAAGTATTTTTAAATGCCCAAAATAAATAGAAGAAATACTTGTATTGTAATTCAAAACAAAAAATGGCTAATTTCCTTAATGTATTGGATTGGCCAAAATGTTTTGCCAGCATCTTACCAAAGAACCCAAATGAAACTTTTGGCCAATCCAATACAAAGCGCTTAAACAAATCAAAAAGAAAAAGGCAAATAACCACGGGTTATTACATGGGTAGAATACATGAACAGACATTTCATAGGAAAGAGACATGCAAAGCTAATGCATTTATGAAAAGGTGAACATCCTCATTTTTAATTTAGACTATGAAAGTGAAATTTCAAATCAGGCTGGCAGATTCTTAGATTTTGAGGATGCTCAGGCTCATGACACAATGGGGAGTAGGTACCTTCCCTCACTGTTGTGGGGTCATAAATAGGGCAGTTCGGCAATATCAAGCAAATGTTAAAATATGTCTACTCTTAGGGTCTTCCCTGGTGGTTGAGCAGTTGAGAATCCACCTCTCAATGTAGGGGACTTGGATTTGATTCCTGATCAGGGAACTAAGATCTCACATGCCATGGGGAAACTAAGCCCATGCGCCGGCAGCTACTGAGCCCACACTCAAGAGTTCGTGCACTGCAACTAGAGAAAGCCCAGGCACCGCAACAAAGCCCCAGTGCAGCCAATATATTTACACACACACACACATACTCTTTAGACAGAAGTTTCATCTACTGCTTAGTGCAGCACAGACCACACAGACTGATTAGCTGTCTCTTTCCCCTTACTCACAAGTGACGTTCAGCACCACTGAGATGGACACCGACTGATTCCTCTGCAATTTGCAGGTAAAGGTGATGCCGTTGTCATCTTCTCTGATGCCCGAGACACAGACAGAGCTGGAGTTGATTTTGTTTCCAGACTTCAAATCCACTCTCCCATCTTCGCGGTACCAGAGAAGTTCTTCAGCTCGGGTGTGGTTTTGAACAGCACATTTCAGAGACTCTTGGAGGCCAGGCTCAGTGTCCAGAATATAGTTTTCAGTTTTACCATTCACACTTAAAACAGAACCTGGGAGTTGCAGGAAGAGACGATTAAGGTAAAGTGAACAATCTAAATGGCCATCAGTAGAGAACTGGCTAAATAAATTCTGTTACATCGGTACAATGAAATGCTCTGCACCAATTAAAAATAGCCATATCCATCTATGTGATTTTACAAGGAAAAAGATTGATAATGAACTATTAATTTAAAAAAATAAAAGGTTGAAATGATGGTTACCAAATGTTGCTGCACATGGGAATCATCTGCCTAGCTCCCACCCCTAGACATTCTGATTAATTAATATTAGGGTGATCTGGGCACTGGGTGGGTGTTTAAAAAATCTCCAGGTGATTCTAATATGCAATGATGTTTGAGAACCACTGGGTTAGAAAACAATATGTATAGAATTATCCCATTTGTACATACACACAGTCTCTCTTTCATATGTATAAAACCTGGAAGGATATACATCAAAACATTGAGTAGTTATCTCTTAGTGATGAGATTTTATTTTTCTTTATTCTTTTCTATATTTCCTAACTTATGTTACAATAACTGCTTATTACTTTTTAAATCAGAAAGGAAAAGGTTTCTTTCAGGATGGGGTGGGGAACAAATGCAGAAAAGATTTTCACGTAAGTGGTATGCTCAAATAAACAGCAGAGGTTTATTTTAAATAAGATTAGTGAAAGAAAGTGAAAGTCACTCAGTCATGTCCTACTCTTTGCGACCCCACGGAGTATACAGTCTATGGGTTTCTCCAGACCAGAATACTGGAGTGGGTAGCTATTCCCTTCTCCAGGTGATCTTCCCAACCCAGGGATCGAATCCAGGTCTCCCACCTTGCAGGCGGATTCTTACCAGCTGAGCCACCCGGGAAGCCCAAATATGATTAGTAATGAAATATACTAAAATGTGGGGAAATTCTGGCTGTGACTCTGAAGAGAAAAAAATATTTCACCCAGTCTTCTACTGTTAGAACCATGAAAACAGTTTTCCATTTAATTTTTCACTATTTTATCTGACTTCTCTACTCTGAACCATACCATCTGTGTAATCCTTCCAGTTTGAATTTTCTCTTTTCCCAATTCCCTTGATCATTTTATAATCTGAAAATTTCTTTATTTAAGTAGAGGCCCCAAAGAATATTAACTTACTTGTCATCACACATGGCAGAAATAGAATCATTAAGAGAGGAAATGTGCATCTTTGCATTAGGCCGCTGGTCTTCTGTGCCATCTTTAATGAAGTAGTCTGATCTGCCAGGGGAAAAAGGGAGCAGTTGGTTCTGCACTTTGGTCTACACTGAGCTTATGAACCTTCCTCTTGTCTATTATATATTTAAAATAAAAAGTCCCAGATGAGTCACTCCAGTTATAACGGTACTATTTCTAGTTTTTAATTAAACAATCCTGTTCTGACTACCAAGTTCAAAGTACTTCTAGTATTCAGGGTTTTTTTTTCCAAGACAGCAAAAAAAAGGAAACCACAAGGAAATAGGCTATGGGATAGAGGGCAGCTACAGAGCAAGCCCTGGGGAGGGTAAAGCTAGAATGTCTTTAAAAAAAAATTATTTGTTTTTTTCTTGGAGGATAATTGCTTTACAGAACTTTGTTGTTTTCTGTCAAACCTCAACATGAATCAGCTATAGGTATACATATATCCCCTCCCTGAATCCCCCTTCCATCTGCCTCCTCATCCCACGCCTTTAGATTGATACGGAGCCCCTGTTTGAGTTTCCTGAGCCATACAACAAACTCCCATTGACTATCTAGTTTACATAGGGCAAGATAAGTTTCCACGTTACTCTTTCCACACATCTCACCCTCTCCTGTTAGAATATCATTTTAACACAAAGAGAAATAAAATTTACTTTCTTCTCAGATAGGCCCTACTGCACAAAGTCATTCTGATCTTGAAAGGCTTTCTTGACTCGTTCTTGGTAAAGCTGCTCTCGCTAATAGAGGGTTTTTGAGACTTTGCAGATCCCATAGATTCAAATGGTTTATGCCTTAGGAAAGACTAAATTCCGACACAGCTTCTAGTCTTAAACCACATTCATCTGTTTTCTTGCTTCCTTCCACTCTGTCTTCCCACTCCTCCCTCTTGACCCAGTATAGGCTAAAAATAATGAGTAACGGAGTTCTCTTTTCTCCCTTCTGTGTTTTTGCTGCCGTCATCTCTTGCCTAAAGATACTCCCTGCTTCCATCTGGGAGAAACATATATTTATTACTTCCTTTCAAGAGGACCACTAAAAATACAGTAGCAACACACATGGAATGTTTTCTAAGCAACAGACATTGTGCTAAACACTTTACATACACTTATTTCAGTATTTCAATCTCAGTTAAGCCCTAACAACCTTTTTGAGGTCATTTCTAAAGGTCTAGAGAGATCATATAACTTGACATTTGGTAAAATTATATCATCCGTAAATATTAGGGTGAGGATTCTAACCCAGGACTCCTAAAGCAATGTTCTTAACCACTCTGCTGCCAATGTGAATATTTTGTTCCTTTAAGGCAGAGGATAGGGCGGGACAAATTGAGAGAGTAGCACTGGAACATATACATTGCCATATGTAAAATAGACAGCTAGTGGGAAGCTGTTGTACAACACAGGGAGCTCAACCCGATGCTCTGTGACAAGCTACAGGGGTGGAATGGAGTGAGGAGTGGGAGGGTGGTTCAAAAGGGAGGGGACATGTGTATACTGATGGCTGATTCATGTTGTTGTATGGCAGAAACCAACACAACATTTTAAAGCAATTATCCTCAAATTAAAAAAAAAATTTTTTTTTCAAGTCAAAGGAATTGCTGTTGGGTCTTCCCTGGCTGTCCAGTGGTTAAGACTCTGTGCTTCCAATGCGGTGAGGGGGTAGGTTGGGGGGAGGGGACCCACAGGTTAAATTCCTGGTTGGAGAGCTATGATCCCACATGCTGTGTGGCCAAAAAATGAAAATAAAAAGAGGCCACTGTTAATCCTTTCTGGTCCCTAGCCACTCCATGGGCCTTAGCAACTTGGAGTTTTGTGTTCTCTTTACACAGATATTAACCTTCAAGAGCTGGAACGTACATATGACACTTGGGGGCTGGTTCTGCTCCTCCCCATCCCAGGCTTGTCCTGACAAGAGCAAGTTTCATTCCTGCCAGGTTCAAGCTGGCAAGCTTGCATCAATCTTTCAGTAAGATGATATTAGAACTAATATTGATTCTTTTGTCATGTAAAATTTTTTCCGGTAAGATTTCTATCACGGCACTCTTAACAGTGATGATCTCAGAACTGGTCATTAATAGAGTTTTCTCAAGCACTATCCACTATAGGTACTTAATAAAAACTGAGAGTGTGGGCTTCTGGGAAGACCTCATCCTACCCTTTTAAGGAAGAAGACTGCTGTCTCCCTCTCCTTCCTGCCCCATTAAGACAGCAACTTTTCAAAATGAATTTCCCCCACTTGACTTGTTCTTAATTTTAATTTTCATGACACTCTATTTTCTATACAAGACAAACTCTTACCACTTACCTGCTGAGCTCTGAAAAACTGACTTCCGTGGCCAGTCGTTCCTCCATCTGGGAACCCTGACCTCTTTTCCTGTTGCCATGTTTATAATACTTGAATTCGAACACTTTATGACAGTAGGGTCCAGTAAGTCAGATACATTGGGTTCAAAGTCTGTTTCTCTTTGTGGGTTCTTAGAGAAGACAGTAATTGGGAAAGGCATCTTTTTGAGATCTAAGTTCCTCTGTGTACTTACATTACTGGGTGGGGCCAGATATTACTAACAGGGATGTAATTGTTCCAAGAAAGCCTGACCTTGTGCAAAAATGTACAGCACATCTCCTTGGTGCCGTCATGCTCAAAGTTAGCGGACTGTACTTGATAATCTGACAACTTCAGAACTGTAATGGAGCAAGTCCAAAGGGAGGTTTCATTTTCATGGTAGCTAGAACATTTGAAGAGTCCACATAACTTAAATAATGCTGGAAAAATATTACTTACCGTTGGCAATGTAAGTACAAGCCATCCTGAGGCAGCTATGGCCAGGAAAGTCTTATCTTATCCCCCTGAGGCTGTCAGTTGACTGGGAATCCCTGCTTTACACTTTCAAGATTAGCTGTCTGAAGATAACATTTTTTTAATTGGTCAAAAATATGTATGTTTCTATAATAACTGGATAAATATTCAGTTATTTCCATTAACAGATGATCATAATGATTGCTTAGGAAAAACAGCTTTCCTAAAGGCTATTTGAACATCTCTGGTGTGGTAGTATTATCGTCAAATTTCTTGATGTTTTATTTTTAAAAGTTTATTACAAAAATATTAAGTGAATAAAAATCAAACTTTTGCTGTATAAAAAAAAAAAATCATCCTAAAATGTCCACCTCTGTCTCCAGAGAGACTCTTAGCAGTATTCTCTCTTTTTGGTTACATTGAGTTTAAGATGGTTTAGTTTTAGTGGGATCTTAGATATTGTTGCTTTATTGTCCTTATTGAGTAGGGTTAATAATATTTTTCCAAAAGCGTTTGAGCTGGAAACCAGCAAGGCCAATATATGCTGGTGGTGGAGAACCCAGAGCAAGGATCATGAACTCAGTCTGCAGATCATTTAAAAGCATGAACAGGGCCACACATAAAATAACAATTTAAATTTAATTTTATTCTGTGCAAGCTAGTTCATTGTTGTCTGGAAGACAAAAGGTGTTTAAATATTTAGATAAATAGTAATTACAACATTTATGTCTAAAAGACTCCAGGTTTTTTATGAGATAATCTGTTTATCTCAGTTAACTCTTGAAATCTCCCCTCCCCAAAGCAGGGAAAGATTTTTGCAGAGAAACAGGTAAAGTAACTTGCTCAATTTCGATTAGCAAAAGCATTTTTACTGTAATATGTCTTTTACGCTAGTCATACTAGCTGGCTGAAGGTGTAGAGAAAAACAATAAAAGACGAAATGCTGCATATGCTAAAATTAAAAAGAAGTGTATTTATCTGATAAACAGCTTTAAATCTAGAAATACATCTTCATGACTAACTTATACATAGGCTATAATTATTTGGTAATTAATACTCCCAAATTAATCCCTGTCCTAAAGAACCTCTAGTGGTTCTTATATTCCAACTGACATGGAAAGCTAGATCTTAGGAGGATTTCCTTTTAAACTCAGAGAATGTTCATCCATGCAAGTTTTCAAGGGCCTACAAATAAAATCTGGTCAGGTCTGAAAGCAATCGGGTCCAGCCAATCAGAAATCAACCTGTGGGGCAGCAAATCAGGATTTAAATAAAAGTTACAATTAGAACCACCAGAACTGGCATGACACTCTTGAGTTCTGAGTGCTCAGAGACAGTATGGAAATTGCCTCCACAGTAGGAATAAGAAGAAGGGCTGGTGAAGACTTTTGCCTCCTGATAGAATATTGAATATTACCTTCATCAGTGGTTTATTGGCTTAATTTTCAGCTCCCAAATGCTTCGTCTTAATTAGCCCGGGTAAAGGAGAAATGTAGGTGATTCACACTTTTCCATTTTCTTCTTCTCTAGAGATTTCCATTCCCTTCCCTTAAGAACCTGAAATGGCTGAGGGCTACACTGATTAAAATAAATTACATTGGTGTTTTACACCAGTAAAAATGTAGATGGAATTCACTCATGCCTGGTCCATTGAAACAATAAAACCCATAGATATCATAAAGGAGAAAATCAGTGTATGGTACTTAAGAACATTGTATTTAGTATGTTAAAAATTATAAAACTGTCATTTAAAAATGTTGTGTTAGATGGGGTACGATGTTTAACTGAGAAAGGTTAAAAAAAAAAGGGGTACTTTGTGTATTTAATAAAATATGTGTGAGGGAAAGCGCACAGAGGACAGTAGAATAAAATGGGAAATATATAGATTGTTTTTCTTTGGTCATTTTCTTTAATTCCCCTTTACCTCAGACCTAATCCCGAAAACTTCAGATTTACCTCTAACAAAGAGATGATCAGCACCAAATACTGCTTTTAGAATCTGCAAATAGTTTTTATCTCTATTAACTATCACACATTATATAATTGCTTTCCTTTTTCATATTAATCAATATTTTATTCTAAACATATTGTCTCTGATTTATAACAATCTCTGAGATTATGAAATCTGAACTAGAAGAATACAAAGGAACAGTTTCAGTTATTTGGCCCAAATATATTGTGTAATAGTATCTGGATTTAGAAAATTAAATAGCTACACTGTACTGTGACACTTATATAACAATTTCTGTAAGTTATCTAGCAAACTTAAGGCTTTCTCATTTCATTTGTTTGATTCACATATAGAAACTAATCAGGGTGATAATAAAGTCAAGAATTCATTTCAGAAAGTTTAAAACAAAATTGATTTTAAAATTTAATATAGTTGTACTTTTTCTTCTGTTGCTGCTGCTGCTGCTGCTAAGTCGCTTCAGTAGTGACCGACTCTGTGCCACCCCAGATGGCAGCTCACTAGGCTCCTCTGTCCCTGGGATTCTCCAGGCAAGAATACTGGAGTGGGTTGCCATTTCCTTCTCCAATGCATGAAAGTGAAAAGTGAAAGTGAAGTCACTCAGTCATGCCCAACTCTTAGTACCTACATAAATAATAATTAAAATTAAACTTCTAATTTTATTTTCATATATTATAAAATTTGACATAAAAGCAAGCAATTATGCATTTTATAATTTTATTATATAATTAATGAAATTCATGTTTATGTGTTTATAATAAAATCCACGTATTATGAAAAAAATATGTATGTTTCTGATATCACTTAAATGCAGAATCTAAAATATGATCCAGATGAACTTATCTACAAAACAGAAAGAAACTCAGAGAACAAGCTTGTGGTTCCCAAGGGTGGGAGGAGGCTGGATTGGGGGTTTGGAATTAGCAGATGCAAACTATTATGTATAAAGAACAAGGTCCCACTGTATAGTACAGGGAACTATATTCAATATCCTGTGATAAACCATAACGGAAAAGAGTATGGAAAAGAATGTACTTTATAACAGAATCACTTTTCTGTACAGCAGAAATTAATACAACATTGTAAATCAACTACACTTGGATAAAATAAAGTTTTTAAAACACACATATTTATGGGGCTTCCTCGATGGCTCAGTGGTAAAGAATCCACCTGCCGGTGCAGGAGGCACGGGTTCAATCCCTGCTCTGGGAGGATCCCACATGCTCCAGAGCAGCGAAGCGCATTTGCCGCAACTACTGAAGCCCCATGCCCTAGAACCTGTGCTCCACAACAAAAGAAGCCACTGCAAAGAGAAGTCTGCACACGGCACTAAAGAGTAGCCTCCACTTGCCACAGCTAGAGAAAAATCAGCGCAGCAATGAAGACCCAGCATGGCCAAAAAATAAAAAAAAACACCTCGTTTATGACATTGTTCCAACATGAATTTTATCTGGCAAGTACTATTGTTCCCATTCATACAAGAACAGAACAAAAAAATATTTATGGTTATCTGTACATTTTTAAAACTTTGGTTAAGAACATCAGAGACCTGCTGCTTGCTAGGTGTGTGACTTTATGAAGTTATTTTACTTCTATGGGCCTTAGGTTCTTTGTCAATATGATGTGATTAATAATAGTGTCCTCCCTACAGGGTCATTTGAGGATTACATGAGGCAAAGCATTCAAAGCAGCTACACAATAAGCTCTTATTAAGCAGTAGCTATTATTATTATTAATATAGTCTGGGCAAGGCGTAATAAACACAGCCACACTGTAGCATTGTTTCAGTGAGAATCACAACTAAGAGCATTTCCTGTTGGCTGGGTTGCAAGCACTGTCTAAGCAGGTTTTATTTATTTATTTATTTGGCTGTGCCAGGTCTTAGTTACAGCATGTGAGATCTTTAGTTGTGACATGTTGGATCTAGTTCCCTGTCCAGGGAGAGAACCTGAGCCTCCTGCATTGAGAGCATTGAGTCTTTAGTCACTGGACCACCAGGGAAGTCTTAAAGCAGGTTTTGAGTTTGATTCTATATGGATCTAAGGGCACTGGGTTTTACTATTATCATTTAGAACTTAACAGAGGATTGATGTCTTGGTTCTGGGTCCCTCCAAAGCAGACCTGAACGTAAAACTTTGCAGGCAATTAGTTTACTTAAAGGTGATCTTAGGAAGCACAGAATGGACGTGAGATGAGAAAGGAAAGAAAGCAAATAAAGGATGTGTTAGTGAACAGGTTACTGTGGTCAACTGTTGCTGTGGACCCTTTGACAAGCTCTAGGGAACACACCTCAGAATCCTTTCGGAGTACATCATGAGAATTGCTGAGCTGGAAGAAGCACAAGCTGGAATCAAGATTGCTGGGAGAAATATCAATCACCTCAGATATGCAGATGACACCACCCTTATGGCAGAAAGTGAAGAGGAAGTAAAAAACCTCTTGATGAAAGTGAAAGAGGAGAGTGAAAAAGTTGGCTTAAAGCTCAACATTCAGAAAACGAAGATCATGGCATCTGGTCCCATCACTTCATGAGAAATAGATGGGGAAACAGTGTCAGACTTTTTTGCAGGGTGCTCCAAAATCACTGCAGATGGTGACTGCAGCCATAAAATTAAAAGATGCTTACTCCTTGGACAGAGAGGGCAATGGCATCCCACTCCAGTACTCTTGCCTGGAAAATCTCACGGACAGAGGAGCCTAGAAGGCTGCAGTCCATGAGGTCGCTGAGGGTCAGACATGACTGAGCGACTTCACTTTCACTTTTCACTTTCATGCATCAGAGAAGGAAATGGCAACCCACTCCAGTGTTCTTGCCTAGAGAATCCCAGGGACAGGGGAGCCTGAAGGGCTGCCGTCTATGGGGTCGCACAGAGTCGGACACGACTGAAGTGACTTAGCCTTAGCCTTACTCCTGGGAAGGAAAGTTATGACCAACCTAGACAGCATATTAAAAAGCAGAGATATTACTTTGCCAACAAAGGTCCATCTAGTCAAGGTTATGGTTTTTCCTGTGGTCATGTATGGATGTGAGGGTTGGACTGTGAAGAAAGCTGAGTGCCGAAGAATTGATGCTTTTGAATTGTGGTGTTGGAGAAGANCTAGACAGCATATTAAAAAGCAGAGATATTACTTTGCCAACAAAGGTCCATCTAGTCAAGGTTATGGTTTTTCCTGTGGTCATGTATGGATGTGAGGGTTGGACTGTGAAGAAAGCTGAGTGCCGAAGAATTGATGCTTTTGAATTGTGGTGTTGGAGAAGACTCTTGCAAGACCCTTGGACTACAAGGAGATCCAACCAGTCCATCCTAAAGAAGACCAGTCCTGGGTGTTCATTGGAAGGACTGATGCTGAGGCTAAATCTCCAATACTTTGGCCAACTCATGTGAAGAGTTGACTCATCAGAAAAGACCCTGATGCTGGGAGGGATTGGGGGCAGAAGGAGAAGGGGACAACAGAGGATAAGATGGCTGGATGGCATCACCAACTCGATGGACATGAGTTTGGGTGAACTCTGGGTGTTGGTGATGGACAGAGAGGCCTGGCGTGCTGAGATTCATGGGGTCACAAAGAGTCGGACATGACTGAGCGACTAAACTGTGCTGAACTGAAGGAGAGGAAGCTTGAGTATTTATCCACCAACTTCTCTCCATCATTGGTTAAGGGGCATTCTTGGTGTTGGCTCTCCAGCACTTCCAACCCACTCTGTAAAGGTACAGTGCACTCTCCTGGTCTGGTTGTGAATGTCCAGGCAGACAGAAAGTCACTGGCTATATGGAAACTGTTTGCCAGTGACCTCTAGGCAGGCCAAAGGGGTGTGAGAAAGGTAACAACATCAACTTCTAGAACTGGGTATTAGATGACGTTGGGAAATAATGGTTAATTTACTCTTAGATGTGATAATGCTATGGTGGTTATATAGAAGAATGTCCTCATTCTTAAGAGATGTCTGCTGAAATATTTATGATTTAAGTGTCATGATGATTGCAGCTAATTTTCAAATGATTCAGCGAAAATAAATAAACACACACACACACACACACAACAAATATGGCAAAATGTTAACATTTATTGAATCTAGAGTCCAGGTTGGGGTATATAAATCTTCATTGTACTATTCTTCCTTTCAGCTCTTCTGTATGTTTGACATTTACTTTTTTTTTTTAGTATTTATTTGTGTGTGTGTCTGGTCTTAGTTGTGGCTCGTGGGCTTAGTTGCCCTGTGGCATGTGGGACCTTAGTTCCCTAACCATGGATTGAACCCTCATCCCCTACAGTGGAAGGCAGATTCTTAACCACTGGACCAACAGGGAAGTCCCTCACAGTTTCATAACTGAAATGTTGAAGGAAAGTATTTTGCAGACTTTACTGAGTGCCCAGTATATGCTGAGTACTCTAAGCCTTGGGGATGCCTGTCCCATCCAAACCAAGATGGGTTTCTTTGTTATGATCTAGTAAGACTTGGCTTTTCAAGTCACTCACCTGCCACTGTGGAGAACTGTTTTAATAACTACAAATCATTGATGTCTGTAAAATGAATGGTACCCTTTAACTGCACAGCATTAGATGGGTACCCTGGATGATACTAAGAAGCTCCTGATCTTCTAGGCTCTTCCATTTTAGAGGGGAAAGGTAACTATGGTCAGGAACCAGTTAGGGTGCTTTTTCAGATTAAAAAATTGTATCATGGCGCCCCTTCTGGAGAGTCAAAGAAGTGATATAATTTGCCCAGGACCATGAACATTGTCACTGGAACATTCCTCCTTCTTTCCTAGGACTGACAAGCAAGAAGAAATCATTCAGCCCTTAGAAGTTAAGCTTAATAGTTAACCATTAAGCCTAAGTAGTTCAGCTGGTTGGAATATTAACAGAGTCCAATATTCCATGTCCTCCACAGGTAGCTCAGGCCCAGAGGGAGAAAAGACAGGCAACCTTGAATGTGGAAATTTCCAGGAGTAGAAACAATTCACTCCATATCAGACTTCCGTACCCTGGACAGGGGAGGGTGTCCAAGACCGGGCAGCCCTGGGGGTCTGAGCTAAGTGAGCGTCGAGAAGCACATGGGGAGTCTGCGGCCACCCTTCCTTCTCAGGAATCTCATCTTTAACAAGCTCCAGGGAGACTGACACCGTGGTTCAGGGGTCTCATTTTGAGAACCATGGCCTATGAGACTAAGCATTGATGGGGGTGATGAAGGTGGGAGCCCCTTAGCTCAGGATAAGTGCCTAGTACAGTGCTTAGTGTTTGGTGGGTCCTCAAGAAATAGTAATGCGAATTCCCTGGTGGTCCAGCGGCTAAGACTCCATGCTCCCAGTGCAAGGGATGTGGGTTCAGTCCCTGGTTGGGGAACTAAGATCCCACATGCCATACAGCGTGGCCAAAAAGTAAAAAAGAAAAAAAGCAGTGGGAGGGGGGTTTAAGAAGGAGGGGACATACGCGTACCTATGGCTAATTCGTGTTGATGCATGGCAGAAACTGTCACAATATTGAAAGTCATTATCCTCCAATTAAAAATTAAAAAAAAATTTTTTAAAGGAAAAAAGAAACTGTAGTTAAAGAATGCCGGGGTCCATCCCCGGTGGATCCAGGGTGATTTGAAGGGGAGACAGATAGGCGAGGAAAAACTTATTTATTCAGAAATATAAGATTAGATTAGGAAATAATAGTGTAGTAGAAAAATTAAGTGGAGAAAAGAGGCTGAATAACTTGGTTTACNTCACCCATTACCGGTGGAAACCTGGCAACGTTTGCTAAAGCTTTTTGCCCTGTACTTAAGAGACATTGTGCAATTCCCTGCTATGACCTGAACTGCAGCTCAGGTCACAGCAGGACTAAATGTGAACTGTACATGTTTAGGATCTGGACTTGAACAAAGTCACATCATCAGTTAGGAGTAACAGGAAAAAGTAGGCATGACTCCGACAAAAAGGCAAATTTATTTCTCTTCTATACATACAAAATCCAAAGATAGTCATCCCAGGATTGGTGTGGACTCTCAGAGTGTCCTTCTTTCATCCCTCATGAATTCTACACTCAAGGTTGCCTCATGGTTCAGTTTGGCTGCTGGAGTGGCAGTCATTACATGCATGATCTAGCCAACACAAAAGCCTGTAGAAGGGTGCACTGCTTTCCCGTAGGGCTGCTTCCTCAAAATTGCTCACACTGACTCCTTACTTGGCTTGTACCAACTACTGCTTATACTTCATGGACCAGAACAGTCACATGACCACGTCTAATTGCAGGAAAACAGATCACTGTTGTCCTCACTCCAGGTAGCCATGTGCCCAGTTAATAAATGGGGATTTTGTTACTAAGGACAAAGAGGGAAATAGATATTGGAGGGCAAACAACAGTCTCTCATCCCTGGTAGAGCAGATCAATAAAAGATTCACTGCCCTAATTCAAACCTCTTTTGTTCTCCATGAAGTGAAGTGTTAGTCCCTCAGCATCCAACTCTTTTGTGACCCCATGGACTGTAGCCCCATCAGGCTCCTCTGTCCATAGGATTTAGTCCACGGGGTCCCAAAGATTTGGACCTGACTGAAGCCACTTAGCACTCACTCATGCACACATGACATGTGGGATCTTTAGTTCCCCAACCAGGGACTGAACCTGTGCCCTCCAGAAGTGGAAGCTCAAAGTCTCATGGACCACTGGACTACCAGGAAAGCCCCCTGACACATTTCTAACAAAGCGATAAGGGCAGAAGGGATGGACGTCACTTCTGAGATTAGGTTACAAAAACACTCTGGCTTCTGTCTTGCTGGCCTTCTCTCAGTCTCTTACTTGCTCTGAGGGAAGCCAGCCACCATGCTGTGAGATGCCCTGTGGAGGGGAGGGGGAAGGCTGTGGCAGGGAACATGTGGCAGTGAAAGAACTACCGTCTCCACTCCACAGCCAGGGATGACTGAGTCTTGCTAACAGCCACTCAAGTGAGCTTAGAAATGGATGCTTCTCCAGTCAAGCCTTGAGACTACTACTCCACTGAAAACCTTGGCCACTATCTCATGAGCGATCCTGAGTCAGAGTCGCCCAGCTAACCTGCGCCCAAGTTCTTGCCCCACAGCAGCTATGAGATCATAAATGCTTATTGTTTTAAACTGCTAAGCTTTGGGGTGATTTGTTATGTGGCAAAAAATAATTCATACAGCTTGTTTGGATCGTCTTAAGAAATTCTGCTGGTTNAAACCTTGGCCACTATCTCATGAGCGATCCTGAGTCAGAGTCGCCCAGCTAACCTGCGCCCAAGTTCTTGCCCCACAGCAGCTATGAGATCATAAATGCTTATTGTTTTAAACTGCTAAGCTTTGGGGTGATTTGTTATGTGGCAAAAAATAATTCATACAGCTTGTTTGGATCGTCTTAAGAAATTCTGCTGGTTTATTCTTAACTTTTAAAACTTGTTGCTATATGCATCTTGAAGTGGCAGGTTCAGGCCTTGCAAGAATGTGAACACGGAGCTGAGATAATCCACTTCAAAACAGAGAAATATCTCTACAGGCATTATGAGCATCGTCGGGAAGAAATACTATAAATCCTTTCCTTTATTTAAAAAAATGTGTGGGAGTGCCTTCCTTCAACAGACAACATGCCTCTATTTAGAAAAGCAGAATCTTGTTCCTCCTTGCTAAGAAGACGTTCACTCTGTGGTGTGACCTTATCATATTTGCAATCCGCACTCTTCCCTTTATCCTGATTCAGGGTCAGGGTGCATGTTGTCTGCTAATTGTTCTCTGGGAATGAAGCAGAAGATTGGCATTCAAGTGCAACCATTTGTTCCTACCGTCACACTTTTCTTTGCTAAACATACAGGCAGGTTTCCATCAGTACCGACTCTACCATGTATTTTCTCACAAGATAAGTATTATAGATGAAAAGTTTCTTTTCCCATAGCATGCATCTGGAGTGATAAATAGAATTAAATGTCATGGAGCATTTTCCCCTCATATATGTAGCAAACCTATGTCAAAGGCTGATTTGTACATAGCACACCAGCCGTTTCCTTCCTTTGTGATGGGAAATAGCTTCCAGGATGCACAGATGATAGTAATTGTTCTTTCACATCATATGCTGTTGAATTTTTGCAACAGCTAGACTATTTTCTTGGCCTCCAAAACCACTCCAGGTAATGACTGCAGCCATGAAATTAAAAGATGCTTGCTCCTTGGAAGAAAAGCTATGACAAACCTAGACAGAGTATTGAAAAGCAGAGACATCACTTTGCCGACAAAAATCTGTATAGTCAAGGCTGTGGTTTTTCCAGTAGTCGTGTAAGGATGTGAGAGTTGGACCATAAAGAAGGCTGAGCACCAAAGATTTGATACTTTCGAACTATGGTGCGGAGGAGACCCTTGAGAGTCCCTTGGACAGCAAGGAGATCAAACCAGTCCCTCCCGAAGGAAATCAACCCTGAATGGTCATCGGAAGCACTGTTGCTGAAGCTGTAGCTCCAATTCTTTGGCCACCTGATGCAAAGAGCTGACTCATTGGAAAAGACTCTGATGGTGGAGAAAATTGAAGGTAAAGAAGGAGGAGGCAGAGGATGCGATGGTTGGATATTAATGGCATTATAGACTCAATGGACATGAGTTTAAGCAAACTCCAGGAGATGATGAAAGACAGAGCATCCTGGTGTGCTACAGTCTGTGGGATTGAAAATAGTCAGACACAACTTAGTAGTTGAACACAACAAAGACTTTGTAAAGGACTTTTGTTTACTTTCTCTTCAAGCATGAAATGTGTCATTAGCTTCACATTTGGATTCATATCTAGTTGGCAATAGAATGATTTATAGCCTTGTTTGGCTGAAGAAAGGTAGATTTTGTTACTATAGAAACAATGTTGCCGTAGTTCTGATATTTTCTGTCTGCCTTCAGAAGCAAAATTCTTCAATTTGAAAAGTTATTCTAGAAAAGAAGAATTATTTCTTTACTAGAGAGGTCACATTTGTTTGAAAATGACAATAAAAAAATAAAGGGTGGCTTTATGCTCAGATATGAACAAGTTCATAAACAATATGCTGAAAATAGAGATAAGTAACTTGCTAGCCCAGAAATAACCAATTTCATACACTCATTCTTTTCCACGATACACACTGTTATCTTTGGCTTACTTGTGCAAATTAACCATATTTTCAGATGCTTATTCTATAATATACAGAGTCATTCCTTTTCACGAGAGTCCTGTTCACTATTTGACTTTTTAATTCTATTCTGTTTCGTGGTATCACATTACTATATTAATGATTAAAAGAAAACTCTAATAATAGGTTTATTGATATAGAACTCACATATAATTTGCCCTTTTAAAGTATGCAATTCAGGGACTTCCCTGGTGGTCCAGTGGCTAAGACTCCACGCTCCCAGTGCTGGGGGCCCAGGTTCAATCCCTGGTCAGGGAACTAGATCCCACATGCTGCCACTAAGAGTTTGTATGCTGCAACTAAGACTCGGCATAGCCAAATAAATAAACATTTTAAAACAATGTGCTATTCAGTGGTTTTCAGAATATTCACAGAGTTGTACAACCATCACTATCTAATTTTAGGGTATTTTTGTCAGTCCAAAAGAAACCTTGTGTGCCTTAGCACTCACTCCCTATTTCCCCTTTCCTCCAGCCCCTGAAAACCACTAATCTACTTTCTGTCTCTATGGATTTGCTTATTTTGGACATTTCCTATAAATGTAATCACTCAATATGTGATCTTTTATGTCTGACCTCTTTTACTTTGTATAGTGGTTTCAAGATTCCATGTTGTAGCATGCATCATTACCTCCTTTCTTTTTATGGTTAAATATTATTCCTCTGTGTGGATAGACCACATATTGTTTATTCATTCATCAGTTAATGCACAATTAGATTGTTTCCACTTTTTAGCTATTGGGATCAGAGCTTCTGTGAATATTTACGTACAAGTTTTTGTGCAGAAGTATGTTTTCACTGCTCTTGAGTATATACCAAAGAGGAGAATTGCTGGGTCATGTTTAACATTGTTTAACATTTTGAGGAACTTTCAAAGTGACTGCATCATTTCATAATCCCACCAGGCTGTATGAGGGTTGCAATTTTTCTACTTATTAGTCATCATTTATTACTGTCTACTTTTTCTCTTTTAGCCATCCTGGTAGGTAGAAAGCAGCATCTCATTATGGGTGTTTGGTAAGCGCTTTATTGACTTATAATTCACCTGCCTATAATTCACCCATTTAAAGTGCACAATTTAGTGGGTTTTAGTACATTCACAGTTGCGTAACCATCACCACAATCAGCTTTGGAACATTTTTGTCATCCTTCAGAGAAACTCTGTACCTTTTAGCAGTTTCACTGTGGTTTTCATTTGCATTTTCCTATTGAGTAATAATGTGGAATGTCTTTTCAACGAGGAGGCCTGGTGTGCTGCGGGGTCGCAAAGAGTCGGACACGACTGAGCGACTGAACTGAACTGATCAGCCATTTGTACATCTTCTTTGGAAAAATAGCCATTCAAGTCTTTTGCCAATTTTTCAGTGAGTTATTTTTCCTCTTTATTGTTGAGTTGTTAGATTCTTTATATATACTAAACACAAATCCCTTATCAGATAAATGATTTGCAAATATTTTGTAGGTTGTCTTTTTCACATATTTATTTATATTTATTTACTTATTTTTCTTTTTTCTGCTTCTTTTCTCCCCATGCTCTGGTACCTGAGAACAGAACCAGTAGACCAGAAGCTGCTGGTACCAAAGATATGATGCTGAGGGGACCAGAGTCTTACCCCTTTCCTTCTACTCCAAACACTACGGGACAAGGACTGCAAGCGCCATCTCTGCCAAGACACGTGTGGAGGGCGCCTTTTCGCTTTCTTGGTAGTGTTCTTTAAAGCACAAAATTTAAAAATTTCGCTGAAGTCTGATTTACTTTTTTCTTGTGTCGTTTGTGTTTCTGGTGTCATGTCTAAGACAGCACTGCCTAGCCCAAGGTCACAAAGATTACTCTTATGCTTTTCTTTAAGAGTTTCACCATTTTAGGTCTTATATTTAGGCCTTTTAGCCTTTGTGAGTTAATTTTTTGCGTACTACGGTGTGAGATCAGAGTCCAAATTTTCACTTATATATGGATATCCAGTTGTCTGAGCACAATTTGTTGAAAAGACTATTTTTTCCCCATCAAACAGTCTTGGCACCCTTGCTGGACATCAGTTAAGCCAAAAATGAGAAGGTTTATTTCCGGACACTCAGTTCTGGTCCACTGAGATATGTGTCTATCTGTATACCATTACCACACTATTTCCATTACTGTAGTTTTTAACTAGGTTTTGAAATTAGGAAGCATGATTCCTCCAGCTTTGTTCTTCTTTTTCAAGATTGTTTTGGCTATTCTAAGTCCCTTGTATTTCCATATGAATGTTAAGATCGTCTCACCAATTTCTGCAAAAACGGATGCTGATATTTTGATAGGAATTTCATTGAATCGGTAAGGCAATTCAGAGTAATGCCGTCTTAACAATATTAAACGTTTTGATTTGTGAGTATGATGTCTTGCCAATCATTTAGATCGTTTTAAACTTCTTTCTATATTTTGTAGTTTTGGTGTGCAATTCTTGTACTTCTTTTGTTAAATCAGTTACTAATTGTTTTAATTTTTTGATGCCAGGGAAATGGAAACTATTTCCTTATTTTCATCTCCTTTTCCTTGGAATCAGTCATAAATCTGTTTCTTTGCTGTAGCTTTTAAGCCATTTCTTGTTCCCAGTCTCCTTTCATATTTCAGCCCCCAGCCAGTGCCAGTGTTTCTGTCGGAAGCAGAAACAGTCAGAAGCGGCACTGCCTCATACTGAACTTGGGACTGGCTGAAAGCCGTCTAGCTTAGCACTGCTTCTCCAGCCCTGTTATAATAATCCATGATGTGTTACATGAAACAGGGCAGAATAATCAAGTGCTCTAAGAACAAGCTCTGGAGTTTAACCACCCAAACTCCAATCCACCCACTTCCACCATTTACTAGATAGTGACTTTGGAGAAGTTATATAATCTCTGTGTCTCAGTTTTATCTTCTGTAAAGAAAAGGGGATAATAATATTATTTCAGAAAGCAATGAAGATTAAATTAATATATGTAAAAACTCAGAACAATACTAGGAAAAAGTAAGCTCTGTAGTATTTGCTTTTATTGTTATTATTTTATCTATCCATTTATCTATCAATTTATTTTAACTCTGAGACGCAAACCCAAGCATTGATGATTGAGAATATAAGGTAGGAAAGCCTTAGTGGCAACTTAGCTGCTAAGGTCAGGCCACGTCTTGTAGAAAGAATGACCCAGGCAAAACGCTAAGTTACTGCCTCCTGGCAGAAGAGGATCCGGATCAGAGCAATGCTTTACTACAGTGATCTTCAAAAGGACCTGTGTGCTCTGTCCTAGGGGTGCAATAGATGCTGCCTTGGGGTACAGAAAAAATACTACAATCTTTTTTTTAATTAAACTTTACTGATATCTAACATATGGACTGATGCTGGTAGCCAGATACTATTAGCTAACTTCTCTGCACACGAGTTGTATCTTAATGATAAGAGAAATCTGAGAGGAATTTGTGTGTTCTAGTTTATCACTGTTAACACCATTTTTGTAAAAGCAAAAACAGGGACTTCCTCGGGGGTCCAGTAGTTAAGAATCTGCTTTCAGTGAAGGGGATGTGGTTTTGGTCCTTGGTTTGGGAACTAAGATCCCACACGCTTCAAAATACAACTAAGACCTGACTCAGCCAAATAAATGAACATTTTAAAAATGTTTAAAAAACCCCAAACCCCCAGATTTTTAAGTGATAGAGTCCTTATAATTTTATGTAATGAGATGGGGAGCAACAGTAAAAATCAACTGTATCAACTAGGTTTGGGACTTCACTGGTGGTCCAGTGGTTGGGAATCTGCCTTCCAATATAGGGGACATAGGTTTGATCCCTAATCCAGGCAATGAGATCCCACATGCCACGGGGCTACTGAGCCCATGTTAAGACCTGACACAGCCAAATAAAAGAAACAAAACAAACAAACAAAAACAAACAAAAGAATAAATTCACCAGTCATTTGAGGGTGAAAGTGAAAGTGTTAGTTATTCAGTCCTGACTGACTGACTCACGGGTACACCATGGACTGTAGCCCTTGAGGCCCCTCTGTCCATGGAATTCTCCAGGCAAGGATACTGGAGTGGGTAGCCATTCCCTTCTCCAGGGGAATCTTCCCAGCTCAGGGATCAAACTCAGGTCTCTGGCACTGTGGGCAGATTCTTTATCGTCTGAGCCACAAAAGACTGTGCTGCCTAGCAGCTATTAAAATAATAAATACATTTATTTAACCAGTACCTTTAAAGATAAGATGGTGTTAACAATGAATGTTACTGCTTTTTCAAAGACACACTTTTTATTGAGAGAGCATTTTATTTAAAATGCCTGGAAATGTTTCCATTTTTATTTTCTTCCTGAAATTGATACAACTGTACCATTGCCTATGAAAAATTTAATTCATGTGCTTAAAAAAATTGGAAACAGAATCTTCTAACCTAATATTCCAGACATAAACTTATAATACCTTGCCCTTTAAAAAAAAATACTTTATTTGACTGTGCCAAGTCTTAATTGTGGCATGCAAACTCTTAGCTGAGGTATATGGGATCTAGTTCCCTGACCAGGGATTGAACCTGGGCCCCCTGCATTGCGAGTGTGGAGTCTTAGCCACTGGACCATCAGGGAAGTCCCTAGAGGTGACATTTTGAATGAAAAGGAACAGATTCAGGAAAAGAGGGAATGAAAAGACAGAAGCAATAATTTTGATGACTAATAGAAAGTAGAAAGAAAGGACGCTCTGAGATGTCAATGACTAAACTTGGAGGAAGAAAAAGTTCTTGAGTGTGAAACAATGGGTTTCACTTTAAATACAATGAGCTTGAGTGCCTTTTGGAACATGAACTAAAGGATCTAAGGAGCAGTTGAGAAAAGCCTGAGTGACAGTGACTAAAAATGACTTTTTAGAGAAGTTTTACAGGCCATATGTTTTACAATTCTGACATATATTGCTGTAAAGATAATATACATTCATGGGAACCAACAGATTTGACTTCTTAAAATATGAATACCCTTTAAGACACACACAGCTCTTTTTTTTTCCTTCAGAACTTCTCACTATAGCAAAACATGGGTGAGAGAGAGGATTAACGTGGAAACACTGCTTTGGGAAACTTTGGTTCCAACCCACTCTACCATATAGCAGTGAGGCAACTCTGGGGATTCATTTAACTCTTCTGAGGCTTGGTCTCATCTTTATTGAGTGATGGTCAAATATTTGTCTGTATAGTTATTGTGAGCACTGAATGAGCTAATGTGTAATAAAGTTCTTATGTCATTGCTTTGTACAGTTCTGAAGCATTAAGGTTAAATAAAAACTAGTTCTAAATATTGCTTGGTCCCTGTAGTTCTTGGAAAACAAATGGACTACTGTGTTATCTTTTATCTCAGTCTACTATATCATTATCTACACATTCACATGCTTGTAAAACCTGGACCTTGTGGTATGTCTGTTCCTCAATAAATATTATTTTCTCCCCTTCAACATTGCTGTAAACAGTGGCACCCATGTAGCATATGTTTGGTTTTTTTTACTGTTTCATAGGAAATGTATATACTTATATGCTTAAGTGTGTACACATACTCAAAGACACACACCTAAAGGTCACTCACAAAGTTTTTGGTATTTGAGACTTGAACTGAAAAAGAACATTAAAATTCCCATATTTGGATTATACTTATAGCAATAATTAGTATGCTTATGTTCTGGACTCAATATTGTGTCCTTCCCAAAATTCATATGTTTTCATTTTAATCCCCCATATGATGATATAAGAAGGTGGGGCCTTTGGGAGGTGATTAGGTCAGGAGAGTGGAGCCCTCATGAATGGAATTAATGCTCATATAAAAGAGACTCCAGGAAAAAAAAAAAGAGAGAGACTCCAGGGGACTGGTGGTCCATTGGCTAGGACTCTGCTTCCAATGCAGTGGTCTCAGGTTAGATTCCTAGTTGGAGAACTAGGTCCTGCATGACGAAACTAAGACCTGTGAGTGCTAAGTAGCCTCAGTACTTTGCGACCCTATGAACTTGCCCGAAAGGCTCCCCTGTCCATGAGATTCTCCAAGCAAGAATACTGGAGTGTGTTGCCATTTCCTTCTCTAGGGGATCTTCCTGACCCAGGGATTGAACCCACAGCTCTTATGTCTCCTGCATTGACAGACAGGTTCTTTACCACTAGCGCCACCTGGGAAGCCCAACTAAGACCCAGCATAACCAAATAAATTTTTAAAATAAAAATAAAAAAGATTTCAGAGAATTCTCTTGCCCCTTTGGCCATGTGAAGACACAGAGAGATGACCATCTATGAACCAGAAAGTGAGATCTCATCAAACACTAAATCTGCTTGGTGCCTTGACCTTGGACTTCCTAGCCTCCAGAACTATGAGAAACAAATTTCTGATGTTTGTGAGCTACCCAGTCTATGACAATTTGCTGTGGAAGCCTGAACTAAGACATCTTACATCTACCTAGAGTTTTGCAGTTATAGAAATTATATACATTAATAATAGACAAGAGAAATCTACTATATAAATACATTTAGTGTCCCTGAGGTAGTACATGCATGCTCAGTCAATCAGTTCGATTCTTTGTGACCCCATGGACTGGACCCTGACAGGCTTCTTTATCCATGGGATTTCCCAGGCAAGAATATTGGAGTGGGTTGCCATTTCCTTCTCCAGGGGTTCTTCCTGACCCAGGGAATGAACCCAAGTCTCCTGCATTGGCTGGCATGTTCTTGACCACTGAGCCACCTAGGAAGCCCATAAACTCCCTGAAGTAGAGAGCCCAGAAAGTGGAGAATAGAGTGTTCAAAGAAAAAAAAGTATACTTTGCTGAAATGAAGAGCAGGATCTAAAAATTTTAAGGATACACTCTGTTGTAGGAAAAATTAGCACAGATGCACAGAAATGTGACATGGCCACATACAATAACTAAACTCACGAGTACAGTGAATAATCCTTCATATATCTAGACAAAACACATGAGTCATTTGTAACAGGAAGAGGTAAACCTGGTTTCAGACTTATTCACAGCAACGACCCATGTTAGAAGATGTTAGAGCAATATTTATAAACTTCTAAGGAAAAATGAGAGTGATCCAAGAACTTTATACCTGATCAAAACTCTATGTATGAAGGCAGCTGACAAATAGTCTCAAATATGCAAAGGCGTGGCTCAGGTAAGGCACACGCAAATACTTAAAAACAATTTTTTTCCTGGTTGTTCTTTATTTATTTTTGCCTTTGCTGAGTTGTGGCAGGTGAGGGCTACTCTCTAGTTGTGGCACACGGACTCTAGAGTGTGGACTCAGTAGTCATGGTGCACAGGCTTAGTTGCCCCATGGCATGTGGGATCTTATAGTTTCCAGACCAGAGAGTGAACCCATGTCCCCTGCATTGGCAGGCAGGTTCTTAACCACTGGACCACCAGGGAAGTCCCATTCACTACTTTCCGGAAAAGCTACTTAATGAAGAAATCCAGCCAATTAAGACATTTCACAGTGAAAAACTAGGGGACAGGAAAAATAGGATATAACAAGACTAGTCATGAAGTCAAATTATGTGCATTTAAAAATAAGGCAAAAGAACTGCAGGCATCGCAAAATACGACCTACGTGTTTGAACAAGGGAGAAAAGCTGGCCGGCAAAGGGAGAAGCACATCCACACAGTTGGGTGGCTCAGTATGGAGTGTCAGAGCTGGGTGGAGCAAGGAGAGCGTTCCCTCAGGGGAACAACTCAGCGCAGGGTTGGGTGTCCAGCCAAATCTAAGCAGGGTGCCTGTATTGGAGTGCAAGGAGTTGGAGCCTGTGCGGGGGAAGAAGGGTGTCCACATGGCGCAGTGATGGTGCTGGTGGTGAAGGCTCAGTGCAGAGTTTAGACTCTGAGCCAGACGAGGAAAATGTCCATGCATGGGGTGACCTAGTGAGGCTATCGGAGCCCAAATAGGGTGGAGGAGGGCCTCCCCAGGGGTGCACAGACTGGCATAAGTTGTGAGACTGACATCGGTTGTGAGACTGGCATCCTGTGAGAGCAGGGTGAAGAGGAATCCCCAATGGAGGGACATAAAAGATTTTATTATGATTTTTCGGAAAGTAGGTTCTTAGTTTTTTAAATGTGCTTTAATACATCAGACTTTTTTTTCCCCCTGACATTACCAGGGAGGAAACAACACAGAAAATAGATTTAAAGTCTTATTACTGAATGTCTACAAACGGTGGGATTAACATATTAGATCACATGACACTGATTCCTTTCTTGCCTTCAGTTCAGTTCAGTTCCGCTGCTNTTTTTAAATGTGCTTTAATACATCAGACTTTTTTTTCCCCCTGACATTACCAGGGAGGAAACAACACAGAAAATAGATTTAAAGTCTTATTACTGAATGTCTACAAACGGTGGGATTAACATATTAGATCACATGACACTGATTCCTTTCTTGCCTTCAGTTCAGTTCAGTTCCGCTGCTCAGTCGTGGCCAATTCTTTGCAACCCCATGAATCGCAGCACGCCAGGCCTCCCTGTCCATCACCAACTCCCGGAATTCACCCAAACTCATGTCCATCAAGTCGTTGATGCCATCCAGCCATCTCATCCTCTGTCAGCCCCTTCTCCTCCTGCCCCCAGTCCCTCCCAGCATCAGTGTCTTTTCCAATGAGTCAAGTTTTCACATGAGGTGGCCAAAGTACTGGAGTTTCAGTTTTAGCATCAGTCCCTCCAGTGAACACCCAGGACTGATCTCCTT